>OX637649.1:5725378-6032632 GCA_951802225.1 Euspilapteryx auroguttella | reverse complement strand
ATCACGTATTGAGACTTCTTGATCAAGCACGTTTTTCGCCGTGAAAATCTTCTGTCAGTATTGTATGGGCAACTATGTAAGCTTGACATAAACAGGCGGCATCGTGTAATATTTAGAATTGCACGGTCAAAAAATGCGTGGAACAATAGGTCAAAATCTCACGGAATGAGAATGCACAGGTGAAATGCCAGTAAAAGGTAATAAAAGATTGTGATAAATATCTAGATTGTCAATAGCAAGCGTCACTCCCTTTTCAGACGGTATTCCAGTTTTCCGTTCTTTGCAGAATCACGTTGGTTTGTAAGCTATCATGCAGGATGCTCGTGTGAACGCTAGCATAAAAACACATTTGTCATCAAACTGCTGGACTGCCGTGTGAAAGTGGGGTCACATGTTCAAATGAACATGAAATGCCACCAAGGTTGCCATCAGCCGGACGGCACGGCACCAACGGCGTACGTAGCCGCGACTGCGCGCGGTTGTCGCCGTGCGGTCCGGCTGATTGCAACCTAAATGTTAATAGATATAGAAGAGCGATCATTGTGAAGACAGTAGAGCAGACCTACCTGTTTGCGCGCGACGCTCCTGGGCGGCTTGACGACGCTGTCGACGTAGGCCATCTTGGTCTGCTTGACGGGCGCCTTCTTGGCCTCCTGCGTCAGCTTGATGTTGGCCGTCAGAGACTTGAGCCGGTGCTCCTGCTCCTCCTGGCACCGCTGACAGTACGAAATACAACTCGTTACTTTACATTATATTTTTCGCAATAAGTGGGCTAGCATACGGTTTTCCATTCCCGGCTAAGCTGGGAGCCTAGCTTAGCTGTTGGATAATCCAGGCCTCATCCTGCAATTTGCTTATGAAACTTAAATAAATGTGGGGAAATGTAATTGTCTGAAATGAACAAAGAAACACGTGCCGCCGAAATCTCTCAAAATTAGTCAATCTCTATTTGTCAATTTAGAAACCCCCAGCTTATAATTAGGGAGGTGGCGAGCAAAATTTCTAAATAATAAGCACGCTTGGCAGACGCTATTAATAGCGATAATAATACCCTAACAAACATTAAGGACCGCGTCTGCCAATATGGTAGCCCTGCGTTTACATTTGACAAGGTTTCAAAAATGTAAAAAAAAAAAACTCTACTAAATCATTTGCACGTGTCTGCCTCTGGGGCTGATGATAACAACCATCCTGTCAACACGTAAAATCGAAGAGGCAGACATCTAGGGCGCTGACTTTTGTAGATATTAATTTTTGATTTTTTTTTATGATTTAAAAAAAATAAATTATTTGCACGCTTGGAAGACGCTATTAATAGCGATAATAAAACCCTAACAAACATCAAGGACAGCGTCTGCCACCATGGTAGCCCTGCGTTTTCAATTGACAAGGTCTCAATAATGTAAAAAAAAAAAACTCTACTAAATCATTTGCACATTGTCTGCTTCTGGGGCTGATGATAACAACCATCCTGTCAACACGTAAAATCGAAGAGGCAGACATCTAGGGCTCTGACTTTTGTAGTTATAGATTTTTGAATAAACAAACTCTGGTAGACCAGCGCTGGTCATCAGCTTTCTATGTGTATATACGCCCTAAGGAATGATTTTCAAAACATGCAGAAATATTTAGTTTCTGTCTGTCAACTACGTCTATTCAGTTTTTTTTTCGTAAGGTCTCTTTTTTATTTGGGAATATCAGCAATTCCGACCTTTTCCGTTTTAAAACATATGTAAAGAAGATGTTATTTCATTTGTGTTTTCTACCAGCTCTGACTCACAACAGAACTTTTCAAAAGGATAGTTGTCAATGTCATACAGACATGACTTCAATTAAAGGCAGAGAAACAGATGTCAAACAAACGTTTTGTATATTTAGATCAGAATTAATTGAGAATTTGGTTATTTTGATTCCCGGTCTGTCTCTGGCTTACCACGCAACAAAGGAAAAGCCAGAAAAACGATGCGTTTATTCTATTCTAAAATGTTTACTTGTTGTTTATTTAGGGCACAGCCCTATGCACAAATTTCTCTCGTTGGCTCAGTCTATACTTTATAGGCGTGAGTTTTGTTTTATGTTTTTTAATATTTATTTT
The DNA here is from genome assembly GCA_951802225.1 of Euspilapteryx auroguttella. Classification (NCBI taxonomy): domain Eukaryota; kingdom Metazoa; phylum Arthropoda; class Insecta; order Lepidoptera; family Gracillariidae; genus Euspilapteryx; species Euspilapteryx auroguttella. The sequence goes on along the minus strand of OX637649.1, from coordinate 6,030,537 downwards.
TCAGACAAGGAAGGAGACATGGACGAAAACGCCGATATCAATTATCAGCAAGGTTTAACGGAAGACAGTGACAATGAAGTCGCTTTTTAATTTTTTTATTTACACAGTCACTTTTTTCGTAGCGGAAATAATCAGGACAGAGTCTTTACATGATGTGATATTATTACTGGAATAAATAAAAAAAAACGATTTTTATCTCTTTCTTTTTTGAGAATAAAAAAAAAGCTGATGGACCTCTTTTTCACCACACCGCGAATTGCTCTCCACCCATTCTTGTAATTTTATTATTAAGTATCATGTCAGAATTTTATTTCGTAACTAGAGGCTGCCCCGCGGTTTCACTCGCGCAGATTTCTCATAAACACAAAAATCCAGTTTTTTCCCGTTCCCATGGGAATTTCGGGAAATCCTTTCTTAGTGCTCACCTACACTCCCGTAGGAACCTACATGCAAAATTTCAGCCCGCTACGCCCAGTAGTTTCGGCTCTGCGTTGTCTGTCAGTCAGTCAGTCAGTCAGTCAGTCAGTCAGTCAGTCAGTAACGGAAGAGTTTTATATATATTGATTTTCATGGAACCAATTTCGGATCATTCCGGTTATTTCTAACCGGTGGATTTTTCTGAAAAAAAAAAACAAGGGGATGTATTAGTATGAATTTCTGGAATGATCCCCAACTTTGAAGCATACCGTGTCGATTGACAATATTAATCTTACTGCTCTGTAAAAAGTGACAAAAATAACGCCCCAGGACAACCTTTTCCATATGAATACCCGCATTGCCTTGATTCCGTGAATTTCAAACAGTCGTACAACTAAAAATCTGCGAGCAAATACACGTCTGCCAACGTCTGTGGTTTTTTTTTTAAATCATAAAAAATAAAAAAAATTAATAACTACAAAAGTCAGAGCCCTAGATGTCTGCCTCTTCGATTTTACGTGTTAACAGGATGACTGTAATCAGGAGCCCCAGAGGCAGACACGTGCAAATAATTTACTAGAGTTTTTTTTTTTACATTTTTGCCCCTGCGTCACATGAAAACGCAGAGCCCTAAGTGTCTGCCTCTTCGATTTTCTTTGTTTTCAAGATGATTGTAACCATGAACCCCAAAGGCAGACACGTGCAAATGATTTAGCATAGTTTTTTTTTTGACAAGTTCAATCCGCTGTAACGCGAAAACGCAGCGACATAGGACAAAATTTTACTGAACCAAATCAATTCGTACTGACCTAAACTGCAACCCACCGCGATGTGGATTCCGTGCAAGTACTTTACCGAAATGCTACCTACCCGTCTATCTATTATTTGCGTGTTTAGTTTCTGTTGATGCATTAAAACATGAGAATATGCTTTTTTAAAAGTAAGGTAATAAGGTAGATAAAAATATGAAATTCTTACCATATACATCTCCCGCCACGTCTCCATCTCCTCGCGCTTCTTACTTCTAAAATGTTTCTCGCAGAACTTTTGCCACAGATGGTCCGTATCCTCCATCAAATAAGGGTTATAATGCTCTAGCATAAAGAGCTGTTGTGGCGTCGCTTTGTCTACAACCGGCTTCAGAATGTCATAGGGCACGCCGCCCGTGAACTCTAGTGCTGGAAAGAAAAAAGTGCAAAAGTGAGAATTAAACTGAATTCTTCAATTTCATACTAAAAAATAAAAGATAAACAATCAGAAAAATAAAATTATAAATATGTATAACAAAAACAAACTAATGCAATAGGCGGCGATATAGCTATTCTTTCAGGCATCCACGGCGTGGATTCCACGCTTAACACTGCTGGTGGGGTTTTTGTTTCCATTATTTTAAGAATATTGTTTGGTTTGGAGCCATTGTTTCAATTGCGCGAGTTATTGTAAATAAAGAATAAGACTGTTCACTTATTGTTAAAAAAAAAATCAATATTATTATATTAAAAATATATTCAACTATCTATTAAGAAGTATCTGTTGAACATGGAATTTCTTACCATCAATATGTTCCTGTAGGATGTTTACGCATAGTTCATACAGCGACGGTATTTTGCCAATTATTTTGTTGCCTGAATAAACCTTTGTTCTGTAAATAAAGGAGACAACACTTTAAAAAACTAACTTAATCAATTAAAGAGGTCTAACACTCTAAAAAGGTGTTACTCATAGTTCATAGATACCTCTAGCGTCCACAAATCACAAACATAGACAATACGGGGTTTAACCCCCTCACAATCAAATGTTTGTCTTTGTGGCGATCAGTAAGGGCACTATGCCCAACAGTAGACGTCTAGCAGTTGTGGTAATGATAACTTTAAAACTAAAAGCAGCTTCCTACGGTCCGCGATTCTATGGATCATAATGCACAACCGACGAACACGGACTGCAACGCACGCAGTTAAAGTTACGTACGAGATCTTTCCCACGGTGCGTCATGCGGGCTAGTCCGCGTCCGTCCGCGATATCTCGGGACGCGAGAAGCTGCTTTAAGCTGTCTGTGAACATTACTACGTCTGGTTCTTAGAGGAGATGCCGACACTGTGGCCTCGGTAGAGCGGCGAGATCTCCGGCAGCGCCGCGACGTCTAGCTAGCTGGGTGGGGTGTTCACAGAATTACCTCTGGTTCTTAGAGGAGATGCCGACACTGATGGCCTCCTCGTCGGTGAAGTGCGGCAGCAGGCGGGGCGGCGCGCGCGGCCGGTAGTGCGGCGAGATCTCCGGCAGCGCCGCGACGTCTAGCTAGCTGGGTGGAGTGTTCACAGTATTACCTCTGGTTCTTAGAGGAGATGCCGACACTGATGGCCTCCTCGTTGGTGAAGTGCGGCAGCAGGCGGGGCGGCGCGCGCGGCCGGTAGTGCGGCGAGATCTCCGGCAGCGCCGCGACGTCTAGCGAGCTGGGTGGGGTGTTCACAGTATTACCTCTGGTTCTTAGAGGAGATGCCGACACTGATGGCCTCCTCGTCGGTGAAGTGCGGCAGCAGGCGGGGCGGCGCGCGCGGCCGGTAGTGCGGCGAGATCTCCGGCAGCGCCGCGACGTCTAGCTAGCTGGGTGGGGTGTTCACAGAATTACCTCTGGTTCTTAGAGGAGATGCCGACACTGATGGCCTCCTCGTCGGTGAAGTGCGGCAGCAGGCGGGGCGGCGCGCGCGGCCGGTAGTGCGGCGAGATCTCCGGCAGCGCCGCGACGTCTAGCTAGCTGGGTGGAGTGTTCACAGTATTACCTCTGGTTCTTAGAGGAGATGCCGACACTGATGGCCTCCTCGTTGGTGAAGTGCGGCAGCAGGCGGGGCGGCGCGCGCGGCCGGTAGTGCGGCGAGATCTCCGGCAGCGCCGCGACGTCTAGCGAGCTGGGTGGGGTGTTCACAGTATTACCTCTGGTTCTTAGAGGAGATGCCGACACTGATGGCCTCCTCGTCGGTGAAGTGCGGCAGCAGGCGGGGCGGCGCGCGCGGCCGGTAGTGCGGCGAGATCTCCGGCAGCGCCGCGATGTCTAGCGGCGGCAGCGGCGCGAGGCGGGCTGTCGGTGCCAGTAGCGACGTCGCGCCCAGCTGTCCACCGCGTTCACATATATTACAAAAGTGAATATTAACTAGGTCAATCCAGCGATCCAACGCGATAAGATCTCCAAAGGACTGCAAGCTTGATGTGAACCCAGCTATTAACACACACAAAGCCTAGCCCTTTTTCCATAATTCAAACAGAAAAATAGTAGTTTATTCAACAAGTGTGTAAAGTGATGTATTATGTACGAGGGTGGTCTGTTTAAACCCGAGCGCAGAGAGAGTTTCAAGGGTTTATTACCGAACGCAGTGAGGGAATAATGACTTGAAACTTGAACAAGCGAGGATTTTAACCTCACCCGAGGCAGAATAACTTTACCCCCAAGTTGTATATACTGCTTTTTATTCCATCCGACGAGAAAATTCACATATAAAAAAGCAGCAACTATGTACCTACCCAATGTTGCTGACCAAATCATCTAGCTTGTTTTTAATCCCACTTCACTTCAATCATTTATTTTCGTAACTATAATACAATTATGCATCATGATTGCCCAGAGGACAAAAAAGAATGTATGGAAATTCATTATTGACCGGATAAAATCCCCATGTGAATAATGAGGAACTTTACGACTAGAGAACAGTAATAAAAAAGTCTACTTTTCGAGTAGATGGGATAAATAAATAATTAGCGAAACTATAAGGGTTAGTTATATGTTTGACAGCGGAACCCTAAAATCGCAAACGATCAAATTCGTTTTATGCTAACCAAGCGAACTTCCAGTACTAGTACGACATTTTTGAGGTTGAAATATATTAAAAACAAACTGTAATTTCCTGTTCTGAAAGATAATAAACCACAAACTAAATATTATAGTATCTAATATTATGAAGTACCTTAACCATCTTATTCATAAAGATGCATTACATTTTAAGTAGCTGTACTGGCGGTCTACTTCTCTGGTTTGTTGTTTGGTAAATAAGTGACATCCAGTCAAAATTGACATATGTCAAATAACTAAAATGATCTTTAACTTTTTATGAATAACAGGGTAAAGTATAGTACTTAATTAGTGCGTGTTACAAAGGTTATAAGTACATAATACAATCAATATGTTTATACATTACCTCATGTAGGAAAGAGTTGGCTGGTGAAGTCATATCTTTAAGTGTTTTCTTTTTAGCTGACTTCACTGGACTGACCATGCCTAGTGCTTCAGCGAAACTTGCACCTAAAATTACGCAATATAAAATTTTATATTGTAAATTTTACTTTGTATTTTTAGGTACATACAAATTTTATGCAAATTTTGTGTAATTACCTGATTCACAACCGATGCCGTCGTCGCTATCCAAGCTGGGTGTTTGAGAATTTTTCTTTGGTTCCTCCTTTTTGCTGCTCTTGTGTGAAGAGCTCGATCTTTTACTCTCCCTCTCGCTGCCACTCTCCCCTGATTTATCCAACTTCTCACTCCTAGCCCTATCCTTAGACTTACTCTCACTAGACTTCCTATGACTATGACTCGACTTTTCTTTAGAACTATCCTTATCTTTCGACTTTTCCTTCTCTGAACTATGTTTATCTTTTGATCTACTCTTCTCTTTTTTATCTTTGTCAGAGGAACTTTTGTGTTTCTCCTTGCGGGATTGACTAGTGTGTTTGTCAACTTTTTCGCTACTTTTAGACCTCTCATTCTTCTCGTCGGAGCTGGATTTGTGGGAGCTCTTGTGTCGGTCTGAGCTACTGTGTTTGCTCGAAGTAATCTTCTCCTTGTCTGACTCTCTAGACTTGTGCTTAGATTTATGTTTTTCTTCTGCAGAATTTTCTTTTTCCTTGGGGCTTCTATGTTTGTCAGAGCTGGATGATTTGGATTTAGATTTTTCTTCTGAATGTCTCTTTTCTTTTTGCTTTGAATGGCTATTGGAATAATGATGCCTGCTTGAGCCTGTGCCCTTTTCTTTTTTGATATCTATTTCTTTCTTCACCTCAATGTGACTGTGGGATTGTTTTGATGTGCTAGACTTGGACATTTCTGGAGATGATGCTTTCTCTTTTTTAATTTCTACTTCCTTTTTTATTTCGACTTCAGATTCTGAGGACTCACTGTCCTCACTTTGAGAATCGTCATCACTTTCACTTTCAGTTTTTGGTTCAATTTTGACTTTGACTTTGCTGTCATTATCCTGGTAGTGCCTTGATTTCTTAGTCTCTGGTTCCTCCTGTAAGAGAAAGAACTTTATCTTGAATGGCTCTATCTATGAAATGAAGAGTGACAGTGATGAAAAAAATCAAACTGAAAAATTACTGCTGGAACCCACAAAAATAGGAATTGAATAGCTTACCTCACTGCTAGCATATTTCCTCTTGCTACTGCCATGGTCTCCATTTGTATGCCTGTGTTCATTGTGCTTGGAGTGGCTGCTCCCCAACTGTCCCTGTCTATGCCCTTCTTCATTCCTAGACTGATTTAGATTGTCATCAGAGTCTTTCCCATTGCCATTTCCATTATAGTGTGAAGCTGATAGTGAAAGTCTAATGTTAGATGATATACAAATAGATAAATAACAACTGGAAGAATACATAAAATATATGGATCTAGTTATAATATAATAAAATATTATAATACTTTTCTCAAATAGGAAGTTATGTTGTCTGTAGTCAAGTTTTTTTAAAAAACAAGCATGAGATTATTAAGATTACGATAACTTACTGTCATGGTTGTAGTCCTCGGGTTCACTATTCTCCTCGGCGGCCACCATGAGCTTCCATTTGTTAACAAGGGCCCGGGCAGCAGCACCCACATCCCCTGGTTCCTTGCGTAGGGCATTAACTGTGCGGCCCACTCCTGTCTCCTGTAAGTGATTGACAGTGACTCCTAGAGAGTAGAGTTTGTCAATGCATTTCAAAACCTGTTGAGTAAAGAAAAATCTTACAGCTGATGCTTAAGTAACACTTGATATTAAATAAAACATCTTAGCTAATTAGCTAATGCCTTGTAAGAACATTAAAATTTACGAACCTAATCAATTTATTGTGTGGACTAGTAGAAACAGTTTTTCATTGTTTTGGTTTAGCAGAAAATGAATGACCAATTTCTAAGTTAGTGATAATATCATTTCAGAGAAGAGATAAATTAGTAGGTAAGTAGGATTTTAACTTTGGTCAGTGGGTTTTACAAAACTTTATAAATTTAGTACCCTATGGGGCTAATGCTGGCTGCCAGTTACTTATTAATTTCGAAGGTGACCCCAATGACCCAAGACGTGGCGGTGACGATGGAGAATGTTGGTTCCTGTCCTGTTGTCCTGGCTAAGTCAGTATGGAAATCCCATTGAAAATTGAAATTATCGATTACACTTACTTTATGTTCGTCATTTGGATACTTCTCAATTGTACTCTGTAAATGCTTTATTAGTTCAAGAATTGACGCCATTCCAAATTAAGACAAAACTTTACTTTTTATATTCACACAAAAATCAAAAATCATGAAAAACTATTTGCCATTTGCCAGCTGGTAAACGGCAACCATTTTTTTTGTCACCCAGGCAGGCCAGAGAGATGAAAGAACGAAGCACAGACCAACTAGAGATACTAGAGGAACGAAGGCAGGGCAGGTAGAGAACAGTGTTTCCAGGTCAAAAAATGAAGATGGTTTATAAAACACATCATAGATGTCACTTTGTCATACGAAACTCAGAAGAAAGAACCTCCGATTATAATCTTAGAGAAAGGAAACCGCTATAATCTTTCGTTTATTGCTTAGTGCTTCAGCTCGGATTTTTTTCTTGTTTTGAGTCCCTGAGAAAAATACCTACCTATTAAAAATACTTACAGCAAAAAAATTTATAAATTATTTTAGACTAGCTGTCCCGGCGAACTTCGTATCGCGCCTTACAATTTGTATGAGAAAAAGATAGATAATTGTTACCTGAGCGAGCGATATACAATGTCTCTGATTGTTACTTTTTAGTAGATAGATTCTAGACAGAAATAAATTATATAACTGCCCATATTGGTCTTGCAATACATCAATAGATGGCGTTAAGTGAGAAAATGATTTCTTAACCCCCGACGAAAAAACAGAGGGGTGTTATAAGTTTAACGTGTGTATCTGTCTGTCTGTGGCATCATAGAGCCCAAACGGCTGAACCAATTTTCATTTAGTTTTTTTTTGCTTTTATAGATAACTAGTTGACCCGGCGAACTTCTTACCGCCCAACCCATTAGTATTTAGTGCATGTATTATACTTATAAACTTTCCTCTGGAATTATTCTAATTATTAAAAAAACCCGCATCAAAATCCGTTGCGTAGTTTTAAAGATATAAGCATACATAGGGACAGACGCGGAAATCGACTTTATTTTATACTATGTATTGACTAGTCGACCCGGCAAGCTTCGCCGCCCTAACTTTTACTATTTTGTGCATGTTTTATACTTTTAAACCTTCCTCTTGAATCACTCTCGGCTCTACCACAAAAAGAGGTAAACCGGGTCTACATCACTAGACTAGGTTTAAATCACTAGTTCGTCATACAAATTGGCGATTTTAGACCGGTCTAACTTTTTTGTGGTAATCTTTAAAAAACACCGCATCAAAATCCGTTGCATAGTTTTAAAGATTTAAGCATACATAGGGATAGACGCGGGAAGCGACTTATTTTATACTATGTATTGATTTTAGCCCGAGTGTTCTAAGCCATGTTTCATGAAAATCTGTTCAGTTTGAAGATCATCAGCTCTTTTCTAGTTGATGAAAAATTTAAGTCCTAACGATTTAAATTTTTCAACCGGTTACTTCAATTATATTAAAAGTTAATGATAAGGTACCCATGACCTTTTGAAAATGATCAGCTCTAGTTCTAATTTAGTTGATGAGGGTATCTGACTCGGTCGGGAGGTTTTTTTAATTTTTAATTTTGGTTATTTAAAGCTTGTGTTAACATTTACCTCTGTTGCATGGAAATTATGCATAATTACCGGTCAACGTGAATAATTTATCATATTTACCGCGTGCGTTGGTAATTATACATAATTACCAGGAATTATGCATAATTACCGATTATTCACATTTACCTTAACATATACCGGGTGTTTCTGACAAGGCGGTAATAAATCATCACCATAACCAACAACTTTCCCAAAGGAACATAGGTCAAAATCTCAAAAAAAATAACAGCTGTTCCATACATACGTTCGATCAGCTGGCGGGTTCAATGTACGGGACGGCTGATTTTTGTTTTGAGATTTCGACCCATGTTGCTTTGGGAAAGTTGTTAGGTATGGTGAGCTGAGGCCCTCCTTTGATTTATTACCGCCTTGTCAGAAACACCCAGTATATGTCGTACTTAGTAAGATTTGATAATAAGGTTTTTTGCAAAAAAAACTAGGGATTTTGCAAAAACACGGATAATTTGATATAAGCATTACTATTTTTTCAATCATCCTGACAAAGCAGTTTTTTTTGCAAAAAACCTAGTATAATTGAAAACTATAAAACCTTCCTTTACTCTTATTAGCTAGATTATTGCTTGCTGGTAAACTCTTATTCTGATTGGTTCGTTAAAATATCATTTGACGCTACAGAGAACCAATCAGAATAAGAGTTAACCAGCAAGCCAATAAGAGTAAAGGAAGGTTTCATAGTTTTCAATTATACTAGGTTTTTTGCAAAAAAAACTGCTTTATGTCAGGATGATTGAAAAAAAATTAATGCTTAAGTATATCAAATTATCCGTGTTTTCGCAAAATCCCTAGTTTTTTTTGCAAAAAACCTAATTCTCAAATCTTACTACGACATTTATATAGATTCACCCATAAATTCTGTAAGTTTTTGAGGTGTATTACACCATGCTGCACGATTTTCAAAATTTAGTTTATAATATCAAGCGTACACGCTTTAATTAGCTAAGTATTACTAAGTTATTTTATAAACACCTCGATTAATAACAAAATAACAATATTTTCTTCATAATGGTGGTAGGTGAGATGGCCGAGTTAAACTGCGTCCAGAATACAGGATAACCACTGTAATTGGGCAAGGGATGACCTTTAGACAAATTACACGAGTACTCGCGATGGACGCCCTAATCCACCCTAGCAATCTGTTGGTATGATAGACCCTTTAACTCGATATTAATCTGCTGCGTATAGAAATTGCGGATAACTAGCGTAAATTCCAGTCTCAGCACGGGTTCAATCAGGATATGAGTAAAAACCTAAGCTTCCCTTATACTCAGGAAGTGGAACCGGATTGTGTGTTCATGGTTCGAGTCCGGTAAGTTGTTTTTTTCCGACCCTGATTAACATTAGCCATAGAGGGCTTAAGTTGCCAGTCGAGAGCTTCGTGCCTGGTTCGGTGCTTGCTCTTAAGAAAGGCGACTTGTCCCTTTGTCTCTATTACGGTCGGAGTCCCGACAAGCGCCCTTATCTACACATGTATCGGCTGTGTACGTATCACTCTATATGGAGTCCGTTTGGTATTATCACATCAGGTTGTTCCGCGGTCGCACGGTAAGGGCCGCTATTTGCATACAAGCAAGTATCTGGATCTGCGCGCAGTGGAGGCAGATTATCGCCGTTGCGGTTCCAACGTTTCCGCACTGTATTGAATTCGGACCCAACTCCCATTGCAAGTCTACGTTTTACCTGTTAGTGTGATTTCCGAATGATAACCATCTTGCCGCGTAGGTAGAGCTTTGCATTGTGTTGCAGAATGCTCGGCCCGCGCTTTCATGGACTCCAACTCTGACTGAATTGTCCTAATAACAAACAAATAGCTGCTCAGCTACTATTATAAAAATTTATCTTAACGCCCATGTTGTGGTTCTGTAAATTAAATAACGCAGGCATGTACTTACAGTCCTATGTACCAACCCTTTCACCGTACCAGCTAATTACGCCCTACGTAATTTTTTGATAAAAGTTCACATTGATTAGTTTGGGAGATATCAAATCATTATCTCTAGCGGGCAAGGGCCAATAACATCGTTTTCGGTTAACAAGTATTCAAATTTAACTTTTTTTATGTTTTACTTTAAAACTATTTAAAATTGAGCCTTTTAAATTCTCTAAAACAAAATTCAAATCACTAAAGAGTTTATTGGTGCGCTCCCAGATAACGGTCGTCGGTTTAACGTAGTTTATGTTCTTGTAGCAGGTGGGTAATGGGGGTTTTAGCTTCCACATAGTCGGCGAGCAGGACAGATAAGGCTGACATAAAAGCCTGTGGTCTTAGGAAGCAAGGAGCTAGGGATTTACAGGGTCGCGCTGTTAGTTAGGCGCCAGGCGGGACGGGTCAACTGGACTGCCGATTCTACTATTCTTATTAGGTACCTTTGTAGCCTCTTGTAAACGCAAATAATTAAATTCTACTAAATAAAAAACCTTATTAGCTTTTTAAAGGCAGTGTACCTTCCTACAATTGAAACTTTTGAAACGATTAGGTTGCATTGCAATACTAATATTTTCATAGGAATAACACTATCTAATTAAATACAATTTTGTCTGAATATAATGAAAATAATTATTTTTTACACAATACCTACTAGTCGACCCGGCGAACTTCGTACCACCTAACCCATTACTATATTGTGCATGTTTTATACTTATAAATCTTCCTCTTGAATCACTATTATCTATTAAAAAACTGCATCAAAATCCGTTTAAGCATAGAGAAAGACGCGGGAAGCGACTCTGTCTTATGTATTGATGGATGGAATATGCTCTGGCAAATATAATTGATTAAATCTATAGATTTGAATAGGAAAGTTAGTTCATAAGTTTTATGTTAAAAGAGATCTTTGGTTTAACACTGAGTAACTATGTAGTATTGTAACAACCGAGTGATTTTATTAAATTGTAGACTTGGGGCCCGTGCCGCGTGGGAAGATGATTGGTCGAGCTGCTCCTATGTTATCGTAATCGATATGCTGAAATGTCGTTAGAAGCATATTCGATCGATGCTGCAAGACGGAAGTTGGCAAAGTATTAAGTATCTGATAAATTACGGGAAATAAAATAAAATATATGTATTTAATTAGTATGGGTGGCGGTGGTTAGATTCGTTGGTTGGACTGAACAATATATTGCGGAACTTTTCGGCCAACACTTCCACATCCCCGTAGTAAAACAAAACCACCCCTCATAAATTATTTCAAGAAAATACGTAGTTGCTGTTCGATAATTTGTAAATGCAAGGTGCAATCGAAGCTATTTTTCAATGCTTATTGACCTGTTTTTCTTCTATTAGTTGTGTTTGTGTTTGACCTAGAAGAACATTAATGTACGAGTTCAAAGGGCATGACAGGTAGTGAGATTGGGGCGGTATCACGAACAATAAAGAGACATTAAAAGGCGCGGCAAGTTTGGAATTTGCACAGTGGTTAGTTGTTGCAAGCAGGGCCCTAAGCGTGCTAATTTAAATAAACTAAATTTAATGCCGATTAACTGCACTGCAACTTTAGTTTTCTCAATAAAAAATATATTTTTTAACGAGAATGTATTTATGATTAGTGAAATACTTAGAAAATCTTGAACAAAACTAAAAATTCTTCAATGCAAACGCAGAGTTGGTACCCGGCCCAAAGGCCTGACAACCCGATGACCCTCCCGGCAGCCGCCGGCGCGCATAAATCCTACCCAATGACAGCTGTTTCTGCGCATCTTAAACTGTTGGTTTATGCTTCCTCGCGCAACGGTAAAGTTCACAAAGAGATCAAGATGCATGTTGTCAGCGTTGCAATCTCCGATGCTTAGTTGTTTACTAGCTGCAATGCTGTGGAATAATGGTTTTTGCGTAGCTCCTCATGTCAACGCTAAGGTAGGCATCAGGGAGGTATCATGTTTCTACTGAAATTGTTTATTATAATTAATTAATATTTGATATAAGTAATTGTAGACAATCATAACAAGACTCATAAAAATAAAAAATCATTCGTAAATCTCAAGTGCAATATTAACACTCAGGAAACAACAATTGGAAAGGCACTTATTCAATGCGGTAACGATTATAGTTTACAAATAGGTGCGTGGTCAATTAGGAGCAGAGAGAAAACTCTGGAGAGGCAAGATATATTAGAATAGTTTGTAACATACGAGCTCATGTAGGGAATTCATTATTGCGAGTCTGCAGCCGCCGAGCGAGCCTGAGGGCTGCTTAGTACGCTTTCTAAGCTGCGTGAAAAGCATCCCGAATTTGATAAAGCGTTTCAATCACAGCAGTATTACACGCGTAATTTGTCTGTAGCCGGAGTTTGCGAGAACATTAGCCATGTCGTGGCCCTGACCGTCGAAGCGACCGACTTGTCGGCTTGCGGATTCCCGGCGACACCAGCCAGGTGAACTTGCAGCTAATCGTCTGATTGCACTTCTAACAACAACATAATTTTCAGAGCGGACAGTTTTATTGAATAATAAGTATCATAAACCAGCTCTCAGCAAAATAATACAACGACCGTTCCCTCTGACCTTCTGTGATTTAACAATATTGTCTCTATATGAAAGTAATTACAGCGTACGCTATAAATTGCAGGTGTGCAGTTCCTCGTTCTCAACCTACAAGTTCCGTTCCGGCGAGATCTATAGGGATGAGAAAGATAACGTGCCAGTACTTACGTGTCTCGACGAACCTTATTACATCGCCATCAATGTGATCGATGTCCTCCATGATTGAGTTGTTAGACAAAACTCGTGTGATAGATGTACCACGGAGGCCAGCCGTCAGTTGCCCGGCCTGCGCCTGACAAGACCTGGATCACAACTTTATCACTGCTGTACTAGAGTTCAAAGCCAATAAAAGGTTCTGTGCTCAAGTTTAACCTATGAACATTTCATTCGCATTTGTAGCTAACAATAGTGACGCTCGTGTAGTTGTTGCGGAGAAATGGAGGAAGTTGCCAGCTCGAAAGTGGAACAAAGTTAAAGGCCAAATGTATGTAGCATTAGAGGAAAAACAACTAAGATTTAAAACAATTACACTCAAACCGTAAACGTTGGTAATTCTGTAACATTTGTAAACGTAGTACCTACGACGCTACGCTAATAAGTAGGACGCAATTTCGCGTCAAGCTTTACGGGATGGTTGTCAAAGCAATAAAGCTAAAGAATTCCATGCCAAGTGCAATTTTCTACCGCAACTAGGTTTCGCTGCGATTTTCATTATCCATCCCAAGGGTTCGCGACCTAGTCTAATTAGCTAAGATACTTATGATTAAACGACTTGGTCACGACATGGCGATTTGCTCAAGCTCGTCGCGCTTTTGTCTTGGGCAGGCGGCAGGCGCGCATCCGTCAGGCGCAGCGGCGCATGCGCGCGCAAAAGGATGCGCATTCCGCTTTTAATTTCTTTCTAATGCTTAGCCGTTGCCGTGCGCTTTAAACCAGGATTTTATAAAGGAAATGCAGCAAAAAAATAACAATTGAAAGTATGAACTTTCACGTGCTAATCTCAAAGTTTATCTAACTGAAGATTAGCGAGGTATAATGTCATGTTGAACGAGGGTCGACGATCATTTCTAATATTCTCCGCCTCTGTAATTTGAATTACACGTTTCATGCGAAGGTCAGGAAGAGCATATTTTCATAAATCCGTTTTATTATGTACTATTGAATTGTGAATCACTCAACCGTTAGAACTGCAGATGAGAAGCTCGTGTGTAATGGTTTAAGAGTCTTAAATCTCGTGCTTAAAACTGCAAGAATTTGAATAATTTTATGACGACTACCTAGAGACATGAATTTCGAGTATTTATAATTAAAATTAACTAGGTATAGGTTCCTAGTATAGTACTTGCTTACTATATGTACTCACTAAGTTAATTTAATAGTTTCCTTGATGAAATTTTCAAAAACTAAAACTTAAGACGATATACGCGAAATAAATCAAACGACCGAGGATCAAAGGCTCTCCTTTTCCCTCAAACATACTGAGGGAAAAGAACAGTCATTTGTCAGTCGCCCACATCGGTTACTACATTTTATTGGAAAAAGTAATAAATATTAAATATCTTTTAAACTATAACTTTTGAATCAAATTTAAATTACCAGAATTGAATTTACTTTATTATCATTATTCCTATGTAGTTTCAACGAAAACTAGTTAGTAATTTCGAAAAACTAGCTATTCCCGTTTTTTGGAATGGTTATCTTTGACGAAATAATGTATCGAGGTTTTTTGATTCCACAAGTGTTTCTCAGTTATAAAAAACATTGTTATATCCTCAAAAACGTTATGTTAAAATTCCAGATCTTTACCTTTTATAGATTAAGAGAATTACTTGATTTAAAAAACCTTAAAAACTCATTTAGCGTCTTAACGACAGAGGTTACTTTATCATTAAAATACGTAATATCGTACACATAAACAAATACCTAATCAAAATTGCCTTAAATTTGTTCCATAATTATTTGTCAATGTACATTGCCCAGTACATGTTACTAGCAAGCACACCGTTACTACAGGCCCACGCGCAACATCGACAAACACAAACATTCTAATTAACCGACGCGCCCGCCCGAGGATACTCTATAAATTACTCTTAATTACTTTGCCGAAAAGCATGCGGCCTGACGCCTCGTCCTGAAGGCATTTAGGTGCCGTTACGAAGTTTACAAAAAGTGTATACACATGCCACGGTGGGCGTCGCAGAGCGTCGACGCTGTGGGAGAAACGGCTTCAATAAATTAATGGGCAGGTACACACGCCGGTGATTAGTAATCGAATATTAGTTGGTGTAAGGTGTAATTTTGCCTTTATTGGCAACCATTGTTTTTAACAACGGGATGTTGTATCTGATGCTAAAAGTAATCTAACACACCTAATCTCATGATCCAATTGGTTGGGAAGTTTAATTTTGTACCGCTTTGAATGGCTTTGATTAGGCTTACATTTTTCTCTACAATACAATATTAACTTATTTTATGGCTAAATAAACTAAATGGTTGCCTTTGATATTCATAGTGTACCTACCAATTATGTTAATTGAGACCTTTGTTGTTGAGAAGTTAAATTTATTAAATGCCGTACAAATCGTGCAGCTTATAGATTAGCCGGGCGATTGTGCTCGTCCCATAGCACTGGGTAACACTTTCTATGAAAGGTAAAAGCAGTAAACGGCTGAATTTTTTACTACCGAAGTGCGGCGTGAGAACGGTGACACGCAGGGCAAGTGAAGGTAGAGATCACGACAAGGACTCGGGGTCACTGCGATACTCGGGCGCGAGTTACACCTAGGTAAAGCTGAAAAACATCGCTTTAATTTGTTTTAAGATTATGCTGGAGGTTACATGTAGGTAATGTTACTGCTTCAAGAAACCGGCAACGTAGTTTCCACACAAAATAGCTTATTTTTATATAGGATTTGTACAATTATATTACAAACTAGAGGCTGCCCCGCGGTTTCACTCGCGCAGATTTCTCATAAACACAAAAACCCAGTTTTTTCCCGTTCCCGTGGGAATTTCGGGAAATCCTCTCTTAGTGCTCCCCTACACTCCCCAAGGAACTCACTTGCAAAATTTCAGCCCGCTACGCCCAGTAGTTTCGGCTCTGCGTTGTCTGTCAGTCAGTCAGTCAGTCAGTAACGGAAGAGTTTTATATATATATATAACGTTATTTCGCGTGCTATAAACAGAGAATAAACAAATGTTCCCTGGAATAAACATTCCAATACAGCCAGCGGCGGCCGTTACTGTCCGTCGGCCGAGTCTGCGTCTAAAAAAAGACCTGGCATTCATATCTGCTCACTGGGTCACTGCATCAATAGACCTGTCAATTAAGGCACTCTACGACCTCTGTTAATACTGCACGTTGTAATTACGCCTTAGTTCGGTTTACCCGCAAGTAATGGTCCAAGCCGTGCGCACTTTTTGCTTCACCACAAACGAAAGGCAACGCGCGAATACTGTTACTTACGTTTTGCATATCGGTGTCGGCGCTCGCCCAACAGATCTGATTTAGCTCTAGGCGCTAGGAAAACATACAGTCATTGCAATCATGTTAGAACATCCGTCAAGATAGTATCTTGATTAAATAAGATGCGTAATGAATAACACACACCTGCAGCACTAGATTTTGCGATGCCAGTGGAGATAGCCGCAAGTAATTTGGTCCGTTTCGCGCAAAAAAACTAAACCGGCCTTTTTGTATAGTCATCAAGCAGTGTGCCCCGTCTTAATTAATCTTAGTATTTATCTACTAAATGACTTAATTATACAGGGTTTAACATTCGAATAAGATAAGAAGAGGAAACAATTTTTTCTTTTAGTTTTGTTTGCAGGAAGTTATAAACAGGAAATAACACTATATATGCCTATAGGTATACGCTAAGCCAGAAAAGCTGTATTTTTATATACTGGGTCTTGATGGAGTCGAGATTCAGCCTTTAACTGAAGACTGACTGAACGAGCGCCGTGCACGCCATAGCTGGATGCGGCGGGCGACGAGCGACGAGCGCTGAAGTCTGTGCACGTTTGCACTCTCCCGGAGCTATTAGCAAGCGCTGTTACCGCTGGCTGTAATTAGACAATAGCGGTGGTCGGTCGAAGGTGACGATTGCCTATTGGCATAGTAATACTGGCTTGCCTTAATAGCTTCATCTGAATAAATCATATGTAACGGGCTGGCAATTCATCGGCACGGCCCGAGAGTGAACAGACAGATATGAGTTTCTATGAACGATAGCCTGTTTACAGCTTCGACACCGGCATAGCTCAGTATTGTAGACACTTATAGCTTTACAGTAGTGCAGAGAGTAGTGGAGTTAAAAGGAATTAAGTAAAAAATATTATATGAATGGTTTTAATAATTTATTTACAACATGAAAAAATATAATCAATCGTACGTGGCATAAAATTCGAATAATATACAAATATAAAAGCTATTTACATAACGCAGCTAACAAAATTATCTGCAATTAATCCTGAGTGTGCACGGTCACGTGCAATAAAATGTAATCGAATTAAGTAATATTTAAAAAGAGTTTTATAAATTTAATTAAAATCGTATAAGTAAATTTCATTGCACGCGCCTGTACTTCCTATTACAGCTGTACAATAAATACAAAAATAGTAGTATAGAGGTAAGTATAAGAAATTTATGACTTTCTTAGAAAATTATATTCTTATTTAAATCAAGTCTATCATACTCGCTCGATACAGTAAAGAATCTGCTTTGAGATTTAATGTACCGACTGATGTTTCTCTAACAAAATTATGATGAATATCGAATCAAAGCAACGCCGTTGACGTACACTAAAGATTAAAAAGTTTTTTTTTTAAAGTGCGGTTAATCTCGGCTTAAAAAGATTTACAAGTTGCCCTTCGTTTTTTTTTATCGCACCACTAAATAACACTGTCATATTGTTCAATTCACTAGCAACATAAAATCAGTGTTGTGGTGCTTACGAAAATTAACTTAACAATAAGCAGTCTTGCAAAAGTACTTCCTTTGAATACCTACTACACATGCAATTTTAACATTTTCGATAACCGTAAAAAATTCAGTTAAGTAATTACTTAATTACAGTATGTACATACCTTCGGTATAGTTTCTAATTGATTGTATGAAAAGTAATAAACAGTATTAACTACTGATCGATAACTATAACTTCTTAATATTTTGGCAAAAATATATATAGGTATATAAAATACTTATTCCTAAATGAATTTAACAACGCTTTTCGAATGTTTTATTATTTAGCAGCTTGCAAATACTAAGGCACTTGCTTCAAAAAAAGGGACGTCGCCATCTGCAAACGGTTTCTAAATTTCATTTGTTCGAAGTTTTGTTAAACAATTTTTACATCTCATCTTCATATTTTTAGTTATAGTAGAATACACATACCACTAAGCTTTAAAAAAACCTTTTTTTGTTACCGTGCTCTAAAATAATTATGAACCACAGCGAGTAATTTTTTCTTTATATAAAATATTCGGTTCAATGTCCTGTTCTTAAAAATTTTAGTTCATATCTAAAAGAAACAAAATATCTGTGGTAAGATAATATATTTAAAAGAGTAGCAATTTATTTTAGTAAACGCTAAAACTTGTAGGTACTTATAGCTTAACAGTCGGTCACAATCGATAGGCTATATAGCGTTTTATATTAAAAGCAAGTCAATTGTTGAAAGATATTGTAGAAAAAAGTTAATAGAATATGTGCTTACATAGTACCTATAACAGAGACTAAATATTAGCTCTAACACGTGACGAAATGTAGTTGTAACAAGACCAACAAGAGCACATCCTCAGCGTTGAACTTTCTAACGGTTAGCAACATCGCAGTATCTTCTACTCAATGGAAAATAAAAAGTTATAGTGGGTAATAGATTTCCATTTATGTGTCGCATTACGAACAATGACGCGACGTTCAAGTAGAGAGTCCGAAATGTATCGAAATCCGCGAAGAACTCTACTAATACGTTAGTGAAATTAAAATGACTAGTTTTAACTAAATATCGTTTTCACCGTGATCGATGTAATAGGGAGTTCACTTTCTTTCAAGAAGACATTTCAATTAAATTTCGATCATGGAATTCAAATGATCTCCGTGACCAGTTAAAATTAAAGCTTGTTACGCTACATGCAATAAAGAAACAAAATAACTAATCGTAGCTTGATAGAGTTTTCCTGGCAAGAAACGAGGGCTATAAAAGAGAGATTTCAAAACAAACACACCAAAATCTTTTACAAAAATAACTAGGTAACTACCGCTGCCGTGAAGAAGGGTTTTATCCTTGTTTTATCTTACCTTAGTAGAGTACTTACAAATCACAAAGTATTACTTATGCATGTCAACAACATCTAAGCTGATCGATTCTTATCTAATTATTTCTTTCAAATGAGGCATGTGATATGAAATACGTTTAAAGAAATAAGAAGGGCATAGTACCCAACTGTAAATTTAGAATCAGCGCGCAAAGGAAAATATATTCATTTGCTTATACATTACAATACAATGGTAAATGCGATAATATAACTAAGTAGGTAGAAACATTATCAAACGCAATCAATCATTGTCTATTCTAAGCCAATAATTATTGCACTGCAGCATACCCAGACAAGGACACAGGTCCGAGTTCGTTGGACCTTCTAGCAAAAAATTATATTTGGGAAATGCTGTGCTAAAAAAAAACTACAGTCCAGCTGTCAAAACACGTCATAGGATTATAAATCTGCCATTTGGGGCGTGGGCTCCGCTTATCGGATAAGCAGTTTATTGATCGAAACTTCAGAACAAATGTCCAGACGAAGAGATGTTTGACTGCTGAGAAGTTATGAGGTAGGTACTGACTGAGGCATTACGGACTGAGATTAAGAATTAAATTTTATTGTTATGACTGAAGACGGTCATAATAAGAAAATGGTTTGTTTGATGATAATGGTCCTACCCCCTGTAATACAGAAAAAATAGAAAAAAAAATGTTTAGGGTGGTTTTTACTTATACATATATTTTTAAAGTGAAAGATTTATCATCTTCAAAAAATTAAGGAGTACCTACCTAACCCGTTTTGAAAATTGAAATTAAGTAAGTATCACCGACCCGACTCACCCATATTATTTAAAAATTGTTATTCGTGTGTAAGGTGCAAAGATTTTGCGATAGGATATTTTTTAATATTAAAAATATTATAATTTTAAAAACCAGAAGCCAGCTGTGTGGGCGACGGATACCTGTCATTGTTTGCAAATGAGACACACAGTGCATTCTCGCAAAATCGTAGCAATTTAATAAACAAAATATTTACTCTGAACTGTATTCAGATAAATAAATGTTATTATTACTTTTCTATTTCGCCTCCTAGAGTACCACACCAAGGTTTAACTTCTATCGTGAAAATTCTAGGGTGAATTCTGATTTAGTAGGTCCATAAAAATAAAAACATTTTTTCGCCTATTTATCAGAACATGAGGGATGATAAAGAACGGAAAATATGGTTTCTGATTATGACGTAGAAGTAGATTTTTACTGTAATTTTTAGATAAATATAATTTCACAAATTTGTATTACTCTGCCCAGGAGCCAACTTAAATAATAACGTTAGTTATTAAAATATTACGTAGACAAGTGGCCGTCTGCTCAGAAATTACCCTATACGTACGTATGTTATGTATACGTGTTAAAATATCATAGCATTGTGTTACTGCAACAGTATATTAAGCGTGTTTAACATGACGTTTTGACAGATGAACAATTTGGAACAAACAAAGATAAGATTTAACCATATTTGCACGATGATTGATCTCTATATATTAGACATTCAGCTGCTACAGCAAATTGATTGTGTTATTAAATGGACGAGTAAATTGAGTCGCTCTTTAATATTCGCAAAAACATACGAAATTGAAATCGTGACTACGTGTTGTTGTTAATGACCTCAAAATGAAATAAATAAAAATACAGTTAAGTTCTGAATGAACAAATAGTATAGGTTCCTAATTTAAAGTCGCTATCTAAAGTAATTTGGCCTAGCTTGTCTGTTAGTAACGGAATGGTTTTACCAACATAGATTTTAACTATTCTCTAGGAATATTGCTAATATTTATTTGCTTCCGAGTCTCGTCCATACACCAAAGCTCGTGCAACAGATTCCTGAGAAATCTATTAGCAGCAGGGAAATGAACATGCAGACCGTTATTCCAATACCTATAAAGAAGCTCAAGTTTTTTTATTGCTGAATAAGTGCTCAGAAAATGTAAACCTCTTATATTTTTATTGGCAATAAATAAATGTTATGTACGGGCATTTTCAAGTTTGGCTGCAGATTATAATTTTAACGCACATGCCCTAAGTGAAAACCGCCACCCACTATCGTTTCTGTTCCAAGAATCCTGGTGTATGGACGAGACTCGGAAGCAAATAAATATTAGCAATATTCCTAGAGAATAGTTAAAATCTATGTTGGTAAAACCATTCCGTTACTAACAGACAAGCTAGGCCAAATTACTTTAGATAGCGACTTTAAATTAGGAAAGCGTTACTTGCAGAATTTAGGGAATTTCCGAAATCCCCACAGAAAATTGAAATTAGATGTATTTACGTTATGGCGCGGGCCTACTCCATGGCAGCGTGCAGCTCAGACGCCGCGCCCGTCCGCGAGGCCGCCACTATGTGCGTCCGGTGATTTATTCGCGTCAGTCTCTATATTAGGAATACCACAAAAACTGTTCAAGTCAAGATGCGCCGGCGCGTGAAAGTGCCTTTCGTTTTCAGGTTTCTAGATGCCTCTTTCGCCTAGAACTGAATAAAAACTTCAAGTTGTTAAAAAAGTTAACACGTGCCTAATTTTCTGTGTTAAATCTTATTAAAAGTGTTGTGTAACATGAAAGTTGTTAAAAGAATCTGAATTTAAATAAATAAGTAAGAGAAAAATACATAAATAACGCATTACACTCAGAGCAACTAGATTAAATAATGTGTCTAGAGTTTTCGAAACAAATACAAAGGCATACAAACATATACATAGGTACTTTCTGAAAAAAAAATTGGATATAATCATAACAAAGTTCGCCCCCGCCGGGAGTGGAACCCGGGCATCCGGAGTTACATATGAAATCACTGCCCATTGAACCACGGAGGTAGTCAATGGTATTTTTAATAATACAAGAAGCTGCGAGAGCACACGTTATTTCTTATAGCATGTTAATTGTTTCATGTGAAACAAATCATCACGTAATGATAACACCGCAAGTAACATAATATTTATCTCGTAATCACCTCGCCAGAATGTTTACAACAACAAACAAGCAGAAAAGCGCGACAAGTTCTCGACACGATAAAAATATTACGATTTATCTGTCACGAGAATCGCGGACCACAGTTTGACAATAACTCAGAAAATTCATAAATTTATTAATTAAAATTAAATTACTAAGGAATGGAAAAAATATATTTAAATATTAATATATTAAAATGGGAACGAATAGTAGGAAGTACATCAACCTATCCACCCGAACCACTTAATTTCTTACTGAAATCCGATTAAACAATAAATGGGTAGGCTGAAGCGCGGCCGACCGTAGAACGAACTCCCACAATAAACTTATAAAGAAATATGTGTCTACAAAGATGTGTCTTATTCACAAATTATTTTGTAAGCAAAACAGCCGAAACATACTCGTATTAATTAAAATATAAACCCACCAAAAATGCAAAATGTAAAAAAGTGTGACATGCGGCAGCACAAAATGTCAGCCGTTGATAAAATATTGCTAATATTATAATGTTCTTATTTATACTAGGTAGTATCGTCTTCAATCTGCTTTAAAAGCGTAATCATCTGTTCGAGACAAGATTTACTTTACAATTATTTCTGATGTACACCTAAAAGTATGTATTTAAAGTAATAATGGTGAAAACTACTTGAACATAGTTTCTCGCTTTCTCATTTTGGCCTACTAATCACATTTATGAACACTTCATAATCAGACTATGTCCAACACTATCCTGAATCTCTACGAGACTGGATTAAATTGTTTAAGGGTGGAAGAATCAAACGAACCGATGAAGCAAGTCCGTTGTAATACCGCGAACGTAATCGAAAACCTCCACTCTTTCAGTGACCTCTTCAACGGTCGTTTCTTCAGCCTGAAATTAAAAAAGGAACATGAAAAAATTCTCGCTAAAATTTTAAGTAAGTATTAACTTATTTTCAGGCATATTGAATGTTTAAACATTTTAATGTGAAATTACGACACAGTCCTAATTATCCATCGTTATCATCATCTCAGCCGAAAGACTACCACTGGTTGACATAGGCCTCCCCCACAAATGGCCACAACGACCAGTCTACAGCGACCCCCACCCAGTATACTCCCGCAGCCTTCACCAGATCGTCTGATCAACTTGCTAATATCCACATATTCATTTAAAACAGCAACTAGCATAACATATGTCATTTCCTATTATACAACCTAAATTTTCACTATACAAGTACACAAGCGAGGTAAGTGTTAAGTGAAAATACATTAAGCTTCAAATCTCGACAAATTACTTTTGTTTACAATAATGACATCATACCCCAACATTACTCTGATAGAATCTTAGAAAAAAATATATTATTCTCACGCCAGACCAGCAAATTGTTCCGTTTACAGCATGTGAGGAGAGGAAAAGACAAAAAGTTGACACACTTTTAATATGCAAAAAACTTTAATGAATGGAAGTGCAAAGATAATGACGATATTCCGTGCTCATTGTTGTCGATTTCACACAGCGATTTACTAATAGCCTCTTCAGATCGCCGTCGGTCACTCCCGCGGTTGCGTGTGCAGTGCGACGACTGCTCTAGCAGACTTCCACGGTACAAAAAATCTAATTATTCCTAGAACGGTAATTCTAAATCAACGGCTGTATAAGAACAAATAACGGTTCTAGCGCGGATGACATGATGAGCCGTCTGCCGCTGTTTCGGAGGCGTGTGTCACACATCACAGCCGCCGCCGCCGCCCCGCCGCGGCGGGCGCTTTGCAGCCGTCGCGCATGACTGAGGAATTTATATTAAAACATCAAGATGTACTCGAAGTCAGCATAAGAACAGAGTCCAGTTACATGTGTAGCTATTTGTTAATTCGTGCAGAAGCAATGAAATACCGATAGGACGATTTGACAAAGTCGTCGCCCGCGACATGTGACTGCGCGGCAGCGGCGGCGGCGACGGCGGGTCATTACGCCGAATCTCCTAATCTGCCGCAAAGCAACGGTACCGTAGATTTAGCCTTACTTTGAACTAATAACTCTGTGTAAAGATGCAGACCTCTTTATCATTTTAATGCCTGACGTTAAATATATTTTTTAAACGATCCATTGTTTTACTAAGCGGTAGGTTTACTAAACGCACGCGCAGCCTCTAAAATTAACATTTAGCTAACGCATTGAACTTTATTTAATTCGCGATTTGACAAATAAACCAACACTGTGCAAGACAATAATTAAGAATAGCAAAAAAAATTCTTGTAACAATCCAGAAGCAGTGTCTGAAAACTTTAACAAGCTGTACAAAACAAGACAGTTTTCTATCTATTAAATTATTTAACCATTTCGAAGAATTCAATAAAAAACTCAAGGAAAAAATGTTAATAAACGATTCAAAACGGCAGATGAGTTAACTTACCAAAAACGTGAAATTAACAATGTATCGATTTGGGGTATTAAATTTTCCGGTTAATTTAGCCGATGATGCGTGTTAGGTGTAATTGAATTGGATCGGGCTTTAAGGCGCGGATGCGGCTGCTCCGGGCGCTGCAGTGCCGCAGCCGGGCCGGCGGAGCGGCGGTGGCGCGGTGGCGCGGTGGCGGCCGCTCTCGATAGAGATCCGTGT
Organism: Euspilapteryx auroguttella; assembly: GCA_951802225.1. Taxonomy (NCBI): domain Eukaryota; kingdom Metazoa; phylum Arthropoda; class Insecta; order Lepidoptera; family Gracillariidae; genus Euspilapteryx; species Euspilapteryx auroguttella. The sequence continues at coordinate 6,005,745 of OX637649.1, read as the reverse complement.
CGTGGACAATATGGTGACCGCCGCGACGCCGCCGGCACATACACTTGCACAAAAACTTAATGGAAGTCGAAAGTCACGCTTTCACTTGCCGTCTATACTGCATTGTGCGTGAAATGAACAACACCTTCATAATCCCAGGCAGTGCATTTTCGGACTTGTTGGCACGTTTTAAACCAAGGCATGGTGAATCAATTGGGGACTGTTATAATTAAACGTGATAAGGACGGAATATAAATAATTTTGTTTGTATAGAAAATAATGTAACTAATAAGCAAATTATAACAGAATATGAATAAGCAGACAGCGATCTATCGAGCATATTTACATATGAAATGGAGTGTGAAAAAACGGAATAATAATGAGACTGATTATTTCTATTTTATTAACAACTAGTCGACCCGGCGAACTTCGTAGCGCCTAACCTATTGCTATGTTGCTCATGTATTATACTTATAAACCTTCCTCTTCAATTTCTCTATCTATTTAAAAAACTGCATCAAAATCCGTTGCATAGTTTTAAAGATATAAGCATACATAGGGACAGACGCGGGAAGCGACTTTGTTTTATACTATGTATTGACAAGAACAAATTAACAAAAAAAAAACAAGAGTATTCAAATGAGGAACATTTTGTTCTTAAAACCATTAGAAACTACGACGGTTTTCACAAATTGGCAATCAATACATAGAATAAAACAAAGTAGCTTCCTATATAATTATGCTTATATCTTTCTCTAAAAATTGGCAACGGATTTTGATAGGTGTTTTTTTAAAAGATGAGTGTTTCAAGAGGAAGGTTTATATGTATAATACATGCATAACATAGAATTAGGTAAGGCGGTACGAAGTTCGCACGGAGTGGGTCGACTAGTAACTTTATAAATTAATGTCGATTAGTATCTACTTATTAATTTACTAACAAAACGCGAACAAATTTGAAAACCGAATGTATTAGCAGAAAATTCACTTCCCAAGTATGTACTAACCTCAAGAAAAAATCCTATTCAGATATGTAGTTGTATTTCTAACGCTTATTGATCCTGAATTTTTTGCCCTAATTTATCTGGAAAATTTAGTAATTTTTTAGCTTACTTGTGGCATGGAGCGTGCTACAGGGGGCGGGGCCGCCTCCCAGGCCTGTCACAAGTCTCCCCACACCACTGCCTTCTTCGATCTGTCCACTGACGCCAGGAGACCAGACTGTGGGTGCCAGGACACTGACGTTACTGCAGACCTGTCGATAAAAACATTACAATTACAATTTCAGTAACGGAATTACAGCGTGCGGTTCAGTTTATGTGTTAAAGGTCAATTTATAAACTTTACATCTATCGAGTCTGCAGAGTTCATAAAATCGTAAGTATTCGCAGAAGCACTTTTGACAAAATATGGTTTTAAATATCAAAAACCACAGACTTGCTAGAGAAACTAACGAAAATCTCTTCAAATTTCACGCGAATTGTGGGTCAACAAACCAGTAAAGATCTGATTTTAACTTTATAAATGATAAATAGCCAAATAAAATAGAAACACGGCTTTAAAGGAGCTCAATGAAAGCTGTGATCTCGATTCATCTTAAGTTGTACTTAATAACATTATCGTAATTTATAACTATCCTCGGGTATCAAGTTACGCGTGCTCGAAAATTTCCATGTTAAACAACGAAAAGTCGAACAGATAAATTGTGACTATTCTTGTCCCGAGCTGGACGTAAGACCGTGATTTAGTGCATAGATTGGTCAGTGTTTGTTGTTTTGATTGTCGGAGGCCGCAGCTAAGGGTTTATGTCGCATCGGCGCGGAGCGGGGCCGCTCATAAACAAGAATTAGCGTCGGGTTAGGCCTGCTGCCTGCTCGTTTACTAACGCCGCGCGCGATCGCTGTAACGAGCGCGCCACCAATAACCGATATGGGGAGGAGGAACACCAATAAACATGGACAAATGTGGAGCCTCGGCGCTCTCATCCTAATGGCCCGCGCACCCTTACACCGCTGCACGCACTGTTTGTATTTGATAACGCGCCAGTTCAAGCCAATTATTACGCCAAGAGTCGTCTCAGCTGGACTTTGTCGGCCGTTATTGCTGCGTGCGTAAACATATTCGGCGAATAAGCTTTATGATTATTATGCGCTGTAAAAACAGAAACATAGCGACGAACAGCTCCTCTAGTTAAAAAAAACATAAAAAAATTGCAATTAGTACGGCACGATTGATGTTACAAATTGGCGAGGTATTAAATACTTATTATATTCCCGACGGCTCTTGATTCATAACATTACACGCCCCGAGTTTGGAAACAGGTTACCCAATAATGAAATTTCCAATCCATTTGCGACTAGGGTCGTCAGCCTTCCTCTTATAAAAACAACGCATTTATCTACAAAGTTATCACTTCGTAGTTTTGGAATAGACAATCTACTAAAGTTTTATTTTGCATTAAAAAAATACATTAGCTTCATTTCGCGCACGCGAAAATGTTATTTAGCCGAGATAGAGAATAGAAATGAATAATATTTTAATCGCATAGCCATGTCAGATGGTTTAGAGAGGGATTATGATGATGAAGAATGAGCCTTAATATGTCACGGATCAAGATGATCGCAGGTTTTACGGTTACATTTTTTGTATGGAGCGCGCGAGCGGACGAAGTCGGCGGCGCCGATGGTATCCGGGTCGATGGTTGCGATAGCAGGGACTCGGTTAATTCTTGCAATAAATCAAAGCGTTTCCTCGAGACGCGTCGCGCATGTTCTTGTTAATTGTCCCAGCATAAAGCACGGACCGCTTGCGGCGCGCGACAAGGGCCGGCCAAAGATAACATTCATGCGCGGACGCGCGCGGCGGACATCGGGCCCGGGCTGCGTTTCCGGAACCATCGCCTATCGCGTCTGCAACGACGAGTTCGTTAAGAGTGCATACCGATTTGGTACGCCCATATTTACTAGCTGAGAAAATATCGACCGCCCATTGATTAGATAAATATAAATCGCGTTCGCTATTCGCGCTTTGAATAAAACACGGTTATAAATAAATTTATATGCCTTGATAGCCGTAATTGTTGTAAGGAAATTGATGTTGACATTATGCACGTGAGTTTAAAGTGTCTGACAAAAGTAACGATACTTTAAATGATGTTATTGTTTTTCTATTGTTAACAGTGGTATAGCATATAACAAAAAAATATATTAATGTTTAAAAAAAATTGCGGAATTCAGTTTTTTTTTCTGAAACCTTAGCTAATTTTCAGTTTACTTTGAATTTTCATGTAAAAACGTATTTATTATTATCTGCACTATCTTTACTGTATTTTGTGTGCAACTGTAAAATTTTGTTTAATATTGATTACTTAAACCAAAGACGATCAAGATTTCGCACTCTTAGCAGACAGCGCAGACCGCAAGTGCAAATAATACCGCAATAGTGTTTATTAAAACGTATTAGACTTAACACTGTTAAGACAGCGAAATTACAGGTCCGCTTTGTAAGGCCGCGCAGAGAAGTAATGATTTCCTCAGATAACCACGCAAAAACATTTCTCCAACAAATACTTGGTTTCGTGCTTCTCCCCTTTGTTGCTGTTTCCGCGTGCCTTCAGCTTGGGACAGAATTATTTTCACGTATTGTGTAGGCCTAGCGTCCCGGCGCGAATTAAGTCCGATTGCATCGCAGCACGCACTGTGGCTTGTACGTCACGACCCGTGCGTACAATATGTTGCATTTACGGAGATTTAGTGCGTCGCGCCCGCCCAGGCGGTAACGGGGTGTGCCCGGGATAGACAAAGGGCTTAGTCGGCTTTACGGTGCATTGTGAGTGACGGTGTGGGAAGTCGCGCTGCAGCCGCCGACACCTCGCCACTAGCAGGACATCGAACATGAAACGCGCAGTATGGGAAAGAGAAATCCGCACAGCGACACGGTGATACGGCTCGAGTCGGTGCTGACCTCACGATTTCAATTGTCCATGCGAAATGTTACGGGGAAACTAAACGATGTCACGAGCTTGCTAATTCTAGTTTTGCATTCAAGGTCAAAAATGTGGATAAACCCAGCGCGGCAGTAGGTGAGATCGACACTTGTACCTGAAAGATAATTAATGTTCGCCGGTTTAGTGCAAACAGTTTTGTTTGCATTATTAATACGAAATTCCATATTATATACTAATGTTGACAGAAATTTAACAGTTATTTGTAGATCTTGCCGATTAACATACATTATCAAATTTTTTTCTTTTAAAATCCCGCGACCGAGTCAGATACCCTCATCAACTAAACTAGAACTATAGCTGATCATATTTAAAAGGTTATGGCTACCTTATCAACTCACCATATACTTTAAATGTCATTAAAGTAACACGGAGCAGAATTTAAAATCGATAGAACATATGGAAGGTACTTAGATCCCCTCATCCACTTTTTCAGAGCTGATCATATTGAAACGGCTGATCAGGTCATGGTTGCCATACCATATACTTGCAATATCATTGAAGTAACACTGTACTTACTTACTTACTTTACTTTTGCCCATTTTTTTTTTCTTTTTGCTGGCAACACCGGCGGGGCAACAGCTGTTCTGTTTGCTCCGTAAATTATTTAATTTTAATTATAGTATTTTAGAGTTTAAAACCTGTTGATTTGTATTAAAATAATTATTAAATACGTGGTACAAAGTTGTATAAAACAAAAAGTGTCAATAGTCAGTTTTTAGAACAAAACTTGCGAGCGTCTCGTCAACGTTGGAACAAACATCAAACAACGGTACTCAAACGGATTTTTTTTTGAATCACAGGTGAAGTTTTTGTTAATTTTATTAAGTAAATAGTATTTAGTGCTATTTTAATGATTATAACTTGACAAATAGATACTATCTAAGGTAGGGAAATCTGACCAAATGCTTAGACAGCTAATAATCTTACTTATAAGTAATTTAAATCATACTTTTGAAAATTAGGCACAAACATATTTATTTAAGTAATCTAAAAACCAGTATAATTAGCCCATTTACTTTAGCTTTTCTTCTTTTAATGTTAGTATTACACAGGCAGAACAGTCAAGTTTAGTGAAGGTAGAAAACTCATATATACATAGTCATAGTAATACTTAGATTTGAATTTTTAATTTTGAAAGAGCACTTTCCATTTAAAGTGAGGGAGTACCTATCTCACCATAGGCAGGACAGTTTAAATAGTGTAGACACTCAAAATTTAGTCAGGAACTATTTAATGTTAGTAGGCAGGTTGCCGTTTTTGGAAATAAATAGAAGATACTGCCGTTTCCCCCGGTTTCTGTTTCAGAACAACCACTCTCACAATGATGACCAGAAGGACTACTCAAACTCAACTTGAAAACAAGCTCAAAGAAACCTTGTTACAACTAAGAGCTACTCGCGAGGACCGAGATAAACTTCTTGATGAACGCACGGAGTTTGAACTGGAAGTCAAAGAGTTGGTTGATAAAAATACATCTCTTAAGAGTCAACTAGCACTAGGAGACATAGAGCTGGAAGACATCCGAGGGGAACGTGACCAACTAGTATTAACTCTGAATTCTTACAATCAATGTAGCGAAACCTATGAGCAGACTTTAAATCACAACAAAGAGTTAATTATTCAACTAGCTGCAGCTCGGGAACAGGTAGAGAGCATGAAGGCTGAACGTTTAAAGCTAGAAACTGCAAGCACAATGTCGCTGTATGCTGAGCTTATGAACCACAGTCATGACACTGAAGTGATCAACGAAGAGTCTTCTTCTGAGTCTTCCCATGTATTTCTTCATGGGAGAAAACTGAAGAAATATATTAACACTAAAAGGAGACTTAGAAAATTACAAAAAATGATCAAAAAGAGCAGATCAGCCGTAACTTCAGTTCAACTTAGAAGGGAAAAGCTTGGACTCCACAAGGAACTCAATGCCCTTCAAACCGTGGTTGAAAACTACCAGCTCGACAGTGGACTACTGCAATCAGAGATTAGCAGACTTCAGCAAATTGTACTTGAGCTCACCGAGAAGTACAATCATAGCGTGAACGTATGGAAAGATTTTATCATAGTCTTCAGATGCGCCTTGCCTTGCTGAGCTTTGAGGCAGATGATCCCAATACACTATATCAAGAGTTATTTTCCGCGATACGGATTGAATTCGATCTTATATTTAAATTCAAAAAAGTTTGCAGTAATAAAAATACAAATTTTAGTACTTGGGCGACGCCGGGAATTAGGAAAAGCAGAGATGCCCTATATGAGTTATATGATAGGAAAACTTTTGATCAAGACCCTTCATTTCTTGAACATGTTAAGAATTATTCTAAATTGTTTAAGATAGTTTGCACCAAAGCTAAATCTATTAATTTAAATAATAAAATTAGAAATTCGAAAAATAAAAGTAAAACTGTCTGGCGTATTATTAATAAAGAAACTGGTAAAGCTAACGGTAAGGAAAGCATTCAAGCTTTAAACTTAAATGGTAAAGTCGTTACAGATAAGTCGGAAATTGCGAATGAATTCGAATCATTCTTTGCTAACATCCAATTTCAAACCACTAAAGACCTTAACGCATCTGCCAGCGCCGCGGAATCTATACTTAAGGAACATGTTGACATCGCCCCGCCTCCACTCACGTTTCGCCATGTTGGACCGCAATGCATTATTAAGATATTTAAGGAACTCAATTTAAAAAAGACAGAAGACTTATGGGGGATATCAATTAAAGTACTTCAACCTGTTATAACACTAATAGCGCCTCATCTAGCATTAATCTTTAACTCCTGTATCGAAAAAGGCATTTTTCCAAATTTATTGAAGTACAGCAAAATCATTCCTATTTTTAAATCTGGAAATACCGAAAACCCCACTGATTATAGACCAATCGCGGTTCTTCCAGCCTTAAGTAAAATATTTGAAAAACTTATTCTTGCACAATTAGCGTCTCACTTCTCAGTCAATAACTTCCTACACAAAAATCAATTTGGTTTTAGGAAAGGGCGGTCTACCTTAGACGCAGGTCACAAACTCATCAGCGATGTCTATGGAGCCTGGGAGGATTCTCACGATGCTATTGGGGTTTTCTGTGACCTCTCGAAGGCTTTTGACTGCGTTGATCATGAGACTTTGCTACTTAAATTACAGCACTATGGCTTAGTTGATAAATCACTTGATCTACTTGCCTCTTATCTTACTGATCGCGACCAACGAGTGGACGTGGGTGGTGCGGTGTCTGCAGGTTGTCCTATCAAGATTGGTGTACCTCAGGGATCGATATTGGGGCCTTTCCTGTTCCTAGTCTACATAAATGATCTCCCTTACATGTTAGATAAACTTACAGATGTTGTCCTCTTTGCGGACGACACCTCTTTAACATTTAAAGTTAAACGAGGTGACTCCCTCAACTTAGATATAAACAAAACATTAGTGGAGATTTCTCAATGGTTTACTTCTAATAATTTACTTTTGAACGCAAAGAAAACTAATTGCATTAAGTTTTCCTTGCCAAATGTGACTGCTTATGATACAGACATACATTTGGACAATAACAAGCTTAATCTAGTAAATCAAACTGTATTCCTTGGTATCACCCTAGATTCGAAACTTCAGTGGGGCCCCCATATCTCAAATCTTGCGGCAAGGCTCAGTTCGGCTGCGTATGCAATCTGGAAAATCAGAAAATTAACAGATGTGTCTACCGCGAGACTTGTGTATTTCAGTTACTTTCATAGCTTAATGACCTATGGCTTGCTTCTATGGGGAAGAGCTGCAGATATTAAATTAGAAACATTTATCAGCTTAAAGCCCCTCAGACAAAAATTCAAAGAAATTGATATTTTGACGCTTCCGTCCCAGTACGTGTTTGAAATTATTATGTATACTCGTAAAAACTTACATATGTTTGATAAAAAATGTGATAAAATTAAAGACCTTAGAACGCGTAGCAAAAACAAACTAAGTATTCCACAGAACAGACTAAAACGGACAAACAAATGCTTTATAGGAAACGAAGTAAGATATTATAACAAGATCCCAGAAGAGATTTTGATCCTAAATGATAATGAGTTTAAAACTCGTATCAAAAAAGGTTTGATTAAGAAAGCTTATTACAATGTTGATGATTATGAAAACGACAAAGACGCATGGAAGTAGTCTAGCTCTGCACGATATTTTCATTATTTCATGTATGTACTTTAAATCTTATTAATTTATGTTCTTTGTATTCTAAATTAAATTGTAATGTCACATAAGAACAAAAAAAGAGAGAGATAAATTGTAAAGTAGAGTTTGTTACCCCTTTCTTCTCTACGCTGTAAAATCATTGCGAAAGGGAGTAGAATCATTTGACAGAGGAGGGCTCGTTTGGGGGCGTCTCCAGGCGACCATTGTCGTAAGGCAAGGCAAACATTTGTTTGCCTGAGCCAATTAGTGGGCACCCTGAACTACCTCGCCTCTATCAGTATAGGATACTTTACGAAATAAGGTATCAATATTAATTAGATTAGTCTAATTGACTTTCAATAAGCGATATCTTGTATCCTGTATTGAATAAATCATTTTTACTTTTACTTTTTACTTTACTCTCCGTTGGGGAGCAAAGAGCCGAAACAAATCGCAAATTTTTTGTTTCTGTAACACTGTACCAAATTTAAAATCGATAGGACATTATGGAAGGTAGTTAGACCCCCTCATCAACTATTTAAGAGCTGATCATCTTCAAACGGCAGATCAGGTCATGGGTACCTCACCATATACTTTGAATATAATTAAGTAACACGGTACCAAATTTCGAATCGATCGGACATAAGGAAACTAGTTAGATCCCCTCATCAACTAGAAAAGAGCTGATGATCTTCAAACGGCTGAACAGATTTTCATGAAACATGGCCAACAACAATCGGGCTAAAATTGTCTATGACACAAAAAAAACTAAATGAAAATCGGTTCATCCCGTTTGGGCTCTACGACGCCACAGACAGATACACGCGTTAAACTTATAACACCCCTCTGTTTTTTCGTCATGGGTTAAAAAATGAGAAAATATGTAGTTTATATATTGTTAGCTTGATTGCAAAAACGTACCTACTAACCTACTATAAGCTAAATTAACGAACACGACAGAATAAAGAGTTCCTGCACAAAACCAGTCGCCGCCCGCCCTTCACCAGTCGAAACGTAGCAAGCTAAACTAATACTCACGAATGATCTTTCAGTACAGCTTCTAGCTTCCCAGTGTGAGTGTTCCAGACGTAGACAGCGCCGTCGGCCCCGCCCACCGCCAGCAGCCGCCCGCCCGGCCCGAACGTCGCCCGCGACCAGTCGCAACCCACTTTGAATGAGTCGTTACTGTGAAAAAAATAACTAACCTGACAAAAAATAAGTGAGTAAGTACCTAAAAAATTAAGATATTTTTTTTTGTCAAAACAGTAGTACAGTCACGGACTAGGAGGCCGTAACAGATTTGTCTATGGTTTCGTCAGCCCTAGTCTGTATTGCCAAAGAACAAGAGCTATTTTGCAATATAGAAAAACCGGAAGTGTTACGCCGATCGTGTCCGCCACTGTACATATTCTGTGCTGTGTTCTGGCGGTCTAGGAGAAGTAACAGATGTGTCTATGGTATTTTGCGCCCTAGACTGTATTAGAAGAGCTATTTTGCAATACAGAAATCCCGGAAGTGTTACGCCGACCTAGACCGCCACTGTACCTCTAATTGGAAAGGAGATAAGCACCAATAATATACTCAGCGACCAATGTAGTTTAATAATTCAAGTCACTTTGTCACTTAGCTTCGTTTAATTGTTGAAATATTATACACATAGATTTCTATAATTACTAAGGCAAACATAATTTAAAGCAGAATTATTTGCTCCAATAAAGTAAATGTTAGTTTCAGTGGTACATGGGAAAAGTTTAACGTTTTGGCTGTTCGTCGTAAAAAGCACTCCTTAAATAGAGTGACTGTCGCAATTTGGAGTGTTTACGTAAAATTACCGTTATTAGGGCCGTTATCCTCATGTCCAATAAATCTTACAATGTGTGCACCTTATTACAAAATTGAATTTTATTTAGAACTAAAACATTTCATGACTTGTAAACATCAAAGTGCTTTATGCTATTGTTAGATGGCATAACACAACGTTAAATTGTTATTAAAGTTATTTAAAGTTTATTATCAGCTTTATATAACTGAGTATAAATAGTTCAAAAGCTTATTATAAATTTTATCCTTGTAATGTAAATAAAAATTAACTTTCTTGACACAGGCTTAAAATATCTAGCTCTTCAATACATAATCAATATATATAAAACTCTTCCGTTACTGACTGACTGACTGACTGACTGACTGACTGACTGACTGACTGACTGACAGACAACGCAGAGCCGAAACTACTGGGCGTAGCGGGCTGAAATTTTTAATGTAGGTTCCTTAAGGAGTGTAGGTGAGCACTAAGAAAGGATTTCCCGAAATTCCCACGGGAACGGGAAAAAACGGGATTTTTGTGTTTACGAGAAATCTGCGCGGGAAAAACCGCGGGGCAGCCTCTAGTCAATATATATAAAACTCTTCCGTTACTGACTGACTGACTGACTGACTGACAGACAACGCAGAGCCGAAACTACTGGGCGTAGCGGGCTGAAATTTTGCATGTAGGTTCCTTAGGGAGTGTAGGTGAGCACTAAGAAGGGATTTCCCGAAATTCCCACGGGAACGGGAAAAAAACGGGAATTTTGTGTTTATGAGAAATCTGCGCGGGAAAAACCGCGGGGCAGCCTCTAGTAAAAAATAAAGTCGCTTTCCGCGTCTGTCCCTATGTATGCTTATATCTTTAAAACTAAGCAACGAATTTGATGCGGTTTTATATAAAAGGTAGAGATGAGGAAGTTTTTTATGTATGATACATGCACAATATAGTCATATGTTAGGCGGTACAAAGTTCGCCGGGTCGACTAGTCTTTATTAATATTAAGCCTGTAGACCTGCATTGTAAGAACGACCAAGTCAATAACTAACATATTATCACAATAAGTTTACCTAAAAGAGCGGACGATGGTGCTCATCCGCAGATCGATAAGTTGGATGGTGTCGTCCCGCACACACGCGAGGAGGTAGTTGTTGTCTGCAACAGATATCAGCCGGTAATTGAACAACTCTAGCCACAATAAATAATAATGATTTATTACTAAGCTTTATGTAAACACGGAATCGGATTGTACTCCAACTGGTTTCCAGATGCTATCGCGGTAATAGTTGTCATGTCAGAATCTGATGATAGAAAGAGTAACCGCCATAGCAAATCAAGTGCCCTCCGCCCTCCTCAGAATCGACCAAATACCACTCATAGCAATAATGTATAAACAATCACATTTATAACTTCGTAATGGTTATATAAAAAGTTAGTAATCTTACTGTGCGTGAGTGTTGAATTTCTTAGATAACAGAATACGTTATAATGATTTTTATATTATCAATTGTGAAAAATTTCCCACATCTTCATAATGTCTTTAATTCGAGTACTCTTAACTAACATACTAAAATTTAATAGCGTATTATTGTGTTAACACTGAAAATAAATTATTTTTCTGTACATTTGACTAGATTTCAAGTTAAAAAATATTATTAGTATTTTAATGTTATGAAATGTTTGGTACCTATGCAGTTCTCAATATTAGTATTTTTCAAGGCCAGAATTGAAAGAAAAATTAGACAAAATTCTAAAAAAACAATTACAAACCCAAAATAAAGAAAACTCTAAGTTAGGTGAATGACCCGCAGGTTCTAAGTAGTTTGAATGTATTTGAATATAGCTATTTATTTAAGATGTCGTTACTTTGAGGAGATTTCGACCGTATACCGGAACGGTCGTACAGTGTCGTCGTCCCCGTCCGTAATAGTAAATTTTTAACTAAACTCCCTAGCATAAAATTATACGCCACAATATTGTATACGCCTCCAATAATTTGGTGTCTGTCAATGAAGAATTGTTAAATTATACGATGATTCGCAGGCTGAACTTTAACTGCATTGTATATTTTTCAAGAGTCTAACATTAATATTATTAACGGGACATACTCGAATTCGTGAGACATTTGTCTCTAGCGCACTGTCAGATATAAAAGGTCACAATGTAACCCTGCCCCGTTGTGATGTCCAGCTGTTTAGCTGTTTCTAGTCAGATCTAGCGCTCGTCACGATCGAGCGTCGTCGTAGCGCGGTGACGTCCCGGAGAGCGGCGCGGCGCGGAGGCAGATGGCCGATACCTTGCGAGATCTGGAGCGAACGTGACGTATAACTGTGATCTTGCGTTCTATTCATTTGTCCATCGCAAAGAAATTGACAGGATCAGATCAGTGGCAGTGACGCCACATCAACTCCCTCTTAATGCCTATCAATCTGACAGAATCTTTCTTGTAAACCGACAACCATTACAGAAAAGGTATTCGTCGAAATGTGTCCAGCATAGAGGGCTGGAGGCTACGGGTACACGTCGACCGGCTCGACGCAATAGCTCAAATGCATGCGATGCAATATAGATTAGAATCACGTTATCGTTTTATAACTATTGAAACAACGAGTCTTTTATAGTCACACGATGAACTGTTTGTTGAAGATTGATTTATAGAGGCTGTCAATAAACAGACAACTTGCAATGGATAATGATTATCATTCTTAAATTTTCCATCAGTGAACTTTATGCCCAAGAGACTGTGTTGCTTAGATATGTTTTTCCTAGCCTTTTTTAAGTTCGAAAACTTTACTGTTAATGTCAAAAGAAACTGAAGTAAAATTTGTAATTGAAGTCAGACGTTTCCGCATTATACCTTTATTATTCTAGTAAAATGTTAATTCGATACTGAAAACATCAACATAGCGCTCACCTTTGCTCAAGTCTAGCGACGTCACTTTTCCCTGCAACCTAATATCGTTGGAAGACATCTCCGAGCGGATGTCCCAGAATCGTATCCGCTTGTCGAAGTGACCGGAGATGATGGTGGAGCCCGCGCCGTCCGACGTCACTAGGTCGTTGCACGACGACCCGGCGAACTTCGTCTCTGTACCTGCAGTGATGGATGCTCGATAGTAAATAGCTCATTACATGAGGTAGTTGTAGCGTACACGTAAAGATGAGGTCCTACGCTGCGGTCGACAGGTATCTTGTTACACTGCACGGTAAGGCCATAGTAAAACATACTATCAGATAGTTATCGTCATGCTAAAATGGTCTGTTCAATATAATCTAATCACACTACTACTGAAGTCACAGTCACACCGTATTTCGATCCTTAAAAGATAAAGTAAAGTAAGTAAAAAGTAAAAAATGATTTATTCAATACAGGATACAAGATATCGCTTATTGAAAGTCAATTAGACTAATCTAATTAATAATTTTGATTCCTTATTTCGTAAAGTATCCTATACTGATAGAGGCGAGGTAGTTCAGGGTGCCCACTAATTGGCTCAGGCAAACAAATGTTTGCCTTGCCTACGACAATGGTCGCCAGGAGACGCCCCCAAACGAACCCTCCTCTGTCAAATGATTCTACTCCCTTTCGCAATGATTTTACAGCGTAGAGAAGAAAGGGGTAACCAACTCTACTTTACAATTTATCTCTCTCTTTTTTTTTGTTCTTATGTGACATTACAATTTAATTTACAATACAAAGAACATAAATTAATAAGATTCAAAGTACATACATGAAATAATGAAAATATAGTGCAGAGCTAGACTACTTCCATGCGTCTTTGTCGTTTTCATAATCATCAACATTGTAATAAGCTTTCTTAATCAAACCTTTTTTGATACGAGTTTTAAACTCATTATCATTCAGGATCAAAATATCTTCTGGGGTCTTGTTATAATATCTTACTTCGTTTCCTATAAAGCATTTGTTTGTCCGTTTTAGTCTGTTCTGTGGAATACTTAGTTTGTTTTTGCTACGCGTTTTAAGGTCTTTAATTTTATCACATTTTTTATCAAACATATGTAAGTTTTTACGAGTATACATAATAATTTTAAAGACGTACTGGGAAGGAAGCGTCAAAATATCAATTTCTTTGAATTTTTGTCTGAGGGACTCGCGAGCTTTAAGCTGATAAATGTTTCTAATTGCACGTTTTTGTAGTATAAAAATGACGTTAATATCTGCAGCTCTTCCCCATAGAAGCAAGCCATAGGTCATTAAGCTATGAAAGTAACTGAAATAAAAGTTACTGATGTTTGTTTTATACTAGCTATTTTCGATCCTTTGCGCTTTTATATTTAATGTCTTTAATGAAGACATTGTAAATAGTTGCGTTTTTTACAAATACCATATATCATGATTATCTGAGATTAAACATGTACAGTGGCGGACACGGGCGGAGTAACATACATTTCTATGGTCTCGTGCGCAATGCGCGTGCAATACAGAAAAACCGGAAGTGTTACGCCGAACGTGTCCGCACTGTACAATTTAAAAAATATTTAAAACTCAGATGTAGTGACATTCAGGGTTATGTGTAACTCTTCGTCTTCAATTACGACGAATCAAGAATACACCTACAATACATTATTTTCCGTTGAACGTTACAAACGAAAATGTTTAAATAATGCAATTGTAGTTCCCAGCATTAGTATGTTTTTGTGCAAAAGATTATGACAAAAGATTAATCTAAAAATTATCTTTTGATGAAACAGGAAGTGCATGACAAGACTTTATTTAGAAAAGCACTGATTCGCAAAAGATTAAGGGGTTGCGTTACGGGACCGGCAATCACCTTTATTAGGTTCCGAATAAACAACTATTTAAGTTTGAGTAAACTTTTAAAGAATGAAGGCATTGTTGTGTTAAACTAAATGTGCTAAAACTTTCTCATAGTTTATCGCGTGCCAAGATCTACGTTAGGCACGAATATTACCTTTAACAATGTAGTTATGGGATATTAAGTAGAGGTTATCATTATAAGATAAGATAATACTTTATTGCAACGAAAGAAACATAAAAAAACTAAAGAAAAGAAATGCAAAAGGAGGCCATATTATTTAAAGCGATTTTGTTCCAGGCAACCACAAAGGAAACGACGGTAGAACTTATATCGTTGTAGGCCTCTTGTAGGCAGACATTTCATGAGAGGTATGAAAAAAAGTTAAACGAATTTATTTTTTGTGGAAAACTTGATTCGAATACTTTGTTCGTGTAATTATTTTATTTTTGCCGTTAATTTAAATAAATAAATATTTTATTAAGTATATTAAAAAATACTTACCA
Source organism: Euspilapteryx auroguttella (assembly GCA_951802225.1). Taxonomy (NCBI): domain Eukaryota; kingdom Metazoa; phylum Arthropoda; class Insecta; order Lepidoptera; family Gracillariidae; genus Euspilapteryx; species Euspilapteryx auroguttella. Next base: position 5,990,520 of record OX637649.1, on the reverse strand, counting down.
AAATAAATAATTTATTTGTTAAACCAGTTGCTGGTTCATTTTGTATTCTTTTTATGACATATTATTTTTGTATTAAAAGCCTCCATTGTAATTTCAGTAAGATTTGTAAAGTTGCATCCTTACTTTATTGAAAAGCTTTTATTTAACTTGCAATGTTTTGTTTGCATGTATGTATGTTATACAGTAGAACGAATTCGTATAATAATAATAACTTAATCGGTTTTAGCGTCGACGATATTTTTTTCTAAAGTGAGGTTACATATCAGTTTGGTGCGATATCCGATTAGTACGACATAGTATCGCCGGTCCCTTGGAGGTCGTTATATTTGAATTCTACGTAATGAATTAAAGTTACCTACAACAACATCATGACAGACGTAACACCAAAAATTTGTGAAAAGACAGCAACTTACACATTCTACTTCTGAGGTCCCATATTTTAAGCGTTCTATCGTGACTGCCAGTAATGACTTTTGTTGGCTCCCCGAGGAATTTGGCAGCCATCACCTTAGCGCTGTGCCCCGTCAATGTGTGCTGCGAACAAAAAAAAACTTCGTTAAAAAAAGGCGCTACTAACTATGTCGTTCCAGCTTATTATATTGCAGTAATGCTTGATTTGCCCTTCATTAATTGCTTAGGTAATCAAAAATGAAATCATTCATATATTCAATTGAAAAGTTAGATAGAACCTACTTCTACTACATGTCTGAAAGTGCCTTTTTTTAAAATGCGAGTAGTCAGACCTTTGGGTTTAAAACTGTCAAGAAAACATCAAATATAAAATTACGTGGAATCATACATTTATAGGTCTATCTAACTTTCCTTCGTCAAACAAGATCGTTAAATGTAATAAATTTCGTTTCGTTTTAACGATTTCAGTAAAACTTATTTACAGTGGGCGCTGTTTATTATTTTACACGCGCAAAGTTGCGGAAGTAATCCTAGATTTTATAGCGTAACATAAGCGTGTATATATTAAACGCTGTAAAGTAAGCGACTTCATTACTCTCTTCATTATTCGATAGTGTATATTGCGATCCTTTTTCTGCCTATAATTTCCTATGGCCTAGCAGTATAATAATAAAAAGCCCACTTATATCAATCTCTGAGAACTAACTCCGTTCAACAAGGTATTCAGTTTTGGTTGCTTTCGTTTTTGCCCGCATCAAATATGTAGATTGCTTTTGCTAACAAAGTAGGTTTATAAGTTTTGCGCTATTTAACATACCTTTATTTTTAGTAAAAAGTAGAGCTAATAAAGAACTGGATCGGAGATATACGCACCGGACGCCGCCGGCGGCGACACCCGACACCCATTACCGAGTGAGCTCGGCTCCCGGGATCCAACCAACAACCACCATTACTACTTTCTTTACAAGAGTTTGCATTTATCTTGAAACAAAACACTTGCCTGTATCGCCCTGATCCGAATGTTCAGCTCCTGTTGTGCTGCCGACGCGACGGAATAAGAAACGTCGTAAACGAACCGATAGATATCGAACATATCTGCACTATTAGAAACCAAAGCATTGGCCGATTACTCGGATTACAAGTACAAAATTAACAGCTCACTCTTACTATAAACTTGTAACAAAGCTGGGCTCTCACTCAGCACCGGAACTGTACTCGGCCGGCTCGTAATGAAGCTATGATAAAGTGTGCGGCCACGTTTCGCCTACTACTGTTTCAATAGTTTACAATGGCCGTAAATATCGGTATTGTTTCATACATTATTTGGCCAAACAAATAGTTTCGCTAACGTCATGGCCGAGCAGATTTACAACGAGACCGTTTATGCGGAGCATGACAGGCTTGTGGTTAAGCACAGCCGACAAGCTCGAAATGTGTCCATAACTCTGTGCTAATGCCCGGGCGGCCGGCTGACCTGCTCTCGCTTCTCTTAATTACAGACAAAACACTCCGTTACCGGGGACCGAGCCTGCGAGTTTCATTCCATTTACGTATAGCAAACAGTTACATAAACAAAGATCACGGACGCACGCGCAGAACAGCGCTATGCACTCGCTGTGTCGCACTCAATATAAATCGGAGTGAACTGCGGTACTCCGTACTGCGCGGGGTGGGCGAATTTTCCGCCCGCCTAACGAAGTGTTATCGACGATGATACGAAGCTCCGTTTACGCTAGCATTTTAGTTTTGTTGTTGTTTGATTGCCCTACCTTTTATGTGTTTTTTTTTCAACCTCCACGGTTAAACTGCTGATGAATTTGGTGTAATTACATAGTATTCTAGCACATTACTAAGATTTTGAACATTGAGATTTTGAAAATTTGAACATTGAGTGCTTTTACAATGTAGGCGCTTCCATTTTCGCCGGATCCGGAACATACATGCGATTACTAATATTTATTTTCAAGTAAAGTGAGGCTTTTACAAGAAGTTGGATAAAGTTATTGATAATAAACAGTTTGCAACATTGTGTCTTTACCAATTTTATAATGAAAAATTCTTTCACTCACTGGTAGAAAGCTACAATATCCCCGAGTGACATAGGCTATATTCCATTTTCAAAATAATTAGGGATCCTAACTTAAACTCGAATAATGTAGCCCAAGGTGTATTTTTTACCCGTTGTTTACATATTTTGACAGTTGGTGGTTGTTGTTGTTGTTTTGAAATTCGCCTATTCTGGGCAGGCAAAGGAACTTAGTTCATACAGACAAGACAGTTGGTGGTTTGTTGATGTTGTTTGTTTTTTTATTAAGCCCATTCTGGGAAGTCAAGAGCACATAGTCTATAGAGCCAAGTGTTATGTAGTACTTATATTAAATTCTATGGCGTAACTAAGTTCGCCGTGTCAGCTAGTTATTAATATGACGATTGAAACAAAGTATCTACTAATACAGTTGGGTTTAGAGCACCGTTACAAAGTTGCACGAAACGAAAATCACTCTACGATTTGGGCTTAATAGGACGGAGGGACTTTATCTCATTCAGAAATCAAATAATTTTGATTCGAGTCTTACACGATTCGGTCCCTCGCGTAACGGCATTTATCTCCCTCAACGGCCAAATTCAGAGGAGAGAAATTAATTAAAGTTAATTCGCGAGGCGCCATTAGCGGGCCGGGTTCCCATTGCGCTGAGAGAGCAACGGGACCTTATCGTGGCTTTCAAAATTTATAGTAACGGCTAATTAAGAGTACGTCGGTTGAAGACGAGGGCGGCAGCGGCGGAGGGCGGGAGGGCTCGTCCGGGCATGTCGTCACGAGTAGTCGGCAGGGTTATGGGCTGGGTGCACTAATTGAGGGGGTTACGCGATACCATCCCGACAAGGACCGCTCTAACGAGCTTGCCGCGGATGGCCCGGGCGGCAGCCGCCCGGCGCTACTGCAGCGAGCGGGCGGGCGCGGCCACGGCTGCCACGGTCAATCAGTTACAATCTATTACCTCAGGGCATGAGCTGATGAGATAATAGCTATCCTTGCTATTCTAATTGGTGTTTTATTAAGGGAGTTAAATAGTCTGTATGATGAGAAGCATTGGAAGCTACTTTGTTTAGCCGCGATGATAAAATCATCACTTAAATAACAAAGCCAATAACATAGCCATTCTGTTTTTGTGTTTTTGTGTGTTCTTTACAATAATTCTTTATTATCAATATTAATGTTAGAAGTTAAAATATCGAACGCCACGGATATATTTAGTGTTTTGGTGTTATTCTTGAACTTTATTTTGATATGATTTGTTCTTGTCTGTTAACGATAATATTAAATATACATACTAATAATGTAACGATTCAAATGTGGAAGGAGCGGACTCCCCTAACACAGGGACATAAACTTACAAGGGGAGTTCCCCAACTAGAATAGTTTTACTTTAAATAAATAGAAAATTTAGTTTTAATTTAAATAAATAAAAATAAATATTATTTTTTTTGAATTTTGAATAGCGTGAAATTAAAAACAATACTACTGTCTACTGTGCTACTTCTAAAAACAACGACCTAATGTTTAAAGTAATGTCTAAAAGCTGTCTAATTCAGTAATGTCTTTAATAACAGTATTTTTTAACAAAAAAAAAAACTTAACTAAGTGATCATTTTGCTAATCCTTTTAATGTTTTAAAATATCTGTGTGGAATCAACAAGCAGTGTTTTTAAATGTATTCAAATATATTTAACTACATAAATAAAAATACATTTATCAATCAAATATATATTATTGACCGACGAAAAAAAAAGGAGGAGGTACTCAATTCGAGACGTATATATATATTTTTTTTAATGTATGATCACGCATAACTTTTTACAGAGTAGTCCAATTTTGATAATTCTTTTTTTAATCGACAGGGCATACCTTGAAATTGGTCCCATAAAAATTTGGAAATAAAATTCCCACCTTAAGGGTAGGAAAATAGGGGTGACTTTATGGTCGGCGGGTCGATTTATCCACTCACAGGTTGCATTTCCGTTGTTCACTATAACTTTTATTTATTTATTTATTTACGAAACAAACAGTCGTTAGGTAACAAAAAAATTACAGTTTGTGTAAATTACAGTTTACAATAAACCTATAGTTTCGCTTATTTGCTAAGGTTTTTGATACCTACTTACAATATCTTTTGAAATGAAATAAAATCAGCCGAAAGACGTCCACTGCTGGACATAGGCCTCCCCCACAAATCGCCATACCGACCGGTCTTGTCGTCCCTGTAAACCATGTCGTCTGATAACCTTATGCGGTGTGAAAATAATAAAACCCTAAAAGAACTGAAAAGCATAAAATAAAACTTTTTATCAAAAAATAAAACCGCCGAAAAAAAAACTGAAAAGCATAAAATAATAATCGAATTACTAAGTTCTTAAAGTAATGTAGGGTATACCAAGTAATTTTAAGTCGGCGCGCCACACAAGCAAATTAATTAATTACGTAAAGATTGATGCGCGGCAGCGCACGAATTTTGGTTATTTCTTTAAATTTAAGGTACCTAATTTAGTGATATTTGTACGAGGAATCTGTGGCGCCGACTCAAAATTACTTGGTATACCCTACATTACTTTAAGAACTTAGTAATTCGATTATTATTTTATGCTTTTCAGTTTTTTTTTCGGCGGTTTTATTTTTTGATAAAAAGTTTTATTTTATGCTTTTCAGTTATTTTAGGATTTTTTTATTTCTTCTCCCACAAGGTGTTCAGTGGTCTCACCGCATAAGGTGATCAGACGTATGGGAAATGTTTTTTTACATACGCGAATTCATTAAAACTTTATTAAAAATGAATACTTTCGCCAGAATAATTAAAAAACGCGAAAAAATTTGAATTTCGCGCCATACCGTGACTTACCGCCTTAATGGTTTTGTAAGGATTGCGTACCTGCAGGCTGGGCGCGAGCTTCAGACCTTGTTCAACCGGTAACTAATAACTATTACATCGAATTAGCTTTGGACTCTTCTGAAGAAGTTAATCAATTTGCCGATCCTTTACATTTCTATTACGGAGCCGGTATTTCCATCTATTAATTTCTTTTAATATAGCATTATTCACTTAAAAAGCTAATCGAAAACGCCGGTTGCCTTTTAATTTCGTCATTTGCGGCTACTCTAATTTTACCGCAAAAGACCAGCAGCCGATATACGGAAGATAGTTTCAACAGGACGAGTCAATATGTTTTCTGTTCCAATAACCATTTGAAGCACCCACTCGCTTTGTTTGGTCGAGCCTCGGCCTCTATAGTCAGCAAAGGGCCCCGTTGTAGGTAGCGTTTCGAAGATTAACTTTATCTATGCAAGTTGAATATCGGCGCAGGTTTGAATAAATAAATACGCAGCAGCCTCCTGGCACGAGCGGCGAAATAATTCACTCCTTATAAATCAGTTAATTTGAATTGCGTCCCATTAGGGATTCTCGTTGTGACTCGAGCCGCGGGGTACACAACTAACTACTTTATGTTGCCAGCCCGACTGAATTACAATAAGAATCACTATCTCGCATAAATAAATACTCACACGCAAGGGAAAAACGCTGCACAATCTGCACAAGTTATTAAAATAAAGAAACACGGACGACCGGCAAATTGAAATACCCTTATTTGCATAATGTAAAAAAGCTATGAAACTGGCCGTTTTACAGCCTTAAAAGATGACTGCTTTTGCTCTAGGGACTGTTTGATCCCGTGTCACCGGATATAACTTGTATTGTAATTGAAATGACGCTGATAGTCTACTTTATAGCTAGCTTTGCATTCATGAATTTTAAAACATCATAAATATAAATAACTTCAACAGCCAAACAATTTGTATCTTATTTAATGTTTGGTTTAATTTAAAATTCTATAACTTACAAATTGTCCTCCACATGTTCCACAACACAATTTGCTTATGTATAAAATAATGTTGTAAATCGTCATACGCGTAACTGTTATAACGGGATACTTCGTTTTAATTGAAAACTATGCACTCGAAGCTGGAGAAATGTTTGATATTTTCACAGCTGTCTAAAGATTAAGTATTACTTATACCAAATATAATAATGTTAGAAGTAATTATCCAATATAATTAATATAACATTTAAATTAAGACGCTGTTAGTTATTTAAAATCTAGCTTAAATAGCGTTTACTAACAGCAGTTTCAGTGCAACATGCAAGATAAAATAACAAATGAAAAATAATTTGAATTCGTAACCCAACCCCAACACAAACTACATTGTCATAAAACAGGCAGTAGTAGGTAATTCAGATCGTTATTTTAGCATTCCTGGTTTGACACCCTGCGCTCCGTCACCGGAGCGGCGGCGGCAGCTCGGCGGCAGCGCGGCGACGCCGAGCGCGCCCGTGGGTTTATGTGGCGCCTCCTTCGCGGACGCATTGTCAAGCAAGCCTCCAGGAATTATGCACACGAGTAAAAGAACCGCTTTATTAAACATTTAGATTAGAATGTCTTACAATTAAATAAACCAGCATGGTTTAGTGGCCAATCGGCGTGACAGATTACGACTTAGGCTTCAGGTATTTGTATGTTGTTACAAGAAACAGGAGAGTAAGGAAACTTTATAGTTACTTAATCATTTTGAAATGTGGTTAATATTGATTAAAAACAATGATTGATAACTACATATTTTATGAATGATCTCTCTATTTTAGAAAAAACACAAAAAAAAACAAACATTTGATCTTTATAAAGACATTATTTTGGTAACAGATAAGTGATACGATAAATGAAAAGTTTTTAAAGGTTATTGTACTTAAGTCTAGCACCTGATGAGGCTAATAACCTCAAAAATTTAAACAATAAGTAATATTTGAAAACCCTGAGATAATAATAGTAATCTATATAATAAAAATAAAGAAATCAAGGAATAGTTGATTTATTACAGAAGTTTATAACAGCCACTGTTTTTGGCAGAGCTAGCGCAAGCTGTAATTAAACTCAAATTTGCATATTGGATAAATGCTTTAAATTATTTTAGATGTAGATCTTTTGTTCAAAAAAGGAAATTGAACTTGAGCATAATCTCATATCAAAATAAGGAAAGGACACGGCTTCACCTCATCACTTTCTGGAAGCAGTAAAATGTGAAATTCGGCCAAATCTGATCGTAAACTGATCTGGGTAAAACTTAAGAAGCTTTATAATTTAAAGATAAATCTCGTTTATAGCACCAGTAAGCTTACTGTTGATAAGACTAAGTTATTTAGTATCATAATTGAAAGACTTCTAAAACTACAGTTTAAACGTTTGAAATAGCAAACAATCATAGTTTTATTTCATAAATATTTTTTTTTAAACATTAATCATTGGCTTATCTTTCGTGCTAATCTTGCTGTACAAAAAGCAATTATTTAAATTACAAAAGATATCTGTTGCAGCATTAAAACAGTATATTCTTTATAGTAAACTGTAAATATCACATCCAACTGTAGTTCGTAAAATAAACTGAAATGTGGGTCTGCCCGTTTGCGACGCCAAGAATCGGGTTACTTTACCAAGTGTTGTTTTCTATTTATTGCAATTGTTGCTAAATAATATTGATATAATTATCTAAGAAAATACAATAAGGATCATTGTTCACTATTCTTTCTATTCAGAAATCGTTATCGATAAAAATATTCACCATAAAAATCATACTCATACTATATTTTTTATAAAAATCGCAAGAACGTACAGTTTAAAAGCAGACTCTTCATAAAAAATCTCAAAAATCTTAATGATGATTACGTCCTGTCTGACAATTAGTTGCGAAAAAAACGTGATTATATTAATAAGGATTTGGATAAATGTTTTAGTGCGGGCTGTAAACATTCCAAAAACCGTTACGAATAAACCATTGGAAATAACATTTAAAATATGCAGCTTTTTGGCATGGCATGGAACACGTCTGTTTTAGATGCTATTATAATTATTGTGTAAGGAAGGTGTTGCTCAAAGGATTTAGTATTTCGATAATTTAATTTAATGTGTTAAAGTCGCACGCATGTTTACCATTCGCTTGTTTTCCCGAGAGTTTAATGTTTGTTTGGGAGATAATCAAATAAATAAATGGTTTAAACTATAAATATATTTTATACCACTTCTGTTGCTCGTATCAGGTTCATAAAAATATTTTTTTGTTTGCCATCTCTGGAATAGCAGAAACAGATACACATTTTAAAATATATTATTAAAAATATCAATAAGTTAACTAAACGTAAATAAGCTATTAAAATACCTGAAGTTAGTGATATGTAGATATTGCAGAAAACATTACCAACACTAATAATTTGTTACTGAATATACCATTTTGATAGGTGTGTTTTAAATCATAATTTTAAAGTACCTACCGATTCAATGATCACACTAGATTTACCACTATTAATTTTTAGATCAACGTCTACTTAAAGAATTAGACAGGGTACCTATAGCTCCATAGGTACTATGAAGAGCTACTTGATAAACAAAACACTTGAATAATTAACTAGGAATGAAGAATAGCTTTGTAAAGGTAGCATATACGCAACGCAACAGCAACTTCTATCATGCATAAACAAGTAAAACTCAACGACAAGGCGGCGGCGGCGACTACCGTCTGCAATCCGCAGTTGTATGTACCAGGGTTAGTAGTCTTGTTAAGGCGATGCGCATGTCTTACTCATTATTAATTAATGTGCAAGGAACAGGAGCCGAGCCCGAGCGGGCCGCAAAGGTGGTCGGGGTTGTCGGGAGCACTGCGCGCCTTAGTGATGCCTAGGTAGGTCAGTACAGTTTGTCCTTTTTTAAATAGAACTAATAGAGTATTTTAAACATATGTAAGTATGTTGTATTGAAAACATAAATAGTATCCTTTCTATCACTCCCACGGGTGTGGTAAAAGGAGACTAATAAAATACTCGACGGATGGGCAGCAGCGTCCTTCGTTGAAAAACTGCGATCACCACAAAAAAATGTTTTGTCTTCTAGATATCTTTGGAAAAATAAAGAGAGATCGCTGCTGTTGCAAGAATAAAGAAAAGCATTATAAAGAAAAAAATTGTAATTTATTTTCATAGTATAGAGAATCATATCCTAGATCGAAATTCGTTTGGTGAGTTCGGTAAGACAGTGGCCTAGCCTACTAGGCTCGCCATCACTAGCGGAAGCCCGCCAAGCGACATCTACCGCGAATTTATGTGTGGGAACGCCGGGTCGTGACCTGGCTACACGAAAATTATTAATGTCACTTATAAATTAGCGACAGTCTCTACCGCAATTGGAGCGGCCACCGGTGCTGCGTTTAATTTGAAATACCTGTGCTCTGCTACCTAGGTCACAGATAATGTAATAGTTACCTTAGGTAGCACTGAGCTTAGTTTTATTGCCCTTTCTGTATACTGAGTTTTCTTTATAACAGCTATTTTTTGTATTGCAAAGTTAGGATCCTGATGGTGACTAGACAATATCTACCGTACAAATGGCTTATCATCTTCTTCTTAATACGTTTTAAGTCAGTTGGCCAGCTGCATATACACAACACTGCCTAGGGATATATCAGACAAAACTGCTGTCAGTGTAGTCTGATAAAAGGGGTTTATAAAAATACATACACGTTTTTTGTTATAAAAAAAACAACATTAAATTAAGTAAATCCAAAATATCCCTAGACAGTGTTGATATGTATATTTTCCAGATTTCAATATTACTCTATTTACCAACTAGTTTCAGGAATAGAATGATAATGATATTTAAAAATTCTCCACAAATTAATAGAGATAATAAGAGGCTGTTTAAAGTTCAAGGAAAATTCTTACGAAGGGCAGCGCTGCTGTCTCTTATGCAGATTAAAAAGCTTTACGAAATGCATTACGGTAGTTGCATACCGACAGCATGACATGACAGGAAAATTATGCACCCCACACTTGCCCTGTCAATGCTTAGTAGTATTATGGGTTCGATCATAATGCGTTTTGACGATTGCGTAAGGAAATAAGCATTGTAATCGATTAGAGCACAGATGATAGTACAAGGAAAACGTATCACAATATTTCATAATAATCGAGTTTAAACTAAGTAGAGTAATTTTGTTAGCAATTTCCGCTATGTTAAAATAGTTTTATTATGATTAATCAAATACAAATTGAGACATAAAAAAAGTTCATTAGTTTTTGAATTAACTTGTATACTATGTAGACTCAATAATGTTCATAGCAACTGCTGCAGCATTGATTCATAAAAAGTGCCAATTTAAATGTTAAAAACTAGCAAACACATTGTAACCGTGTTATACCACGTTAATGTCAGTATAACGTGCCAACACCATGCCTAATGGCATTATAATAGCTGCATTGAAGCGCAGACACTAAGTAATTGATATTGTAAATCACGACTATAAAGAAAATACCTAATTTCATTCATCGAACACTCGGGCAAAGAAAGTTGCACCATTTGCCTTAATAGCTCTATGAAACCAATGACGTTTTTTTGCTGACTTAGCTCATTTCTATTGCTGTATTATTTATTTAATAGAAGACCACCTATTACGCAACATAAATTATAAAGACTTCACATGTTCTGATAAGAGCATTTTATATTATTAAAATTACCGTAACATTAATTAAAAAACGACCTAAGAAACACCGCAGATGCGGTAGTTTACATTTCAATCCTTCAAACTTAGCATAGGAATTGGCGATAAAAATTTAAATAAATGGAAATTTGAGAATTTATAACGGTTCGACGTTATATTTGGGTATGTTATGATATGAGTCACATTCGAAACCTGATGAGTTAAGGGAAAACCGATAGCGTTGCCTCTCCTCCTCCTCCTACGTTTTTAGAACGACCGTTTTAGTGAAGTAAACATGTGTTCAAACGCCCTAGATAAAGGTTTATACTGATCAGAAAATGAGTTGAAAATGTTTTAGAAATCGCAAAGTGATAATGCAGGTTTCTAATACATTCAGAATAACGTTAGTAAATACTTAGTACTTAAAACAATAAAACGGACTTTCCTAGACTAGATTCTAGGCCAGGTGTCCAGGTTTGTTGGTGCGACGATCGTCTGAATGTCAGACAGGAAACTAACCTCGTCGACCCGCCGCCGCCGCATCGTCATTATTTTATAGTGATGATCGGCTCGTTAATCATTAGGGTTATTAAACAATTAAAGCATATTAATAAAATACCATCAGAGACATCGTTTCCCATTAGTGGCGCAAGCGGTGCGAGACAAACCTGCCGGCTGTATTCACCGTGTGATTATGCACTAGACAATTTGACGTTACAAAAGGTCAACGTCCAACAAGGAAAAAAAGGATTCATTGTTTTGGCAACCAATTTCGCTATTCGAAATTCGTTTCGCGAAATCGTGATATTTGACTCTTTCAAATGTTATTAACTTAGATGATGGAGATGTTAACAATAGACAATAACAGCCGCTTTCTATTTCAATATGCATCTCCTTACATATTTATCTATTATCAACATTATACAAATCAGAGATCAATAGAGCGTGAGTTACTATATTGTAGAGCACAGAAAAAAATAATGAAGATCACGAAATCTTTTGTTTGGTCATCGATTTTGACATGTTTACCGCCTCCACTTTCAATAAAACTTTCGCTAAATTCTGTTTTCGATTTCGGGACAAGAAAGTTAAAACATATTACGCTTATTTTCATAGTCATTAAGTTTTTTTTAATATGCAAATAGTATGTTATATTTTTTATCCCATCCGCTTGAAAAAAGTACTTCTTGATTACTGTTGTCTTTAGTCATTTTATGATAAAGACAACAGTAACCAACTTTATTGGATTTTGGTTTATAGCCGGCCAATTATGAATTTCAAGACAAAAAAAAAACAATTAAAAATTAATTATTCAATATAGGATACAAGATATCACTTATTGAAAGTCACTTAGACTACATCTAATCTAATTGCTATTGATACCTTATTTAGTAAAGTATCCTATACTGTGAGAGGCGAGATAGTTCAGGGTGCCCACCAGGCTCAGGCGAACAAATGTTTGCCTTGCCTTACGACAATGGTGGCCTGGAGAGCCCCCAAACATCCTCTTCTGTGATGATTTTATGTCCTGCTAGCTCGTTCAAGTTTTAAGATATTATTGCCTCGTTACGCTCCGAAAAAAACCATTGAACCTCTCACTGCACTCGGTTTTTAACATGAGCACCCTCACATAATACTTTACACCCATGATATTTATTCTACTATAGATTATCCATTTTAATAGCGCGGTGCACCGCATATTCCCAAGCATCAAAACCCGAGTAAGCGGAAAATACAAACTTTGCATAAAGAGTTCGTTGCTAAGTCAGTAGGCACGGTTCGCGTCTTTAAAACGCTCTTTAATATTTTGAACACAAAACACGATAAAACTATCGCGAGGGTATTTACTTCAGCTGCTTCCTAGTCGTAGAAGGCAGTTGTACGTGACTTTTCTTAGTACAGCGTGGCCATACGAAATGTGCCGCTGCTCGGCTGCGGATTTGTTGGCAAAATGTAACAAAGGATCATTCACACTGAAAGTTATGAGACAATGCGCGGTCCGGGCGCCCAGCCACCGTAACGGGAGGTGAACGAAACCTGCCGGTGCGTCGCATGCCTGGTGACAATACCCTGTGCTTTAGATCCAAGGTGATTTAGGTAGACTACATTTTCGTGTAATCTCTTTTGTTTGCTAATGATACCTAAACAAATTTTATGAGAAGGCATGTTATTAAATTGGCATTCTAGGTACAATGACTTCTTAGATAGATCGAGTCATTCCTAATAAGAAAAACAAGTCTAGTATTTTGATTAGCTGTTAAATTACTACTAACGTTGATTGATTGTGGCAGCAATGTTATCTTCGATCTTTAATAGAAGTGATAATGATATTTTACAAAAGCATTGGGAAAAAAGTCCCGGAACAGCTTTTCTATTTTGTGTTGATACTCGGCCTGGGAAGTGATCGAATCTAAGCCTGATTAATATTTTTTGCTGTTTAGATAATTATTTTAAATAAGTACCTAATAGAATGTTGCTATCTATAATAATTTAAGTAGCGTTAGAAAAAAAATGTGTGACGCTTTCGCATTTAAGTTACGGCTGTAGTACGTAATATAATATACCAAGAAAAAAAAAATTACGCCCTTTATACCTGAATTTGTTTGTCTAATGTTACACCTCGCATCCGAGAATTTAATTTGAAAGATGTTATCGGTGCTTGGTAATTATTCATACGACGAGATCATTACGGGGGGCAAAAAAATATATCAAGTATGAGTGTAGATCTAATCGCGGGGCAATGACACTGTTTGACAAACATAAAGGTGACACTGCAGGCGCAGGCCTGCGGCTTGCGGTGGTCTGATTGATGTTAGCTTCCAAAACACATTCTATTGAATTGGAGATTGAAGTGCCTAGATTTAGAATGGGAAATAGTGGTCAGACCATGTGGCTTTAGTACCAACTGCAGACTGCAGACAAATTGTTTAACGGAAGAAAAAAGAATAATTAAAAAAAAAGTTTACAAATTATTTATAGTAGGTAGGTACTTACATGTTTTAGGAGTGAGATATTTTATTGATCATCAAAGCAAAAGATGAACTTAAATCAATCCAAAGTCAAATGTTCGAAGCAAATTTCGGAAACGTATTATCCAGGGATTGTTTTTTTTTAAGGAAATGTAATAAAAGTTCGCAAGGATTCAAAAGCTGGATGTCGCCCAGCAACTATCATCATCGCGCCGTGTCTAATGCGCCTCACGGCTCAGGATAAATAATACGGAAAGGAACTCTATTATATGGAAATGTTAGGATTAGTACCTTAGGTGAATAGACTCTTTAAACAGCATTTTGCTTATTTTCATCCTTGTAATCCTTAAGTATCTGTATCCTTTATTAAACACGTGCCACTTCTATTTTTAAAAGAATAATCATTTTACATTTTTAAAAGATTAATCATTTTACTTAAACCACGTATTAATTATGAATCACACCGATTTAATTAAAATATCCTTTCATTTCTTTACTTTCAAAACTCATGCAAATACAATTAAAAACCTAAAGATATTTGATTTTTAAAATTAAACTAAAAAAAAAACGTAACTAACTTGTCCAACAATTAACGAGCTGTCCGAAAAATTAAGTGCATTGAGTCAGTGCAAACACGCGGTAATTTAAGAGGTGTGCCATCTCAAGCATCTCGAAATTGCTATAACACAGTTTTCAGTAAGAATACTAAACGAGATCGTAAAGATTCCACAATGAGCATTGAGTTTGCCGAATCAAGTTGGGGCATTAACACTTTATCTCTGTGTCCGTTAGACACTGCATTAATCAAAGATAAAGCCACGGTTGAATGTCACTGAGCACGGGTCGAGTCCGCTCCAATACATAAACACTAACCAGATTAATCCACGGATTAGATACTAGATGGAGAAACGTCAGTCTCAAGTCTGACTAGCTGCTCAGATTTAAATTGAACCAAGGTTATTCAGATCAAAAGATAACAAATTGAAAAAGATAATTTTTGGCCTACGCCAATTGAATTAACCCAGAATAAAACTAACAAGAGCATTCCCATTTCGACAAATTTAATTTGAGTCAAAATTTTTTAAAAGTGTTTAGTAGTAGCTACCCAGTACATCATCCACACCTTAATGTTTAAGAACATAATATTTAAAGTAAAAATTAGTACCCTGTTAAGTACGGCTACTGTGCAATTTACTACGTAGGTGAATTCAGAAGTGGCTTAACCAATTCAAAAAGTAAACATTTAGCCCATGTTTATAATAAAACTAGGTACTTATGTATTTTCAGACAATGATAGGAGTTGTGTCTTTTTACATAGAATTGACGAGTCGTTGGTAAACCACATAATCTGCTGCTGATTCACCCATGACCAATTGATTAATCATAAAAGCTGTGCCCACGACTTCGTTCATGTGTAATAGCGACTTTTCCCATCGTTTAGACTTTTCATTGATTACGCAATCATTGAAAACCAAAAAAAGCAAAATCAGCCTAGCCGTTCTCAAGCGTTAGCGAGACAAACGAACAACAATCGATCTTACATACATAAATAAAAATTTAAAGCAGACCAAAACAAGCGGCAAAGTCAAATAAATAGCAAGTTTACTTGCCGGCATTTGTAATAAAATTCGAGTTTGCATTGCGCGCGTTCATCTCACCATCTTCGGCTATCGCGCGGAGGGATCTGCCTCCGTACATCAAATTAACGAAGCATAACCGGGAGCCGAGGTGCCGCGTCCTCACCGACCGTTGCCTGATGAGATTGCCGAATCTAAATTAACTTCGATAAATCTTCGTGAAAACGACCGAAACTGCAATAACATACAGGACAGCCAACACTTTTTTAACTCTTTTAAATTGAAATAAAAATAAGCGCAATGCTGTCCAAATAAGTTGTGAACTGTGTAAGTGTAAGGGAGACAAAATTTTTGCTCGTACGCATTACAAGCCAAATTTCATACATGTACATGTGAAGAATATATTCCCACTAAGCAATCAACTAAGCAAGACGTTATGTATTGCTGTCTAGATTAAACAAGCCGGCTTAAATAGGCATGTAACTGCACTCCAAATTTATTAGGGTGTTATTTACTCAGGAAGTTTAATTAGCTGACATTACGCCGAGCGTAAATGAGATACGAGGACAAAGCACTTTGTGCAGTCATTAAAATATTTTTGGCCTTAAGTAATGGCAACCGAATTAAAAGTGTTGACCAGATTTTTTGCGGAGAATATAGCGAGGATGGGAGACAACGCACCGTGACGTGAGATAATAAAGTTTGCGAGTCACGGACCACTGGCCAGCTTTATTAGTGGTAGAGCGGGTCATTACCACAGATGAGCTTGGTGAGTCGGCGTCATACGAAATTTTCGAGACACATATATGTAATAGTATCAAACTGCTTTCGCTCTAAAACATAGTAGAATATCTTAACTATGTTTTACATCTAACAATTATTTCCTATAAATATAATGTAAATAAGTCTACAATATTGAACAGGGAATACCCATTACATCCATTGAATATCAGTGACTAATTGATTTTGAACCTGTATAAACCATACTGAAAACAATTAAACGATAGAGCCGTCGTCATCGGCTGCTGCGAGTTGCGAGCGAGCTTTACAATAACGACTGCGATAGAAACCTGACAGAGCAGATAAACAGAATTCTGCAAGAACAGAGTTCATTTAGAAGATACCATCGTCGTGGGAAGACAGACGTTAGAATAAGGCTTGAGTAATTACTTAAAGACATTAATAAATTAAACTGAAATTTCTGTGTTAATTGAGTACAAGTATTTATGAAAAATGCCTTATGACAATAATAAATTGGACGAATATAAGATGTTTTAGTAAGAAAAGAATTTGTCGAATCATCTGTGGTCAAATCGTAAAAAGCGTAAAACAAGTAATAGGCAAACAATACATTGTTGGCGCACGCTCGCTCAATCGGTCACGCGGACGAAAACTCTTATAAAAAAATTAATTGCAAAGCTTTCCACAATAGCTTCCAGGCCCGAAACAATCGATTGGAAGATGACGCAAAATATGTTTCAAGTCACCCAGCCAGTACACTGTACGAGTGTCAAGGAACTCCTAAGTACATATCTCATCGGTGATCCATCGATCATTGGTTAATATTTTTTATTTCAATAAGATGAGATACAAGTAAGAGGTGAGTATTTATAACTATTGACATCTGAGCCCCTACAGAGAGATGCTATCAGCGGTGCCGGCCAAGACTAGTCTACAAGCGATCTTGACAAGTGCGGACGGCGGCGGGCTAGAGTGCGACATCGACCTCTAGTTCTTTGGATTAATTAAATTTGTTTTATGTAGTACATGTTTCTCTGAATCGTTAGGGAATGCACCTTCGATGTCGAGCGGGAACGGCGCCCGGGTGGCCGCCGGGGCTCCGGCGCTCCCTGCTCCCACAATGAACGTGTACGCACCTAATTACGGCGACGCAGATTCCAAGATAATCATTCTCTCCAACCTAATACACTGCACATTATTCTTTTTTTTCTATCAACAAAGTAAACACAATTTTAAGAGCTCTCTAATAACAGTCGGCAACGACATACAATGCAATACACAGCCTACCTAATAATTTAATTTTGCACGAATCATAAATTATCTTAACGATATGAACATATGGGAATTAATAAAGCGTGCTGGTTTCCTAGTCGATGAGAATCGAACGGTGAAGTTAAGATCAATTGGCGCACGCGGTGCTGAGCGCGCGTCTTTCAAACGTGAAGAGTGATAGATCCAGGCGGCGGCAGGCGGCTCGGCTCAAGCACGGATATTATATTGAAACAGTAGGCAGAGAGAGCGCTTTGATTGGTTTCATAATAACAGGCTTTTTCTTTATAAGAGAGCTTTACCTATTACAAAGACCGGAACGTTTTTTATTCTTCATTCATTACAAAAAAAAAAACACCTCATTACGAGTGGGCGATATTAGCTTTAATCCCATCTGTCTGTCTATTGAAATAGTGCTAAAGTTAAGTTAGGGTAACGAAAGTGATGCTGTCAATTTCATATGATAAGGCCTACATGCGGTTAGTAAGGCTTTCTATTTTGATTTACTTTATATTATATTAAATTAAAACGCGAATTAAAGAAAGTAGGATCAGAGCAAATTGAAAAACGTATTGTGTATATTTATATTTTAGTTCAGTTCAACTGCAATCGATAAAAAACTTAAGTTTTTATTAAATTTGTTTTAAGGTGAAAGATTAACGAGTTTTTATTCGTAAACTAATTCTGATAGTAAAAGTTTAAGTTTTACAAAAATTACTTACTCCAAACAATAAAAAATAACCTATTTTTTATATATGCAATGCTCCCAAAGTTTATTTAAAAGCTTTAACAAATACATACCCCGTCACTTTATTCTCAGACTTGACCGAAACGGATCTCGAATTCAACGAAAATTGAGTGCACCATGAGAGCACATTCGTTATTGTTCCGCCAATGTATTAAAATACAGAGGTGCGGTGGACAGTAAAGCGCATATCACTGACATTTCCGATTTGATCCGCTGTGTTCTAAATTCAACAACGCGAATTAGTGTTACGGTATTGTTTCAGAATAGTGCGTACACAATTCATTTGTGTTCTATCTACATGTTTGATCGTTGCGAATTTAAGATTGGATTAGAATGTAAATAGTTCCCACACTAACAGGTCAATCGCTTTCCATTCAGAAGGATGAAAGGCCGAGTAGGCAACGAGGCGGACGCGGCTTGTATAACGCTATGCGCAAACTAATGAAGATAATACAGAGCTATAGAAGCGCTCCGTTTGTTCGCAGTCAAGATAGTATCGCGGCACTGACGCGGAAGGGCCCGGACAAATCAAACAATGAGTTTCCCTCAGCGCACCTGTAAATTCTGTCTGTGGTACCCAAGGCTTGTAATTACAGGAGTGTGGAAGCTGAGCGACGCTATCGCGCATCGAGTCTTATCATGTGAGAGATCACGCGGACAGACGCGCTACGCGACGCGACTGCTGGAGACCGCTCACTCGTCAGCTCAATGAGTTGAGTTGGCCACACTACAGCCAGGAGTACGTTGGACCTTCTGAACTAACTTGAACACGACATAAAACATGCTTGTTTATTATAAACTTAAGTCTTTAGTTCTTCCCATTGTAAAATACATTTATAATACTTGTCGTAGTTTAGTATAGGCGTAAAACATTTGACTAGTTTTACGCGGCACCATAAATGGTCGGAGTGGAAAGAATGAGACTATTTTATGTATGAGTTTTAGAAGAATTTCAGTTAAGGAGACGACTTATGTGATAGTGACAGTTTTAGTTTTCATATTCCGTTCATTTTAATAAACATATTTTTATCTAGGATTTAAAAAAAAGTTAAAAATTTGTAATTAATATTTTATATACACGGTTACTTTTTTATCGTGAAGGAAAATTTAGCACGCAGTAGCCATAGTTATACAGAACTGATTCCTGAAAACGAAATTGAAAAATAATGAATCGTGCTCATAGATCATAATTTTTATTGCAAACTGTTTTACAGATGGTAAGTATCACTTAAGCTCATTTGAGGTCCTGCGAAAGTTTTTGTAAAGAAATTAATTAAAAATTATGTGTAGCTTCAGATTCAGAGCAATGACGTTAGGTGGATTAGCACAGAGGCTTAGCAGGCGCCAGACGAGACAGGGAAGGGCAATACGTGGGGGACCGAACAAGGGGTCTTTAGGCATTAAAAAAGTATTTTTTTTTAAATTATCAAAAAAACAAAACAATAATTTATTCGAGTCGTATATTATGCAAAGACAATAGTCCTGAAGGTTTCCGCCACGATAAAAAAGTATAAGTGTATAATTACTTTACAAATTTTGAGAAACATCATTAACAGCAGGTTGATGCGGAAGCTATTCTGTCTCTGGCTTGATAAATAGTAATAGCTTAATATGTAAAACTAGAGGCTGCCCCGCGGTTTCACTGACGCAGATTTCTCATAAACACAAACATACAGTTTTTCCCGCTCACACGGGAATTTCGGGAAATCCTTTCTTAGTGCTCACCTACACTCCCCAAGGAACCCACATACAAAATTTCAGCCCGCTACGCCCAGTAGTTTCGGCACTGCGTTGTCTGTCAGTCAGTCAGTAACGGAAGAGTTTGATGTATTGACTTTTGTTGCACAATTGCGCGGTTTTACCCGCGCAGATTTTTCATAAACACAAAAATCCAGCTTTTTCCCGTTCCCATGGGAATTTCGGGAAATCCTTTCTTAGTGCTCAACTACACTCCCTAAGGAACCTACATGCAAAATTTCAGCCCGCTACGCCCAGTAGTTTCGGCTCTGCGTTGTCTATCAGTCAGTCAGTCAGTAACGGAAGAGTTTTATATATGTCACCGGAAAATAACAAGAACCGTAAATTTATAAATTTACTAGGAAATTTATAAACTTTCGTAGGATTCTAAACGAGTGATAAATTGTATTATTTTACGCCTAGATTTTCGTAAATTGATAAACTTACTAAACTCACTCGTAAAATAATAAGTAACCAATAACCAAACGCCATGATTGAAATTTAACACAGAGCTACGAAAGTTTTAGCCATGACCAAAATGTTTTATTTTGGTAGAGTGAAATAGGAAATTTTAACCCCCTACTAGGTAGGTAGGTAAAGTGGCGGACACGATCGGCGTAACACTTCCGGTTTTTCTGTATTGCAAAATAGCTCTTGTTCTTCGGTAATACAGTCTAGGGCTGACGAAACCATAGACAAATCTGTTACGGCCTCCTAGTCCGTGACTGTACGTAGGTACCTAAAATACAAGGTTACTTTTTGATAAAATATGCTATTATCCCATAATAGCATATTAATATCTGTCACCGTTATAGTGCGAAATACGTTAATGTGCTCTTTACCGGGCAATGTGCACATTAACTGTTTAGGTCAGTTAATGTGCGAAATTTTATGTGAAATATGGGGTATCCGCACTTTACCTAGTTAATGTGCGTATTACCGGTTGTCTCGCCGTTAAAGTGCTGAAAACAGAAAGCTCTGACCGAAAATTCAAATCTAGGGCAAAATTGTAGGTTAGGTTAGGTTTGGCTTGTGATCTTTAACCAGCGTAGCGAGCGTAGCGAGCGGAGCTTGGGTTAACTGTGTTAAACTGAAATCTAAGGCAACAATTTTTCGAACTTAACTTAGTCGTAAACTCTGTAGATTACTTAGGGATTTTGCAGATTAAGTACCTAGTTAATGTTGAGAACAACATTATATTTCGAACTCTAACGGATTAAGCCAGTTAGTGCACTTTTACTGAATTTCGCACATTAGCGGTCACATATTAACCTATAAACCTACTTAGTTTTTAATACCAGTAAAAATACTTTTAGTGTGATCGAATTGTTTGGCAAGTCTGATTGTTCGTAAGTCTATGGACGCAAGCATTTTCACTGTCAACATCGACCAATCAGAGAGCAGTGTGTTATTTTCCGTATTTCAAAAAGCGTAAAATTAAAAGCTCTTCTGTGATTGGTCGATCCGTTTAGAATCTTACGGATTGATATCCGTTAGTTTATAAATTTACTACGACGCGACGAAAATTTATAAATTTGCGAAAAAGTGGGCGTAAAATAATTCAATTTATCTCTCGTTTAGAATCCTACGAAAGTTTATAAATTTCCTAGGAAATTTATAAACTTGCGAATCTTATTATTTTCCGGTGACATATATATTGATTACCTAATTTAGGTATATTTAAGTAAAGAGCACCATGAGTCACGATTTTTATAATAATATTTTGGTAGCCTGTAGCCTTTTTCTTATTGTAATAGTTATTGTTCGCGACTTGTTAATAAGTTATAGTTTTAGATTTAATAGTCTATACCAATATTATGAAGAGGAAATATTTGTTTGTTTGTTTGTAACGAAGAGGCTCCGGAAATACTGAACCGATTTGAAAAATTCTATTACTGGTAGGAAGCTACATTAACCCCGAGTGTCATAGGCTATATTAGATTTAAAAAAAATTAGGGATCCTTACCTCAATTTAAATAATGTAACCCAAGGTGCAATATTTTTTCCGTTGTTTACATATTTTGACAGGTGGTTTGTTGTTGTTGTTTGTTTTTAATTCGCCCATTCTGGGCAGTCAAAAGAACGAAGTCTATAGAGCCAAGTCTTTAGTAGTATCTTATATTCTATGGCGTAACGAAGTAAGCCGGGACCGCTCGTAGAAAATAAATAGAGAGTTTGATATTGAGTATAGGAAATAATAGCCACATAGTTGTACATAAGCTATGAACCTCTAGCAAATAGCAGGTAGCCTTAGTTTGTATTAGTTTAAAGAGAGGGTAGTTGTGTGTAAGTGGGATGTCGCAGGCTCACCTCATACCCCCTCACCCCCGCCTTCGTCACCCGCGCCGTCTTAAACGGGTGAAGGGTGAGGCAGGAAACGCCCGCGATGGCCTGTTAGGTCTCACACGCGCTTTAGGCTAAGCTCATGTACATAGTAGTTTTGTAAGATAAGTAAGGCCATTTTTTGGATCTGGGCTTCCTGCCGACCACCGGGCCTCCAATAAAGAACAAGAAAATACAAGCTCCTGAGTTTCCTTCAAGCCTACACCCTATTCAGTCAGTAACCAGCGCACCGCCTAAGATTGTGGGTCGTCGAGGGGGCCCACTGTTATCTTTTAATTTGTGACTCTTATACTTGGTGAGCTGATATTTCTGCTATGGATTGCTAATGACCAGAATAGGGTAAGTACCTGTTGTTAATTAACAGTGGTCGCGTAAATTGAAATCTCAAATGCTCACGGCGCGTGCAGTGGCCGTGCCACTGCGGTCCGGATACCTGTAATAAAAGACTTGATGTGTACCTTCACTGACCATTGTCGGACTTAAATTTAACTGTAAAAAATAACCCTTATGAAGTGATCATTAACAAATTCAATACAAAAATAAACAAAACCCAGAAACTGTTGTAGAGGTAGAAACATCGATCGAAATGTAAAAAAAAAAACAGAAAAGAGTGATTGACGTTGAAAAATAACTGACATACCATTGAGTTTGAATGGAACGCGTTGCGAATAAAACTAAATATTTATGTGGTGGGTTATTTTTTTCAGTATGCAACATACGTCGAACTAGACGCGTCTCTGCAAGATTTATTTGTTTCTCCGCCAGAGCCTAGCTTGATTTATTTATTTATGATAATGTTTATTTCGTAATCTGATTTATGCTTATTTATTACATGCTCAATTTTTACTTTATTACTGTACATAACATTAATCTTAATTCATAATCACTATATCTCTTTTTTTCGAATTAATTTTATCGTATGAATTAAAAATCTGATTTACTGAGTGCCGCCGAATAAATAAATAATTTGATTAAGCTAATTGAATCCTGTAAAAATACAAAATCAACTATTAATCATAACTCTTAGATCGCATAGTTAATTATACTCTTCAAAAAAACAATGCCAGAAACATAGTAGTATTAAAAGTATGCGCGCGCAGTCTCAATGTAGATATTATTAGAAGTTAAGAGCGTTGTGCTAATACGAGACATATAAAGATAATCAGCGAGGGTTATCGTTTGTCCCCGCCGCATCCAGCCTCCCCGCTTCCAGGGCTGTGTCGCCGCGCGCCCCGATACCACCATGACGCCTGCGGTCCTTTTGATAATGTTAATGTTGACCGCGGCTGTACGGAACTGAAACTCTTTGGAACTATCATTAATTAAGGACTGTCACAAAACTATTAGAAATATTCGAAGCATCGGATTGAGATTTACCTCCATAAGAGTAATTAATGTAATTTTTTTGAAATCTCCGAATTATAAACGATATTAATGATGCATCAGATGGCTGCAGAACTGGGATATTCGTATAGTGATCAATACTTTCTTTACTCTTCAAACTAAAACAAAGTCGATTTTGTAAGGTTAAATCTGACTTACAAAATTGATAGGTACAGTGGCGGTCTAGATAGGCGTAACAGATTTTTCGATGTTCTCGTGCGCCTTAGACTGTATTACCAAAGAACAAGAGAAGAACTATTTTGAAATACAGAAAAACCGAAAGTGTTACTCCCTCCTGACCGCTATTGTACGTATTTATGTCCTAAAATATTTATTAGAGCGCAAGTTTCAGCGGTTAGCGGGTTCAGTCGTCAAGGCATTTCATTTACCGCCGATTCGCCGATGGAACGCCGACCGATACCACAATGAATGCACAGGCTAAATATCGTCACGCGGACGCACGCCGCAGCCGCCGACACCGGCCTTAGAGCGCATCTCCGATAAGCATGAAGTCGGCATTAGAAATGCTTTCAATCGAACGTTGCTTTTAATCGCTATTGCCACAAAGAGCTCTTCCGCAATGGATAGTATAATACGAATCAATAAAGCTATAAAGACAAATCATTACATCCATAATAAACAATGAACGCGAACGTGTACAGTCATAACTATTGAATGGTTCCATCATAATTACGGACCTAGTGGCGGCGGTAATGCGGGACAATCGCTCGTAAAGTGACATCGTGGCATCACCCTGTGCATGATCATCGTACGGTTTTGATATAGCACAGGCGGCCTACGCTCGTCTCCACGCCACGAGGAAGGAATTTACGATGCCGAGTCAAATGAACCTAATACAGGTAATTACCCCGCGGTGGCCCGAGGCGAGCTGTGCCCCCGCATCCGTGCTAAAACTAATTAACATCAATACAAACTACTCATCTTAGAAGTAGACGTACGCAGTATACCTCTCATTTGTTTGAAAAGTAGAGTTATTGAATACGCCAAAACTTTAATGACCGTTGTTGAGATCGTTTGTGGAATACATATTAAGGTATGTGGGTAGGCGGTTAATTTCACACACCAAAGAGATTCCATTCTAGAAAAACTAGGCTAGGCTATATTGGAAACCTCGCGGGAGACGCGGGATAGTCTGACCGCTTGTACGTGATGGACACGCCGTGCAAAAACTGCTCGATTTAATCAAATTAATTGATGAAACCGTTAAAATGTAATAGTAAACGTATTGTGAAAATAATTTGACCATGTTTAGAGTGCGGCGTGGGTCGAGCTCTGAAAAAAGTATGTACCGCAAGTGATAGAGTCTAAATAGAGCGCTGCAGCGGCCGGACAATGCCATGCCGTCACTAGAGTAATTTGCCTTCTCGGACTATAATCTAATCGTAATACAATAAGTTTTTTTAGTCATATCGCATTACCTACACGTCCAATGCATGATATATCTAGTCAGAGCTACATAATAATGTAATTTGTATCGCAGGAGGCTATTCGATTAGGACGTGGGATACAATAGCCTGAGAAGAGAGCCAGTTCCTATTGTTAATGAAGAGTTTTTTTTGTTGTGGTTAGTATCCAACGCATTTGTCCATCAAATTTAGTGTAAATATGTACCTACGAGCTTTCCCGGCTTACTTCGTTACGCCATAGAATATAGGATACTACAAAAGACTTGGCTCTATAGACTATGTTCTTTTGACTGCCCAGAATGGCCGAACAAAAAACAAACAACAACAACAAACCACCTGTCAAAATATGTAAACAATGGAAACAATATTGCACCTTGGGTTACATTATTTGAGTTTACGTAAGGATCCCTAATTTTTTTGAAAATCTAATATAGCCTATGACACTCGGGGTTAATGTAGCTTCCTACCAGTGAAAGAATTTTTCAAATCGGTTCAGTATTTCTGGAGCCTATTCGTTACAAACAAACAAACAAACAAATCTTTCCTCTTTATAATATTGGTATAGACTATGGGCTGCCCCGCGGTTTCACCCGCGCAGATTTCTCATAAACATCAAAATCCGTGTTTTTCCCTTTCCTATCGAAATTTCGGGACAAAATTCCTTAGTGCTCCTCTGCACTCTCTAAAAACCTACGTGAAAAATTCAGGTCGCTAAGCCCAGTAGTTTCAGCTCTGCGTTGTCCGTCAGTCAGTCAGTCAATTTCAATTGCCTATGGTAGCCGATAGTTTGCTCGGTGGTTAGAAAATTACTAGAGTATAAACTTTTTTTGTCATCATTCATCCAGCCATAGGGTTGGATGAATTTGAGTGGACTTGATGTATTAAATAATTCTATCGGTATCTAAAAAATAAGGTATTTAGTTATGTACAACAAAAGAATAACTCAGCGAGCTCTGTGCGACACAGCACATAGAGAGGGAGTTCTTCTTAAATATAGATAAGCTAGTGTTCGAGTAGCGGTAAAATAAACTAAATTCCTTTCGTGCATCGATCTAGCACAATCACAATTACAAGGCGAAAACATTACACGAGCGAACCCATAATTTCGACATTTCTTTGGGGCGCAATGAACTTGGGCAATTTCGTAAGTGGACGGAAGATGGTAGGTACTTCACCAGAGAGCTAATTATCTGCAACCTGTGGTTTACTGATGACATGCTTCGCTCAAATGTAAGTTTTTATCACGAATTGTTTTTTCAAATCTTTTTGGCGCTCTATTTCTAAACCACTTACTACTCGTCAAATAGAAATAGAGCGTAAGTCTTCATGTAATTTTTTGTTTTTGAATTATGATTGAGGGTCGAAGACAGTGCAGCCATGCGTGGTCAACAATAATATAATAGATATATTTTGTATGAGAAGTCCTGATGATCTTTCTTTTTTGCAAGCTGTGCCTAACCCATTCATCTATGCTTAACTTCTTGACATTTTTAGGATCTCTCAGTTTATCCAAATACACGACGAACGGCTACATCTAGGATTTGCGACTAAAATAAGATTAAAAATATGCAATTGGCTTTAGGTCGTGGCTTCATAAAAATTGAATAACAGTACGTTGACCCTCATCGTGAAACTTTTGGACGCGTGCATCAGCTAATCGCTTTGTTAAGAACTGAAGCACTAAATAACCTAGCAAAAACCTTGAAAAAGATTTACTTTTCCACGAATTGAAGTTCAAATTCTTGTTCGGGCGGGGTCAAGGATCGACCACACGCGTAAAATATTATTGGATTTATAGGAACATAACTTTTATTTTAATGTTAGGTAATAATATCTTATAGTATGATGCTTTGATCGTAAAGTAAGTTTTGAATATAGAAATTCAATATAATCATACGAGAAACGTGACGAACTCCATCAATTAGGCAGCGAAGCGCGGCGATGGGTTGCCGGGCGGGGGCTCGGCAAGCGGGCAGGGGCGGCGCGGCGGCGTGGCGAGACGAAAATTTATTTATCAGGAATCGCACGGCACATCAGCGCCCTGGGACAAGCGGGCGGTTAGAATTGCGGGCGGGCTAGGTGCGGCCGCCGATGTAGCGGTTGATACTGGACACTTTGCCCACTTCCTAACATAAATTCGGTGCTAGGGAATCGGATATTATTATTCAATCGTACGATCGGGGTTCTCGCGGGGGCCATAAGTCACGGCGACGCAAGCGCCGGCGGCCGCCGTGAGCGGTGGCGCACGACCGCGATGCCATCGCCGGCGCGCCGTACCGCTAGCTCTGCAGACCGCTACGCAGCCGGCCGCTCGGCGCACCCGCGCGCCATCTCCCGCAACACCTTTTTCATAAATGCCATCAAGAAGGCACAACAAGGTGTGTAACATGTAGCAAAAGAAAACACTTCCCACAAAGTTCCCACGGAAAGAAAAGCAACAACGACGGAGAATAACCACTATAAATGCTGGAGATGCACTTTAGAACACCTTACGATGCTAAAATTTGCATAAGCTTGGAATTAACATTGACTTCATGCGCTAAGGCTTGTTCTGCAGAAAAAATATTAAAGAGTTCACCTAAAACTACTCCTATGCGTCTATTAGTGTACAAGCAGACTCCAAGTCGTGTCGACTACACGGCGGCGCACATGGAATACGTTATAGTTTCATAGTATGAGAACGTTTGCGTGCTTCCACCTGATACAAAGGAGCCTTCCCCTCTCCCTGCTATTCTGATGTGGTGCAATTGTGAACACCGTTGGTTCCATAATTTATTGATCAATCATAAACGATAACATATTATTTGTAAAATTCCAACTATACAGCAAAAATATTAATGAGAGTTTTGGAGAGAGTTTTTTTAAAAAAAAGCTTTTCGTTGCTATTTGGCGTGATATTCTTTTATTTTTAATATAGGTACCATAAATAATTCAGGGGTGTAATATGGGAATAAACCCCGAAAATAATCTAAGGGACAATTGAAATTCACGGACGCTGAAAGATTTTTGCGGTATTAGAATTTTAAAGATAGTACACCTACATGAAATTAAGGTAAATATTTCTAAAACAGAAAAAAACGTCTGCCTTGCCGTGTGCCAGAGAGCGCTGGCATATTAGTCGTGCTCAGGCTGCAGGCAAACTTAAGCAATTACGACTTCGATTGTTTTAATAACTGAACTTTTGTTTTCTTATCCCATTAAATTATTTTTTTAAAGAACACAATATTTAAACTGAAAAACAGTTTTCTGACTTAAAATCACGCTCATTTTATTTGCTTTCCATGCGCAAAAGTCATAATAACCGCAAAAGGCTTTAGACTTGCGCCACTGACGAGACAAAGGTCATGGGACAAAGCTCCCTTCGTGTCTGTCCGCCTTAAGAAATAATTACTTACTACAAGCCTCCTAATTGATCGATATTAGTATCGCATCAGACGTGATCGTGCGGACCGCTCCGCTAATGAAACATTTACCTTTTTTGTCATCTCCAAGCACCATTGTATCAGTGAGTTCACATGCCGCTCAAAGGTTTTATAGAATTCAGATAAGGAACTTTGACTTTTCCATTTACTGATAAAACTTACCGTTTTCAATGCAATAACTTCTGACTATTTACCAACTTATGCGCTTTCTGAAAAAGCGATCCTAAGTCGAAATCACTGTCTTTTGATACTAACTAAACTGTATTTTAGAACTGAACAAATTATAAACGTACATCAGTATTAGGTTTATTTTTTTATAGCTATCGTAAAATAAAGAGAGGTTGTCGATGATACGTTGATTTAATTGGACGAGAGCGAATACCATCACGTATCGGCTTGATAAAGAATGCGATCCCGGGGCAAATCGGTGCGGTCGCGGCGTACGCGCAACCGCCTATCACTGTTATTGCTACTAAATCTCCCGTTATCAAATGCACCATACATAATTAACAATCACTGTACCAATGGACAGCTGGAAGTAAAATTGAACTTGTACTTATCTAGTGAAAAATTATGGAACATAATAATAAGAGTGGAAAGATTAATAATTTTATATAAAAATAAACATGTTTCTAATTTGTATTCGGAATGTAACAATTTGTTAAGCCAATCCAATGGGTTATCTTTTACCGTATAACTTTTCTTAAGGGTTTAAATGGTGTACGAGATTAGCTCTTTGTCCGCATTGTTGTAATGTCCGAGGTAATGGCCTATGATTGACATGTAAATAATCAGGAGATTATCGAGACCTCGAAACCTCGTTACACTATGACCCTTAAGTAGCAAGGTATTGAATTGTACGTCGATATGATACCTGCCCGAAATTCTTGAATGATTTATATAGGGAAGGTTACCAAGGTCAGTAGGCTTCTAAACAGATGAGATCATTACTCTGTTTGGTTTCGCTTTTATGAAGCAATCAACATGTCGAGCTTGCACGCTTTTATATATGCTTATTTTATACTTTCCGGGTACAGTTTGTCCAATTATGTCTGACACCATTTATTTGAAAGATGGGCATTGAGGGCGTCCTCGCGCGCGGCGGCCGGCGGCGGCACGGCACGGCGCGGTACGGCCGGCGCGGTCCCGCCCGCGGCTCGCTGCAGCGTGAGAATAGCGCCGGTGGCCGCGCGGGCGTGCGCGCCCAATTCTTTATGCTAATGTGGAGCTTCTTTCACCATGAACGCTACCAACTTTCATTAGACGACCCCACAATAGAGATCAGCTCCCTCATTCGCTCGTGACGCCCATAGGGATCACAATCGCCCGAAGAACCCGATGAAATGCATTCACTGCTTTATTGCGCGACATTAGAGAGCCACCGGCTAAAGTGGCCTCTGTGCGCATCACAACAATGGGGTTTAATAACGACAGGAGCGCCTCGTTACCATCTGACAATCTTGTGTCGCGATAAATCGCCATACCATTATTGGAGAACTTAAGCTAAGAGCGCAATAAGAATAAGAATTTGCGAACACGACCTTTTTTCTCCTAGCATAATGTATGGGAATGTTGCAAGCAAAACGATAAGTTGGGAACATTATATTCAGCCAGGAGCTAGCTACGAAGAGCCGTTTAGCATATTCTTTGCAAGTTTTAAAAATAACGTAAATAAAAGATTGTTTAAATTATTAATTTATAAATCTTGCATAAATACAATAGATACTTAGATACCTACTACGTTTTTTTAAATAGTTTGTGATATCAAAAACGTATTCTTCGTGAAATGGTGAAAGGTTGAATTCGATTGAACGGAACGGTATGGTCGATATTGAAGGGCTTTACAAATGTAATTTAATTATGTTTGCGCAGACGTAAGAAATGAACAAATTGAAAAGGTGACCGTGCACAACATAGTGCCGCGCCGCCGCGCCGCCGCGCCGGTGTGAATAGTCCGCGCCGCGCGTCATTGTCTGGCGGCGCCCGCCACAGCCGGCGGAGGCAGCGGGCGCGGGCGCGGCTGCTGTGCAGTACGCGACCCGCGCGGGTGCCAACAATGCTCGCGTCACGCCGTGCGCTCAATCCCTGCGCCCGATCACGACCGCGACATCGCAAATCAATAATCGGATGATTTAGCCACTGCGCCGCGTGCGAACCCGATTAGACACGATAGTGCCTCCCGCATCCATCCATCTAAGCTGATGCCTGAAGGTTGGGGGCTAGGTTATCGCCACTGAACCTTTTACGTCTGTATTATTTCTGAAGAGATCAACTAACGGCACGGCACAATTTTTCAACGATATCCATCTTATGAAACCACGCACGACAGTCCGATTTACGGTAAGGTGTACGATATCAATGGCAATAGGTTTTCCTTGTATGGCTTAAACTGAGACCATTTAGGGTGCATACTCGAGCTAGGGATATGTAATAACAGTTAGTGTCAATGCCAATGCAAGAAAAAAGTTTCGAAGATCACATTTAATATCATGTGAGTACCTATTATACAATGTAGATAATACATATACATACTACATATACATATGAAAAACAAATTATAAGAGTAAATAACGTAAGTGACACGGTACAAGCGCTGTTAAGTTTCCATTATCAGCAGTTTAAGTACGACAGTATTAGTACTTATGCCAATATTAAATTACGGACCCAAGAAACAGAAACAGTATTTGCAAGACGGACAAAGCTTGCTTAGTGCTTACGAGAAGTGATAAGATTTAGTGAAACTTGACGGTGAACTATTTACTGGGCACATTAGGGCTTTTCCTGAAGTTAAAACAGAACGTTACTCATAACGGTGCTTGCAGACACCGATACATTAATTTCAACAGATTTTCAGTGGGAACACGAAACAAAACGAATGCGAACAAAGTGGCAAGCGGGATTGCCACTCAAATTTGAAGCGATGAAGAAAAGACGCCATTATTGAATTGATAGCATAGCACCTTCTCAAATAATACCCAGATAAGAACTTCGTCAAGTTATAGATAAACTTTACCAAGCTATACTTGAGCTCCGAAGTCCAGTGAGACATGGAGATAATGCGATACACATTCGTGTGCAAATTAGTAGACTCAATTTTTTAATGTGTATGATACACAAATGTGAGTTGGAATTGAGCCGGATCGATAGCGCTGCTGCCGCCAATAATGAAAGGTCGGGTTTTTGTTGCAGTCGGGAATGTGCGTACATTAGAGATCACGAATGAGGGGTGGTAGCATACACGCCTTCGCCATCATCATTTGATGCCGCGTTGGGAATTACACAAAGGGCAATTCTCTCAACACTTAGCTGGAACAAAGCCTAATTACATTTGGTGGGGCGGGTATCAATGACGCGGGCGGTGCAATTACGCAGCTTCCCGCGTGATCGTCGCTGCAAGCGCAATTCTGCGGGCGGACTGTAGAATAATGTAGCATTACCGTGATTTATATGGAACCGATCACGGTGTTGGGCTAATGACGGGATAGCGCTGGCAGCGAGGCACATATGGCGCAGGTAATGAGCGGCGTGCATCGAGCCCAGCGTGGCGGCTGCAGCGGCGGTGTCGGTACTCGCAGCGCGCTACAGCTCGCAGGCTAAATAGGAGTTCACGCCAAAACATAGGTTCAGATTTGAAGGTTCGTGAACTATAGGGTAAGGAGATCTAACCATGCAACCGGGCAAAGAAAATTTGGCGTTGCAGGGCGGTTTTATCTATGCGTAAAGTCATCAAGCCAGTTCATATAATAAAATATGAGCTGATAAGCGATAAGGCTGCCCATTGAAACCAATGTATTTATTGAAGAAATGTTGTAATTGTTTTTTTATCCCATCCACTCGAAAATTAGACTTTTTTATTACTTTTCTCAGGTCGTAAAGTTCCTCATTATTCACATGCGGTTTGTAGCCGGTCAATAATGAATTTCCGTACATTCATTAATTGACCTCTGTATGTATGTAATGTATGGAAATTCATTATTGACCTCTGGAAAATTATGATGTACTTATTGTATTATGGTTACGAAAATAAATTATTGAAGTGAAGTGGTATTGAAAACAAGCTAGCTGATTAGGTCAGCAAAATTAGGTAGGTAAGTACATAGGTGCTTCTTTTTTATATGTAAATTTTCTCGTCGGATGGAATAAAAAGCAGTATAAACAACTTGGGGGTAAAGTTATTTTGCTTCGGGTGAGGTTAAAATCCTCACTTGTTCAAGTTTCAAGTCATTATTCCCTCACTCCGTTCGGAAATAAACCCTTGAAACTCTCTCTGCGCTCGGGTTTTAACAGACCACCTTCGTACATAATACATTACTTTACACCCATGTTGAATAAACTACTATTAAGAAATGTTGTAATGTTGTTAATTAACGTTTATTGATTGCAATAAAGTGCCTATCTATCTATTAAAGTCCTATTTTTAATAATTTCGATATTTACATATTTTAGGTGCACTACTTAATAATAAATTATATAAATCGATGTATGTTTGCATAAAATTTTGGTTTTCGGAGAGATTAAAGTAGAAACATTTGCATAACCCGACAAAAAACTATACACGAGGACGAGCGGTCAAGGACCGAGAGACCCAACACTAGCCCAGGCAGGACCGCTATACATGTAGCTTTTTTACATTGTCGTAATAAATCATTATCAAATTATGCGTATAGGAACGCGCACCAAACCGTCAAATTACAACGTGTCTAGTCTAGCTAGTCGCCTCTCATAATTATTGCCACAAACAACAGTTAGTTACCTATCCGATTCATTTCAATGAACGTTTAATAGGTGGTATTCTTGTTCTAAGTGACTTAACACCATTAATTATTAGAGGATGAACATTGAAAACAATTTCAGAGAGTCGTTTAATAAAAACATTGTATTAAATTTACCTATTAGTATTTATTAAAATGATTTTTACTTATAGACATAGACATATATTTATTGATAAAAGTTCACATTACAAGTCAATATTAAAAATTATACATAGGGAAGTGTCAAAGGAAAATTAATAAATGATGTAGGTACAGTGGCAGTCTAGGACGGCGTAACAGATTTATCTATAGTCTCGTGCGCCCTAGATTGTATTACCAAAGAGCTATTTTTCAAAACAGAAAAACCGGAAGTAGTAAGTCGTCCTAGACCACCACTGCAATAAAAATAAAAATAAATAAATAAATAGACTTCTAGTTACCAGCATCACAGTTGGTAACAAAACAAACTTACAGCAAGGCAGGTGAAAAAAGTGCAATTTATTGAATGCGCAGGTCAGAAAGAGGGCTGGGCGGAGCCCACATCGCGGCTCGTCACTGTCACACTCAATCACTGGCGTCATTACGCAATTAGCCAGAGTACTGACACTTAGCTGGGGAAATGAGCATCGGCCAACTCTGTCTGACGAGTTCTTACATTATAAAAGCTATTGACGCGCGATCCCTATTGTCGATCAGATTAATGAGGGTGGTTAAAGTCTGCGCCTTCGAGGACCTTTTAATGCAAGGATGAGGAAGTGAATCGCGCCTTTTGCGACAGCTGCTTATTTTGCTAAAATATTGCTTCTTTCACTTATTCTTATAATTACTTTACTAATAAGCAGTTATTATTCAACTAGTTAGTGCTTACAGTAAACGTAAAAATAAAAAAGTTTATTTTACGTTTTTGCGGTAACGACAATTCTTTGATAAGTATTTACTTTATAAGTAAAAAAATTAAATAACTCTTGAAATCGCTTTTAATTTTAAGTCTGTCCTCAGCGGTTTGAATTGAAGTGAAGAGTAGCCAGCATTAACAGTACCCATTTTTGTAATACGATAGTTTTTTTTTAAGAAGTACCTTTACGAAATGAAAATAGTGAAGTAGCTAGAAGAGCTAGGATGTGGGCTAATAAATGAAAAAAAAAAATAGGACACTAAATTAAGAATTATTTAATACTACCTACCTACTCCAGGTTACAAATTTTGTATGGGCACGAAAACCATTGGCAGAATTGTTCCCGTGCGAATTTTTGGAATTCATCCTAAATGCACCTCTAAATTTGACTTCCTCTAAGGAATTTTCATTTCAAATTATTTTTTTCTATTTCATTTATTTATTTTATTTTTATTTATTTTATTTAGGACACCAACAGCGTTTACAATTAATTGAGCATTATAAACTAAAACTGTAGTACATATGGCCAATAACAGGTATCCAAAAGGTTTCAAAAGCGGTTCGGGCTGTACGTTATATGTTAAATTGACGGTACAGTTTTATACATATTGCTAATTGTCTAAGAGGTCGCATTAACCGTTACTTAATTTATGTACCGTAATGAATATCCAACTGTCATTCGTACTCGTCAAGTTATGCAGCATTTTAGTATTGTTGTAAATCAAGAGGCGCCTTGTTTCCCGACAAAGTGCTTATTGACAAGCTAAGCGAGAAGCGGTTTTAACTAAAATTGAACTTTTCAGACTCGATATTACGTGCAGTTTCGGGTTAGTTGAGTACTGACTACTGACTTAAAAATATTTAAATTAATTGGTTTTTAATTGTAATAATATCTTAATAATAATAACAAATCACACTCAGAGCCCCTAACTAGGAAGAACCTGTATCTAGGGTGCCCGAAACATGATACAGAGGCGAACATGTTTGTGTATTGATTGACGAAATTAATAGAAAGTAATTGTCTAGTACGTAAAGGTTAAGCTGTGTAATGCATGTCTATTTCAGAAAAAATATTATATATTCTATATATACATACCAAAATTTCAGCCCGCTACGCCCAGTAGTTTCGGCTCTGCGTTGTCTGTCAGTCAGTCAGTCAGTCAGTAACGGAAAAGTTTTATATATATTGACTAGAGGCTGCCCCGCGGTTTCTCTCGCGCAGATTTCTCATAAACACAAAAATCTATTTTTTTCCCGTTTCCATGGGAATTTCGGCAAAACCTTTCTTAGTGCTCACCTACACTCCCGTAGGAACCTACATGCAAAATTTCAGCCCGCTACGCCCAGTAGTTTCGGCTCTGCGTTGTCTGTCAGTCAGTCAGTCAGTCAGTAACGGAAAAGTTTTATATATATTGACTAGAGGCTGCCCCGCGGTTTTTCCCGCGCAGATTACTCATAAACACAAAATTCCCGTTTTTTCCCGTTCCCGTGGGAATTTCGGGAAATCCCTTCTTAGTGCTCACCTACACCCCCTAAGGAACCTACATGCAAAATTTCAGCCCGCTACGCCCAGTAGTTTCGGCTCTGCGTTGTCTGTCAGTCAGTCAGTCAGTCAGTAACGGAAGAGTTTTATATATATTGACTAGAGGCTGCCCCGCGGTTTTTCCCGCGCAGATTTCTCATAAACACAAAATTCCCGTTTTTTCCCGTTCCCGTGAGAATTTCGGGAAATCCCTTCTTAGTGCTCACCTACACTCCCTAAGGAACCTACATGCACAATTTCAGCCCGCTACGCCCAGTAGTTTCGGCTCTGCGTTGTCTGTCAGTCAGTCAGTCAGTCAGTAACGGAAGAGTTTTATATATATTGATTACAATATTAAGTTACTGATAAAATAATTGTATTTGTGCGAGCTCTGAGTAAAATTCATTAACAAACCTAAAATGATTTACGCTAGGTCTACGTTACTTTACGTTAATTTATAAAAACAGTGTTTAAAGTAGAGTTTGTAGTATAGTAAAGTTTCCTTTACTGTGGCCTCTACCCTGGCTAAAATCTGCACGCGCGGCGCAGCCCTATATGGGTTGGAGTCCGGAGGAAGGAGCGCGCAGCGTAAAAGGAGCAGGAGTTCGTATCGCATTAGGATTCCGCGATGGACGCTCATACTGATGAGCATCCCGCTTAACTTGCCTACCCATCGGATTCGAGGGATTCCGCCGATATTGTCTACTTAGCGGCACTTGAAATATTTCCGAGAATATTTTTGCCGCGTACAACATACAAAGAGTCTGTAACTACATCCTATCTATTAGATTGCGGATTAACATGACTAATGGTTATCTTATATCGAGTACGATCACGCGTTGAGGGATAAACGACTTCAGTCCTCGTTTTGCTTCGGGTTATTTAAGAATAGGGTTTACGAGCGAACGTAAAAAGCAATTTCAATTTGCGAAACATTATTCTGGGTCTGGGGTCAATATCCAAGTTAAGCATCCTCTCCTTTTGTTTTAAGATGTATATTTTTAGTTTGACTGCTGGCAGTGCTGTAATAAGAGTCGAGACAAAGGAAAATGTCACATTGATTAGCCTAGATCGC
Organism: Euspilapteryx auroguttella; assembly: GCA_951802225.1. Lineage (NCBI taxonomy): Eukaryota > Metazoa > Arthropoda > Insecta > Lepidoptera > Gracillariidae > Euspilapteryx > Euspilapteryx auroguttella. The sequence goes on along the minus strand of OX637649.1, from coordinate 5,953,683 downwards.
CAGGAGATTATTCAGAGAAGTGTGTAATCAGAACCGCGGGCGCAAGGTGCTGCCCGTAAACGGATCGCATTGACGGGGAGGCATCGAGTACAGATTCCCTCCAACTAACCCAGATTACCCCACGGCTATCCCACTGTTATTCATCATCCCAAACATGGACCGTGCGATTCTTTCGGTTTGTCCTGTTACAAAAACTATTTATAGCCTTTAGACAAGACGACATTGTGTCATTTGTATCAGTCAAATTGATGTGTCGTGTGTGCGGATGATTAACGCAAATAGCGGGTAACGAGACGACGGCACGGGCCGAGCTCGCGTAGGTAAATTCGACCACTACTTCATTATCGTTTCAACCTTTCGTATTGTTAAACCCATTCATAATCGAGCCCCCATTATCACGTTAAAAATAAACAAGGTAAATAATACCACTTCAAGCTCGTTATGTGTAATTGAAAAATACTTTTCGTTTATAATAAAACTAGAGGCTGCCCCGCAGTTTCACTCGCGCAGATTTCTCTTGAACACAAAAAACCATTTTATTCCCGTTCCCATGGGAATTTCGGGAAATCCTTTCTTAGTGCTCACCTACACTCCCTAAGGAACCTACATGCAAAATTTCAGCCCGCTACGCCCAGTAGTTTCGGCTCTGCGTTGTCTGTCAGTCAGTCAGTCAGTCAGTCAGTCAGTCAGTCAGTCAGTAACGGAAGAGTTTTATATATATTGATATTAATAAAATATTGTTTAAATACCGTATTAAATAAAAAAAAACATTTAATTAGAATTGTAAAGCCCAAAATATTTACTTGTTTTTACACAATGCCCCAGATTATTTCATAAACAAAAAATACGACCCACACTATTAAAAATCACTACATATATTGAATAATGTGTTTTTATTTTCCTTTACACTTTCGCGGATAAGGTCAATATGCTTTTAATTTTAATTTTCTAAAATAAAATAATGATATAGTAGTACAGACAAAAAATAAGACTTTCATTTATCCTACTAGAATAACAAATTAGTTTTTTCTTATGAGGATGGATGGAATGGAACCGTGTCTCTCTAAAAAACATATTGATACATCGATTTTACAAACATATATTTTTTATCCCATCCGCTCGAAAAGTCGACTTTTTTGTTTGTGTTCTTTAGACCTAAAGTGATTCTTTGTTGAGTTTCCGGTCTAATAATTACCTGATCAATTATGAATTTACTGAAATGCATTTTGTAGTAAGCAGCATCAGTTTTTTAATATTTGTTTCAAACAAAGAAAACAAAAAAAAGTTTTATAATCTGTGCCTAAACTAAAGAAATTTAGCTATTTTACGAGCGAAGCGAGCGAGCGATATACCATGTCTGTATATTATACAGCTCCATGGTTCCAATTGAATTTGAAAAAAAAAAGCCCGCAAAATAGACTTAAAAGAACGAATATGCAGTTTAAACAAATTTAATGTATATCAACATCATCATTATTTTATTTACGTGCAGGGTAATAAAGCTAGAATAAGGGCTATATATTTGTCAAATTTATAAAAAAAAAATTTAGATACTTAGCCTAACTTGTACACATCTTTATTATTAAAGAGCATAGGGCGTCTCAGGCGTCTTCTGTCTCTGTATCCACGTGCATGTGTCTATGAAACATATCAAGAACTTAATTTTTCTGCATTAGAATTTTTCTTCACAAAGATTCATGTGTTTAGAAAGTACCAGTTATCATAATTTATTAACGACAAGTATTTTCAACCATTAATTATTTTTCATAATTAGGTGTATCATAATTTTGCTAAAATCCTATTTCATATGAAGTCATTGTTGTTCGCATTTTTATGAAAAGCTTAGGTGCCGGGCGCCGCCGCTGGCCCACCGCGGGCGCTCCGACGCGTTTCCTTATACGATATAATAAACATATGACTTATACGAACATAAAGGCTTTCACAGACTACGCAGATACGATAAGATATCTGTATCTGAGCAGATCATCTTTCAACATCACTTTCTATGTAATCCTATCGACTACAACACACTACCCCTTCGTCTGTGAAAGCATCCAGTTTATGGACAAGATGGCAGATGCGATTTTTCCGCGTCTGTGAGACATCCATAAAATGGAACAAAATGGCCGCCGTAAAAATTCAATGTTTTGGTCTGTGATTCTCTATGAAAACCAGTCTAGCATTCCATGTTGACTTCCATGTGACGGCATATGTCCATGGAACATTTGGATGATTGATTGAAACTGATTGACATCAATTTTCTATACTAATTTTGGACATAAACATTAAAAACACCCGTCTGTGACGGCATCCACTTTATGGATCTCACACACCGAGTAAGGTAAACAAAATGGCCGCCGAAGCGTTCACAGCTGATGGCAGATAATGTAAAATATATCTGGGCAGTGACATATAAATTGAAAAATGGTTGATTATTATCTGCATATACAAATATATCTGCAGATAACATCTGCCGATACAAATATGGCATAATATTTTAACTGCAACTAAATACAGGATGAATGATGAAAGAGAACCTTGGGTTTCGGAAATAGGCTGTGAATTTATTATCTAATCGATCCTCGAAGATATTAAATTCACCTCAGTCCTTTTTAAGCTTTATATATGCTGTTCTGTCTAAATTCTTCGTGTTTTAGTGCGTGTTTTTAAAGCAATACGTGCCTCATTCAAAATCAGAATCGTCTTCTGACGAGCTGTCTAATAAATCCAAAAGCAGAGTTCTTTTCGTTAACGCGAACTCATTGTAACAACATATATAAACATTCTTGATCAAAAAACAAGTCTCTGCAGTATAAAAGATTTCGAGAGAATGTATAAACTTGTAATATTACCGTATCTGCGTAGTGTGTGGTACTATCAGATAAAAACATTTTGTATACGCAGATAAAATATTATCGTATCTGCGTAGTCTGTGAAGCGCTTAAGCCTATGTTGTAGTTATGACGCGGTGCCCGACAGTGCACGCCAACGCATCTTCGTAAACGGTCTCACACATTGCTATACGTTTGATTTAACCTCAGCATGCCCTGCACGACGCCCCGCGCAACGCCCCGCGTGATCCTAAATGCGGCCTTAGTGGAAATTATTTGATGGAGGTCGCCAGACGCCTGAGACGCGCTATACTCTCTTACAATAAAGATGTACAAGATTTTATCAAACTAAAAAGAGAATCATAGTGGCCACCATAACAGGCTTTATCGTATAAAATATTGAAAAGGAAACTTCATTATGGAAATACTGTAATCGCAACGACAATAGTAGCGGAAACAATGATAAGCAGTAAGCATTCTCAGCGCGTTTCAGGCGGTCGGGTAATGGTTGCAGCTTTATGTTTAATTGGATAATGCGTTTTGAATATCAAAGACTAGGGAGCAATTAGAGATTTTGTTACACAGCCTTTTCTCTATAAGGTCCCGACTCATTAGGCCCTACACGGCGTAGCGCAGCAACGCTATGCGTCCACCGCGACATTTCTTGATCTCATATTAAATATTCATCAGAAAATTGTAAATAACTAATGCATTAATGCTGCATTTAAATTTATCACGCACGCACCGTAACAATGTAATTAAATCGATACCGCCTGCAAACCGGTTCCTGGCCTAACTGCGTTCCTGAGAAAAAAGGATAAGCTACGATACGAGCCACTCGGCTACAATATAATATATAGGCGGACGGGATTAAAAAGAACCCACGATAATATAAATAAATATCGGCGGGGTGCATTCGTGCACCCACCGACCTCTATTCAGTAAATAAAAATTAAACGAGAGCGTGAGTAAAACAAAGTAGGGCTGGATCGAGTGGAACTCATTTGTCACTCGGGAGTAAGTACAGGTACAATCGTTGCAAGTCGAAGCCCCAATGAGTGGGAGGGGGAAAGGACGAGGTTCAGGCTTGTAAAAAAAAGAGATACAAATGTGAGGGTTCCTTGCTCGATCGGGTTGCAAGGACGCCGTGCAAGGCCGCGCTGTCGCCGGTCGCCGCCATGCTCGCGCACGGACGCACCCCCGACGGCGTCTTACCCGCTGCGACCAATCAGAATGCCGCGCGCGACCCCTATAAACGAAAAATGGTAAATGCCCGTGGCGTTATTGAAAACAAAAGTATGAAAAAATCATCATAGCATAAAAGAGCAACGAAAATAGAATATAAAGTAGGTACGAGGCGGCGCAATAAAAGCCCTTCAAGGGCCTTATGATATTTCAGTGCGTGCATACCCCGGTAGAACAATGGCGAGATTATCGTTTCGCTAGATAAATTGGACTCTCAATTCGTAATGAGCTAGTTCACTTGAATAGGTCAATAATTTTCGCAAAGATCTTAACAAAAAGTTTTATTTCATTGTAGAACAAGTTGGCGTTCAACCGCAGATTTCAATTCAAACCGCCATTGAATGCCGTCGTACATTAGAAACGGGCTATAGAGAACTTTTTTTGCTTTAAAGGGCCACGGAGCAAGAATTAATGGAAATATTTAAGTAAATAATCGTTGAAAACTCTCACTTAATTACCTATTTATTGTAAAAACACATACAAAATAATATATTTGATTTGGTACTATATGTATATCAAAACCAAATTACAAATCAAATCAAACTATAGGTATGTGTAACATAATTATGTATTAGTTATTAGTCATGTCGGCTAGCCAAAAGCATCATTCGAACATGTTTATAGTTTATATTTCTTGATATTTAGAAATACCAGGATTATTTAAAGGGTATATCTCAGATTAGGGAATGCCTATTAGAACTCAAATAACACCCTATTCAAAAGCTTAAAGCAAATGTTTTATGCGTAACCTTTAACAACGCGCCTTCGAAGTCACTGAATAAGTAAACAACAACAGTGGTCAACAACAATACGTGCAAATTTCCATTCAACATTAAGCCGGTTCTGGTGAATGTGCCGTTACAATAAAACAATAAGCAGTCAGCTCCGAGCGGCGCGGAGGCGGCATCTCAATAAATTGTTGTCAATGCTCGCAGCTCAGAAATAGTGCACTCAGGTGCCCGATATAAATTGTTTCGATTATAAAGCGGCAGGTTTATAAACAGCGTGGGCTCCTGCGTACTGCGAGCTACCGACTCCGACGCAGCAGCTCGCGGACGCCGCTGCCTGCCGCCGCGGCGCGCCGCGAACAACCCAGCCAATTAAACGATATATTAGCCTACACAAAAGCTACGTGTAAATCGACACCAAGAATGCATTAGTGTGTCAATGCAGTTTATGTCTATCGGACGCAGCCGCGCCAGGCCAAGCATCTCGACAAAAAGACCACAACCGAGGCGATGACTCATGCCTTATAGGCCTAGCTTTTTATCGACAATCTTGATTTAAGTTCATATCGTTTAGCAATAATTGGACGCCTGACGCAGACCCACATATTATTGTCCACGACAAGCTATTATCAACGCACGCATCGTTTTATTATATTGGCTACATAACTGACTGTTAAAATAAAAAGTAGCGAATCTCGTTTGGAACGATTAAATGAAAAATTACGGTTTAGAAATTCTTTCCTTTTTGTAGTCTGCAAAACATTTTTACAAAACAAGTTCCATTAAAATTAATTGACATAGTATAAGTACACAAGATATAAAGCAAAGGAGTGCACGAAAAGATATTGACCTCAGATCGATTTGCTGGCAGATGATGGATAGCGATATTAGAGATGGCTTAATTGAAATGTGAGGTGGCGCTCCTACAGTATCCGGCCGCCGAGAGTGATCGTGACTCGAATCTAGAGCGATAGCAATCACTCGACTTATCCCCTCCGAGCCAATGCATGTTGTAAACTCTGCAGTGCTAGACATTGCAATTAGTGCACGTTCGAATAAATTAAAATATATTTTAAAGAAGATTGGAGTTAATCTTACCTAATGTCAGAGAGCATTAAATCAGCCTAATTTAAAGTAAAATATCTTTATTAAAACGGCATTATAGACAGCAAAGGATTATGCTTATTAAATAACCTTTTCAAGAAGAAGTAAAAAAATAACTAGCAACATCGAGATATAAATCAGAACTTAGACAAGACAACGCGGTCGACGCGAGCAAAAGTGAGGCGCTTGATCCAAAGACTACAATGTACACGCCTGATCGACAACGGCTAGGGGTTTAGTTTATTTTCCAATAGCAGGGCGATAGGGCGATTGAAAAGACAGATGAAAGATGTTCCTTTTTTGCACGCCCCATCGAGCCATGCAAATAACGTACGCGGTGCGAACCTGCCGACAGCTCACAGGATTAACGAGGTACGACCAATAAAAATACAAAAGCGGCCACTTCAAATGGCGTTCCCATCACGAGTTGCAGCTGCTGGGTCCAGAGGGCGCTGCCACGTAGTCCCGTTCATTATCAACGCTAAATTCACTTCTAGCATAAATGGTAACGAATTTCAATTCGTTAAAAAATTGATAGGTCAATAGGTTTCGAGTGGCGCTAGGCAATCAGCAGACACTGCCACAGCAGCGCCTAAACAACAAGATTCTCATTAGGCACATCAATACAAGGATCAATCGTGATTCGGGTTTTGGCGAATTAATTCGGCAGCGCGAGATCGAGTAACGGTGCCGGCGTGCCATTGACATTCGCTGACGGTGGTCGTTGAGCCCCGTTCTTGATGGACCCGTACAAGCACAGGTAGTTGATATTTTTACACGTACATGTAAAAAATAAAATATATTTAGACAATGTTTTCCTTTATTTAAAAAACAATACAATTAAACTTGAATAGATACAGAAAGAAAATAAAATTGTTTAAAATACTTATCAGTTTTTAAATTGCTGATATGCAATAATACGTGCTCAAAATTATATTTAAAATTTTCACCGAAATAAAAAAAAAAGTGTAACACGAACAACCGCATTGGAATATTTCATACGCATCCAACAATATCTCAGTCAAAACCTTCAAATAATTGCTATTTGTAATTCAAAAATAAACATTTATATAAAATACGCTTGAAATCACTTACGTATGTATAATCAAATAACAGTTTCGACCCAAATCAAACGTCCTTTAAAGTATTTTGTAACGGTTAAAATTGGAATTTGAATGTTTTAATAAAGTTGTGGTAAAGTGGAACGCGAACGCGACACCGACATGGGCAGATTTGCCAGTAACTTGTATAATTTTATAGGCGAAAACTGCAAAATTAATTTGCCAAGCAGATTTGAGTAATGAAGCGATTTGTGAATGTCGCCGCGGCACTCACTAGGCTGTGGTGATGATGATGATGCTGTTAGTAAGGTGCAGTAAAAAGTTTTTATTATTATTATGATTAATATATTCGCATAATTTAATTTAAAGGACTTTTTATTTTTACAGGATAAAAGTTATAATTGTTATAACACATTTTATAATTAAAGTAAAAAACACACAAATGCTTAATAATGATTGCTTACTTACTCTACATCAAATTGAAAATGTGTACCTCTACATTGAATAATGAAACACTTTCGATAGCCATCAATAAAGAAAATATTATAGTATGCACGATCAATAAAGGTCAATAGAAAAGGTAACAATGAAAAACAAACAATATTTATAAAAGGTACAGCGTGTACAAAAGCAGCAGCGATGGTTTATTTAGGTTGTAAGGTTGTACACGAATTTCAATAACGTTTTATTCTTGTTTCGTTTTTTAAACAAGAGCGAACCACTTTGAAAAAAAATACGCAAAGCATTATTGTGTAATTACTTTAGAGATTGTTAATTATAGAGAATGTTACAAAAAGAATTAGGTGCACATTATTACAGTGAAAGACGAAATCAAGCTGCGGATGTGTAGCCCAAATTAAATTTTAATGTAACAACAAAAGGAAGGATCGCTTTATTAATTACTGGTATAAGTGAACGGTTTGTCGTTTTGGAGTTTATTTTTAAAGCATTAGCGAGATAAGGATCGGGGTCAGAGCGAAGTGTGAAAGCGATGCCTAAGAAGAATGGACATTTGTTTTACACACAATTGTTTTACATGTAACTAAGACACTTAAAATAATATAAAATGATTTATTTTTTTAACCTTTTACTCGCCAACTATATCGGCGAATAAAAGGCGTTGCTCACTCCGAATCGAACTCTTATTTAATTTAACTAACACAGTCAATGTCCGCCCGCCCTGAAGGTCCACTTACACAGTTAAAAAATTATCGAAATTGAATGAATAGTTTCGGCGAACTTAGAAGTAATAAAAAAAACTTCCTAACATTCCTCTTCATTAGGTAAATAAGTAGATATTATAATGAAGGTATGTGCACTGTTTCAATTAACTTTAAATAAATAAAAAAAACTAGTATAAAAAATAAAAAAAAACACACTAAACTCGTAGAGTTATGCAAAGGCAGTGTTAATTACAAAATCTACTTAACCTTTCTGAAAAAACCGTAATAAAAAAACAGATTCTTTCGTATCTACGACAATAAGTTAAACGGAAACTAAGTAAAGAGTGTCGTCCGGTTGTCCGTCCGTACGATACAAGAACTACCAAAGAGTACAAATAGAATAGAGAGATCGCGTATAAATAAGAAATGTGGAATATTTCTATTATTTACTTTTGCTATTAGTTTTTAAATATCGTGGTGAAGAAAAGTTTTCCGTCCAATAAAATTATCTGCTGCCACTGCTCACTAAAGTAAGCTGGCGTGGCTAAATACTGAGTAGATTAGCGTGGAAGTTTATATATTTATATATATATATATATATATATATAATATGCACGGTTACTTTTTTATCGTGGAGGAAAATTTTACACGCTAGACATAGTTATACAGAACTGATTCCTAAAAAAGAAACTTAAAAATAATGATCCGTGCTCACTTGAGGTTCAAAAGTTAAAAAAAAAAAAAAAAACTAAAAACGATGTGTAGCAACAGAGCAATGACCTACGGTGGCTTACCTGGTGCAAGACGACTCAGGGGGTGGAGAATAATGCGTTGGTGAAAAAGGGGTACATGGGCCTTAAATAAGTTTTTTTATTCTTTAAAATTTTCAACAAAAAAAAAGTAAAAAAATATATATTATAATTAATTCGAATCATATCATGCAAAGACTTAGTCCTGAAAGTTTCCGCCACGATTAGAGCGTGTATATTTATATATCCAGAATTTGAAGTTATATCTGATTACATATTGATAACGTTGTCTGATTGTACTGGTTTGCGATCTCTGGTAAGCGCTGTTCTGTACTTGTACCTATAAAGGCGCAGGTGCCATGTGCATATTCAAGGCGTTAAGGCTTGGTGCTTCAAAAATTTGTGTTTTTGAATTTTTTTTAAACAATCTGAGACATACAAAATTGATGTCTTCATTCTGAAAAAAATATATGTGTTAGTTAAGGATCTAATCTAGTCATCATACTAAAGGAAAACAGGATCTAATTAATTTTAGTTGATAGAAAAAAATCTCAAAGTTACCCCTTTTTGTTCCGTTTTTTCCATTTTATTTTTAAACCGCTGATTGTTTTTATTTGATTTTTGGAATGAAAATTGCTGACCTTAAATTTTAGACATACTACTATAGTAAGAATTTTTAAGTTTAACGAAAAGACAAAAAACCAGCAAAAACTAAAAAAAAACATCGTTTTCGCGCGGTCCGATGCCATGCCGCGCCGCTCCCTACCCCGTCAGTACCCTTGTGGCCACGGCCGAGGCCGGACTGTGTCAAATTTTTGTTTTCGCGCTCTCGTATTTCGTTTTATTTTTATTCAAATGTAAACAAATTTTGACAACAGATGTCAAAACAATGAACCATAACATCTGATTAGGATCTGTATGGAGCTGAAAGAAACCAATTTTGATACCGATATTACATTTATAAAACCGTCGCATTACAAACTTACCTTTTTTATTCACACAAATAAAACTTAAATCATAGGGTACTTATATAGTTATATCATATCTTTGTTAGTTCTGTGGCGCCGATAACACAAAATTAATATTATATTAGCACAATATTACGTGGTATACTTACTCAAATTACTTTAAGAAGGCAGTAATTTATGTCTTAATAGAAAATGTTTCCTTTTTATTTAACGCTTTTCGGTTTTTTCGGCTGTTTAATTTTTTGATGAAAAGATTTTATTTTTTGCTTTTCAGTTTAATTTTGAGGAATTACCCCGCCCCCCCCCTCACTTCAAGGTTCACCTTCACCTCAAATCACCCTCCAAACGCTGGTCTCACACCCCTGAAGGTGGTCAGACGACCTGGTAAAGGTTGCGGCCTAGGCTAGGTATTTTAAGCAGCCGATCTCACACGATAGCGTCCAGCAGTGGACGCTATCGTGTGAGATCGGCTGCTTAAAATCAAAACCTAGTAACTCGTTTTAACAAAAATGTTCAGGAGAGCCAAAAAACGGGTCGACCACTTTAATTCGTTGCCCCGAAGAAACCAGACGCAATAGCGATTTCGGTGTTTGACCAAAAGTTTGACTATATTGTTGACTATAGTCACACTTAAGTCGATCCCACTATTTTTTTTTTTTAATTTACCCAAATATGACAATGAAAAAAATTTTGAAATACAATCTCTGAGTTAATTCTCTACTTGTTAAAGCATTTTATATTTTTAGTTGTACGTTTCGAATGAAAAATGTTATTTTTTGAAGTGCATTCATTTACAAGTTATACAAATGATTTATTTGTGGCAGAATTAAGTTTTGTTTACGATTTGGTTACGACTCGTGGTTAATTCAGCCAAATTTGTATACTGTTTTTGTAACTTACTAAATTCCATCAAAATTTGATTGATTTTATAATCGGCGCCAAATTCAAAACATAGTAAGTCAGCTTTCAAATTCATAACCTAGTAAGTCGGTTGAGTTGCTAGGTTTTTTTATTTGTAATCCGACATGCGCTATGTTAAGAATATGTACTTCATGGAAATTTCAATAACTTTTCCAAATTGGGTAGACTTGCTAAATTTTATTTTTAAAATTACGTAAGAAACTGGGTGTTTTAAGGTTCATATCAAATCTATACCGCCTAGTAAGTCGAAAAATGACAAAAACGGTTTTTTTGCAAAAACACCGTTACTAGGTTTTGAATTTGGGCAGCCGAGATGATGATGATGATTATTATTATATTAGTCAGCGAGGCGCTTCTCCAGACGTCCCCCAGAGTCCTCCAGAAGAAGGCAGGTAGTCGCCACTTACAATGGAACTGGTGGGGCGAGTGTTGAAAATTTTGCGGTTTTTGTAATCCAATCGTCGTAGGTCGCCAATTTAGAGAACTCCTATGTCCGCCCGCCTGCAGTAGAAATAACTCCAGAGGTTGAAGAAGGGATGATATATTTACACATGGTTAGGTACACTATTTACAAGAAAATGAATGCATGTTAATGTGTACAGCGGCTGAGATGTACTGCCTAGTTAACAAAAGTCTTTTTGAAAGGTAACAATGTCAATTTTAAAATCTTCTTCTATAAATTAAAAAGTAACAGTATCAAAAATTAGTTTGGTTACAAAAAGGTTGGAGGAAAGGCACAATTTACTTTTATATAAAAAATATATATACTTATGCGAGCAGTGCTCATGTAAATTACAATATGGCAATACAATCTGTGAGTGAATAAAAAAGGCATCCATATTTTATCCACCCTTAGGCCGCATTTGCAGGCCGCACGCAGGGCGTTGCGCGAGGCGTCGTGCGGGGCGTGCTGCGCCCAAATCAAATGTATAGCAATAGTATGAGACCGTTTAAAGAGACGCGCATAGGCCTATGTTCGATATCGTATAAGGAAACGCGTCGGCTCCCGCGGCGGCGCCCGCAGCGGCGGCGCCCGCAGCGGCGGCGCCCGTGGTGGGGCGCCCGCGTCGGAGCCCACACGACATCCCGCACAACACGCCGCGTCTTCGTAAAGGAGGCCTTAGGGTGTGATTTTAGTTCCAAATAAAAAAAGTTATCAACTCAAACTATATCGTTATTTGTTTAAAATTAAAACAACCAGTGGTGTTTTATTTATATTGAGAAAACACTACAAAAAGGGTTTACTTTGATATTTATTTCTACAGAGTGAAATTCATTACATCTTGTTACTTTTTAATAACTTGTCTAAACTAAATCCTACATCTATATTTTTCAGAATTAAGAAATCTGTTTTATAATTCTCAGATGGTTTTAAAAAAACTCGTTATTACAAATACCTTACCTAAACGCAAATTCTTGTTAGCTGAAACGAAAATCGGAAAGAAAAATTGTGCGGTAGGTATAAACATCTCGATTTAACTTCGGCTTGTATGAAAAGTAATAAAATTTAAAACTGCCGCGACATTTCGCATTTCGACGCGCGCATGTCACAGCTGCAAGGGTGGGGGACCCTCATACCCAATTAGGTAAGAAGCTTCAAAGTACGGAGTCTTAATCTACGGCGGTGGCAGCGGCGGCACAGCGTGCCGCGAAAATTACCTCAGATTTTTTCTGTCGAAAAATGCTGATTGGCTGTCCGGAACGTTTTATTGTTTCTAACACTATTTATATATTTTTTAAATTAATGTTTATTTTTTATCTTCGTTTGCAGTTGAAATGCTTTAGTTTATTTAAGCTTTATACGCTCTACCTACATTAATAGTACTCGTATTGTAAAAGCAGTTGTAAAAAACTAATGAGCTTTTTGAGAAAAATATGTTATTAAACTAGCCACCATTAATTTAAAAAAGACCGAACCAGGGAGCACTAAGATTAATGTTTTAGTACAAAAGCGATATTATTATATCGAGATCTATAATTAAACAATACGCCACGGCAGTCGTAAGGCATTCTTTATAGCACATAATAATATCGGTTACGATCTGAAACAGGTCCAAACTTATTTTTCTAGCAGTTGTAAATATGTTACTGATCGATTAAAACGTATTCAGTATCCAGTTTTTATATTGTCGAATATTGCGAATATTCATGAACGTGACTGTGCTGTGGGAAACGTTTTAATTTAAAAAGTAAATAATGGTTACCGTTGTCACATATTGATTTACCTACGAGTGCCAGTTTGTTCTCATACAGTGAACAAATTTAAAATGTTTAAGAGTATGCAATTCATTTACATTTTCTTTTACTGACCCGCGTGTGGGTTAATGCCTGCTGCTGATTGGAAGCTGAAAAGAAAGCGGTAGTAAAACAATCTTCAATGCAAAACTTTAGGATCCCTGAGGCTGTTCTTTCGATAAGATTTCTAGTGATTGAAATTTAAGATTTTAGATAGATTTTAAGATTCTAGTAGGTGCGTTTTGCCCGATACCATTTATTTAACCTTTTCTTAAATTGTCAACTTCGACGTTATACCCCAATAATTGAAAACAGTTTATTATTCAGTCGTTTTTTTATAAAGTTTATTATGGTATCTAATTGAAAGTAATTGGTATTGCTGTTGTAACCGGGCTGATCAATCAGGCTGATAAAGTATTAGACTTGTAAAGTAATTTGAGTCACAATTTCTTCCGTTATATTGAACTATATTATTTTACAAGTTTCTAAGTTACAAGTTTATTATGATGTAATTAGGGCATATTCAGTCGCCATTTTTGGAGAGTACCTTTCGTTGTAGCCCGCTTTTGGATCCCACTTTTTATTTGGACAACTTATCGTTACATCGTGATCCTCCAGCTTGTAAATTAAATGAACCAAGGTAAACGCTTAATTTATATAGAACCCGACACTAACGACATTATATCAGAGATGTCAGGTGTATTTTACCTTATGTTAACTAACAATCAATACAAAACCAACATGCGCCACCCTTATGGATTACTAGAAATTAAATATATCAACCAAACTTAAAATGGCTTGGGTTTTTTATATCTTGATGAAAAAATGCGGCGCCAGACGATGTAATGGCTTTGATAGTCCAAGTGGAATAGTCTGAATTTACTGCTCTATAAACATTTGTCTAAGAATAACTTAAAGTTTTTTATTTTGCAATTTTTTTAATGGAAAATGATGGTTTGTAAGTTTTTTGTTTTCAGTGGGGCATACCGTAAGAAATAAAATTGTGCATTTCCAGACAATAGCCCGTTAAAAATGGAAAGTGCTACGAATGTCCGACAAATTGTTTTAATGGCGTGTATGATACAAAAATGGCTACTATTAACTGTGTGAAAAACCATTAAGTCGGTTGTACGTGTCCTAAAACTGTTAACATATTAAAACTTTCAAAACACAAAAATCTAGAGAAAACTCCAAAATATTTGAAAGGCCTGATATCAGTATGACTATGCATTTTTTTAATTGCATAGACACGACATTTAGTAATTGTCTCATCTTAATTTAATAATAAAACAGCACTTTTGGAAAATAAATTCCTTGCACCTTTTATATAAAGCAATTACTTATATCTCTTTTAAACCTACAAAATACGAGTATTACCCGCGCAGTTGAGCACATTACGGCGACTCTAAATCATTGTATAATTAATCTAAACTCATGATACGACGTTGCCACTGCGTCGCCGCCGCATTAAAATCGTACTAAAGCCAGCTCAAAAAGAACACGTAAGCAGAATAAATGATAGAAAAAGAGTAAAACAAACATCTAGCCCCAAGCTTCTTTGTTGATTCAAGTACTTAAATGGATATGAGAATAATAGGCAAGATGCAAATTTTGTTTTATTTTTAAAATGCCTACGTGATATTTTACTTGCTTACTTACCGCGTAATGCATGGCAAACGTTGGCTACTTTGACAGAGACTTACCTGAAAATAATAAAAATGCGCATTAATGTCGTGCCTCCCGCAACAGGATTGTTAAGCGGCGACTAACCTTACTTGCTAATTACATTTTGGAGTAACGGAAATCAACAAATTTAAATAATACAACCTTGTAAATTGTATTTGTATTGCTCATTAACAACTACAACGAAATGTATTGGTTCATTTCATGGGAATATGTAATGATTTCGCATAAACACTTATAAAATGCATCGTATTAACAGACAAAAAAAAAAAACTAACTTTTAACACAAAAAGGTTAAAGGTTATTCAATTTAACAATGTGTGTTGGCATCTGAGACTTACGGCTCCGAGGCGTGGTCAGACGGTCTGGCTGGTGATTAGGTCACACAGATCACTACGGCAATCTGAGGGGGAAGCCATGTCCAGCAGTATGCGTCTTTCGGACGATGATGACGAATTATTCTATTACCCATGTTTTCTCAGTCGAAAAATTAAATCAGTCAGCTTAAAAGTGAAAAAATCATGAAAAAAAAAAGCAATTATTACAAGTCAGCATTAAAGTTTCTGTTAAAATATAAATGTTAAGGTGATTGAATAAGTTTTAAAATGAAAAGACGTCGACTACGATTTCAATAATCGCTTCTTACCTAAGAATGTTTACAATCCGCATTCATGGTTTATGAATAGGGCGCGGTGCGCGGTGCTCGCTGGGGGCAGCGTGTATGTGATCAATTTCTTCAGAGACACCGCCCGGCGGACCAGGCGATGCTTACTAGGGATGCTGTCTTTGTAAGAGAAACTGTTTGCTAAAATATTGTTTAACTTTCTATTTTAGAGATTTTGGGACGACTTAGACGCATTTTTGAGAGAGATGGGGACAGTCTTAGTATAGAGGATTGATAGCGAATGCGTATCATATGTGTGACAGGTCTCAGGATGCAGAACTAATTATTTTTACTTAGGTATTTTGGTAAATAATAAATTTTCAATAACTGCTGAATATGTTTAAACTAAAAATGTATTTCTGAATCTAAACTTTTTAATATTTATAATTCTATCCTGCTAAAAAAGTAATACCCATGTATAAAAAAGTGACAATTATGTAATTGTCACTTTTTTATATACTTTAATAGGATCAGATAACCCTACGTGTACACATGCCATCATGCACAATATCCTCTGTCCAATACGATGGTTCTATGGAAAAAAGAATTAGCATTGAAAGGGCCACGATTGATGTAATAATGTTAATTGATTTGTATTTTATACGATAAAGTATTGCCATGAGAGCAGCGTGTCATTGGTAACCGCTGCAAATAGGTATGATGAATGATTTCGTACCATAAGCAGTAGTTGCAATATTCAAGAGATCAGAACGTCCTCAATCAATTTAAGTCCGACACAAGACTACACTATTCTACTTGTGTTGTGAGACTCATTAGAATTTTACGGTTTAGTTGATTGTAAGCGAGCTGGGCACGTTCATTATTAAGCCGGCGACGACGCGTACAGGAGCTACGCAGTTGTGCACTGGCTCTTTGCATATGGTAAAATGGTAATTCACCACCGCTACACGGTATGTATGGAAATCGCACACGAATTCTGCATCGCTCCTGTTCAAATTAATGAGAAATTATTTCTACAGCACAACTAATTAATTCAAGCATCCGCTGCTTTAATTCCTGAAGCAAAATACCGTTAAATTGTTTAACATGGCGAGCAGCCATCGAACAAACATCTTCGGTAGTAAAACTAGCAGAGTTTCCTGTCGTTTACGGTGCAGTTCCTTCTTCTGGAAGTAAAAGACGCATTGCTGCTGGTGTGCGTGGCTTTAAGACAAACTTTATAGCCGAGCATGAGGCTCGTTAGGCTCGACAACTTAACTAGGTAGTTAAATATCAGCTGCTATATGTGAAAACTAGTCGACCCGGCGAACTTCGTACCGCCTAACCTATTACTATGTTGCTCATGTATTATACTTATAAACCTTCCTCTTGAATCACTCTATCTAATAAAAAAAAACGCATCAAGTTCCGTTGCATAGTTTTAAAGATTTAAGCATACATAGGGACAGACGCGGGAGGCGACTTTGTTTTATACTATGTATATTGATGATATTGATATACGTGACATACAGTCTAAATTGACATACGTCAAATAACTAAAATGCTCTTAACTTTTTATGAATAACAGGGATAGAGTATGTATCTTCATTTCAGGAGGAGCTCAGTAAGATTCTCCTAGATGCCGTCTGACACACAGCACAATTCGGTAAATTCTTAATGCGCAAATTTAAAGCTTATTTTCTACTAGAGGCTGCCCCGCGGTATTTCCCGCGCAGATTTCTGATAAACACAAAAATCCCGTTTTTTCCCGTTCCCGTGGGAATTTCGGGAAATCCCTTCTTAGTGCTCACCTACACCCCCCAAGGAACCCACGTGCTAATTTTCAGCTTTCTACGCCCAGTAGTTTCGGCTCTGCGTTGTCTGTCAGTCAGTCAGTCAGTCAGTCAGTAACGGAAGAGTTTTATATATATTGACTAGAGGCTGCCCCGCGGTTTTTCCCGCGCAAATTTCTCATAAACACAAAAATCCTGTTTATTCCAGTTCCCGTGGGAATTTCGGAAAATCCCTTCTTAGTGCTCACCTACACTCCCCAAGGAACCCACGTGCCAATTTTCAGCTTTCTACGCCCAGTAGTTTCGGCTCTGCGTTGTCTGTCAGTTAGTCAGTCAGTCAGTCAGTAACGGAAGAGTTTTATATATATTGATTGCTTCCACAATGATAATAATGGTGTTAATTTTATCATAATTTTTAGAATAAAATACAAAAAGTCTTATAATAATACTAGAGGCTGCCCCGCGGTATTTCCCGCGCAGATTTCTCATAAACACAAAATTCCCGTTTTCTCCCGTTCCCGTGGGAATTTCGGGAAATCCCTTCTTAGTGCTCACCTACACTCCCTAAGGAACCTACATGCAAAATTTCAGCCCACTACGCCCAGTAGTTTCGGCTCTGCGTTGTCTGTCAGTCAGTCAGTCAGTCAGTCAGTCAGTAACGGAAGAGTTTTATATATATAGATTAATAGAAAACTAATACATTTTATCTAGCACCACAATACATAGTTAATTTCAAAAATAAATTTCTGCGTTATTCACATGTTTTTGTATTCCCGGTCTCAACTTATTTGGTAGAGATTTAAGGTTACCTTTAGCAGGCCATTTACTCTACATTGACGTGGACGTGGCCCTTCGCAGTTGCGAGTGGTGGGCGGCGGGGCGGCGGCGGCGGCGGCGGCACGCACGCCCTCGATCGTGATACGAATGTCATCTTACTAGCAACGTAGAAAAGTGAAATTGACGGCTACTCTCGCGCGCGCGATCGACAAGAAAAAGCATACTTTCGATAGAATTCTTGACTTTGACGAATCCTTTATTTGGAAATCTTTACTTTTCGATTCGAAAGACGATATAATACTATTTACATTATTAAGTGGATTTATATTTTATCGACCGTTTTGTTTTTTCTAATTATGTATGTTGGTTTTTTTTATTTAATTATTTATTTCAACTTACTTCTACCATTACAGGTTATGCCTATTTCGATAGAGTATTATCGTAACAAAGAATACACATTGTAATGTAACCCTTGTTAATTCACTCAGTGTACATGAAAACAAGTCTATGTATGTAGTCTTATTGATGTTTCTACTTCAGCTTATTTCACGTTTTCAAATTATATATTAGTCTTGAATTTGCCATTTTGTTATTAGAATAAAAAGAGAAATTCCAAAAAAAATGTTCATTAAAACATCAACAATAGAAGCCTGATTAGAAAGATAAAAAAGAAGCAAAACAATTGGGGAAAAAATTATGTAGCGAAAACCTTTCTATTTTGTTTGAATCTCTAAATAATACACCAAATAACGATAATTCATTTTTTTCCTATGCGCTTCTCCTATTGAAGTGTTCGCATTGTGTGGATCTTGGTAATTAATGGTTCTGAACCTTGTTTCATCTTTTTGCTGTCATACAACCTTAATTTGAGTAACGGTGGTTAATATTCAGAACGGGTCAAAACATAATAAGAAACATTTTCTTTTTAGCCAAAATCAAAATGGCTAAACAACTTCCTACGATTGTCTCTATTTGTTTATTATGAGAAGTAGGTATAATAGTCTAACCAAAGTCAAAGTAACAGTGCCGTGCGTGTGGCCCAATTGAATTGAAATGGGTATGAGAATTAAGGAATTAAAATTGCGCGTGCAAGTCAAATTGTGAGAAACGCTAGCATATTTTTTGTGATACTTTGCAATACGAGGACAGTTTAGCTTGCAGCACAACCTGGCCACTTACACATGAGACCGGATCAACTTTCGCACTGATTATAAAGAGCCACGCCCATTTAATGTAGGCATAATATAAAAAGGACCCATTCTTAGCACACATAAAAAAACGATTAAGTGGTGTGTTGACGTCTTAATTACACTATGTCGTAAAACTGTAGTGAATACCCCAGCGAAAATAGTTTTGTACAGCAGGTGCATGTTTAGCAGCGACGTGTACTTTTTATACACATAAATTGGTCGTATTAGCTTTTAATACATGCAAATAGATATTCTACTTATTTAGAACTCGATCTGAATAGGTACTCACTAACGGCGGTTAAGACAAGCCTTATATATTTTACGGATTAGTATGTAGATGCGATGTGTTCTGTGTGATGTGTTCTGCAATAAAACACCATATGGAACTTAAGAGCAAAATGCTCCTGTTTTAAGACGTGAAGATTTATGGGTTAGATAAGCCGTGGTATATTATTCTGCTTGGCTTTCTTCCATTTGCAGGGAGTCTAATTACTGCGTTGGCAGTTGGCACCGAGCTTCCGAAACAGTACGGCACCGTTCCGTTACTAGTACAATTGTTCGGTACCGTGTTTGGAAGAGCTGCTCTACATTCAAGATGCTGGGGAAGTTGCAGCTGAGATTGCAGAATATCTGTAAAAGTCAGACTTTCTGAATACTATTCCTTAAACAAAAACGATATCTAAAACAATTACAGTAGAATAGAATAAAATACAATTTATTGCATACATTGAAATTTTCTTTTTTCTTCTGAAAATTCTGTTTATTTACTAATTTTAATGCTGAATTATGTATTAAAGAAAAACAACGCCTCTTTATTTAAGCTAAGTAATTAGGTTTTTAAAACTAATATACAAGGTATACTAATATTTTATGTTTACTGTAGCCTCATCGCAAAGACGCATTATAAAAATAATTTAATCAGTCACTTATATGGGGTATGCCGATCATAAAGCTCCAAATTAAATTTATTAATTCATAAAATCAAATCATCAACATAATTTATCGCCCTTTGCAGATTACACGAATCCAATTTAGCACTATCTAGATCTAGTTCATATTATTTAGAGGTCTACAGCTAATACGTTTTGGAAGAGGCATCATATAAACTGATTAACATTACAAACGGAATTACCTTTTGGATCAAAGCACGTTTCTAATGTGATGTTTCTTTGCATAAATACAGGTCATACGTAAATCAATCCACGTCAATCTATTGAATAGATTTATCCGTTGTAATAACTATACACTAGTGCGAATTTACAGACCCCTAAAAATCACCGGTGATGTTTATTGGGGATGTTTGTTATACCGTTCCAGCACTGAGCCGTACAGATGGAGCTCATAATCGTACTTTATGGTGATTGGTTGCAGAATTAGTCAAACGCGGAACTCTGCGGGCTTGGCAACTATAATAGACAGACACTCTGGGACGCAACCAAAAGCTATTTACGGTAAAATTTCGTATATATTCATAAATTCTTAACCCAGCTAGCATTGCTGTTGATTTATTGGATAAGGTCGTGTGATGTAAAACAAAGAGACCCATGCGGCGCGGGCGCAGCCACCGCATACCGTTTTCAATGCCCGATAATTACATCGCAATTAGGCGTAATGAACTCCGCTCGCTCGAGTTCTTAGGACGTACGAGAAAACTATTTCATACTTAATTGCTGTTCTAACCACAAGTCTTCATCAAATTTAACGCTGGGAGACGGTTCCCGTGTATATTAGCGTTTATTTTAAATATTGTGTCGATTATTTAACGTCCGCTCTGAAACCAAACCATCAGCTCTTATTACTTAAGTCTGAAGGCCATAGTTGGCCGCCAAGCTAAAAGCCTCATATAATCTACAATAACCATATTTTTATGTACACAGACATATAATTCTTGCATTTCAAACTCAACAGTAATTCAAAAGTATGGTACTAGTAATTGCTTTCCAGATGCTGTTCTTTAATTGAGCTACGCGTCAAATAACACAGCTGAAACATTGGGTCCTGCTCACTAATAGTTGGTATTATATTTTTAGGGCGTCGTTATCAATAATGTTATCTAGCCGCTAAACCTTAACCTGCCTACATATATCAACCAATAAATCTAGCTGATATTAATAGCTACTAACAATATAAACTAACAAGTTTGTCAACTAAAATCTTCATTCTCAGATCAGATCAATTGCTTTAAAAAAGCGTTTATATTTAATTTGCTATAATTCTTTATCAAATGAACACTAATTTAGTAGAAAAATATAATTACAACGTCCGGCTCGACGTGAAGATTGATGCCATGGTTTGATTGTTTTTATGAGTGGCTAAACTCAGATTTCATTTCAGTTCGCATCATTCAAAGTCATGACGTTGTTGTAGCCGAGCTAGACTGTTATGATAGATTTAAATAATTGCTTTGTAGAGTATTATTTAAAAGAGCGCTTAAGGAATGTTATTCACCAATTAAAAATACATCAAACACTTATTCAAACATATTTCGAATAAATCCCAAAAATATTCTAAATAGAGACACTTATAATTATTATCGAGTACCCACGAGGTCTGCTGATGTGGGTGTAGCTTATAAATAGCAGTCAGTACTTACAAAATGGTCAAAGATCTATCGAAGGCACCTTGCCTTACTCATTTAAATAACCAACAGTAGTGTAATCTGCGCCCGTAAATAGCAGTAGCTCGAAAATGTATACAATGCAAATGACGATATATTGTAGCGCATCGATTATGTGGCGCCACTTTGCGAGTGTCTCATTATTTTTGGTTACTTTATTTTTATTTGTTAAATATGCTATTTTGTTAAATGAAAGTAATTTGGAGTGGCTGTAAGTAACTGTCTCAGTAGGTTGTATTTTGCATACGCATCTACATAATAAATATGATAAACTGTAGGTTAAGATACAGCTCAAAAGGAAGGTTGTAGTAGAATAGAATAATATATATTATTAGTAGTAATTATTATTGTTATGCATTGAAAAATATAAATATTATTATTTTTATTGTTACTAAGCAGTATCGCCTACTTTAAGAAAATGTTTCAATTCTATTCTATAATATCGATTGCGGAAATTTCTAATGCAGTACCTAAGTAAAATTTTTCGAAAACGCGTTTTCAACGCTCTTATAACCAGTTTTTCACGCTATTAGTTTAAAAAAAGCTTAAAATATTTATCAAATAAGGTTTAATTACTTTGATCATGACACAATTTCCAACAACGATATGTATACCAATTTTTTTTATTTTTATTAAAGTAGTAGGTTAGATGTTAACGTTATAGTAATCAACTTAACATGTAAATGATATCTTATCAGTAAATAAGAGTTATTTTGTAATAATTTGTACTTATAGTAGGTACCGTTCAATCGGTCCCTAAAACAACTCAAGCAAGTCATCTGCCGTCATGGAAGGCATTTAAAAACAAAACAAAAGTTTACGTAACCATCGCAAAGTAAAGAGTATTTCATAATCTGTTTCATTTCACGGTTAAAATGTAGATCATCATGTTTTTTTAATAAATATTATCGTTCAAGAATACGTAACTCAGAGGTAAACGATATCTAACTGTAAGAAAGAAAGAAATTATTCATTTACAGCAGTGCTGTGACACACATACATTACGAAACACATTTAAACATAAAATAAAATTAAAAAAAAACAAAAACATTTTGTATTAGTGTTGCAGCTGCCGCAAAATGGCACTGACTCAGCATGTGCTAAAGGTTTTTACCAACAGCGCTGATTTTCGGTCAATGCCAGCAGTAACCCACAAGCGTTGCACGAGTGCGCAAAAAATTATATAAATACGTAGGTCCTAAATTAAATGAAATTAAAACCCGTAGATAATCACAAAGGATTGTATTGTCAAATGGCTAAGACCTCAGTTCACATCAAGTTATTAAAACAAAAACATAGTTAAGCAGTTAACATTGCATCGGACCAACAAGCGTAACTAAAACTTCCCTCGTTGGTACCGTCCTTCATTGTTGCCGAGTGAGTGATTGTTTCAAACTTGCAATTTGTAAGATAGAGAGAAAATGTTATTATACAAGCGTCGGTACCGGAAGTAAAGTTACAAACCTTTGTATTCGATAAGTTGTTATAATGGAACTATAGTGAAGCTTCAGACTTCATCTTCTAATTACGTAAGTATAGTTAAAATAGTAGCACATATCTATAGTTTTTAACGCCCGACGAAAAATCAGGGGGTGTTATAATTTAAACGTATATATATGTCTGTCTGTGTATCTGTCTGTGGCATCGTAGAGCCCCAACGGATAAACCGATTTTCGTTTAGTTGTTTTTTGTATCATAGATAATTTCAGCCCGAGTGTTCTTAGCCATTGTCTCATGAAGATCTAATCAGTGGTTTGAAGATCATCAGCTTTTTTCTAGGTGATAAGAGGATCTAATTATTTTCCTTATGTCCGATCGATTTGAAATTTGGTACCATTGTTAATTAATGATATTCAAGTATATGGTAAGGTAAGCATGACCTGATCAGCCGTTTGAAGATGATAAGCTTTTAAATAGTGGATGAGAGGATCTTACTACCTTCCATATGTCCTATTGATTTTAAATTTGGTACAGTGTTACTTCAATGATATTAAAAGTATATGGTAAGGTAACCATGACCTGATTAGCCGTTTGAAGATGATCAGCTCTTAAATAGTGGATCAGAGGAGTTAACCACGTTCCTTATGTCCTATCGATTTTAAATTTGGTACAGTGTTACTTGAATGATATTGAAATTATATAGTAAGGTAAGGTAGCCATTTGAAGATGATCAGCTCTTATATGTGGATGAGGGGATCTAACTGCCTTCCATAGGTCCTATCGATTTTAAATGTTATACTATGTTACTTCAATGATATTGAAAGTAAGGTAAACATGACCTTTTGCAAAATGATCAGCTCTAGATCAGATCTAGTTTAGTTGATAGGGTCTAGTTTAGATGATTTGACTCGGTCGGGGGTTTTTTATATTTTTATTTATTTGTATTATATATGTAATGCTTTATAAGATATTTCATGTTAAACAAATGTAAAGTAATATAAAATATTTTAATTACTTAAGTCAAACTACTGAACTCATATCTAAAGATGACAACTAATTTGTAAAAGGTTAAACTTCAAGTAACATAAAATCTCAAAAAATACATTAGATTTTTTTCTAAAGTAAGGTACTTAACATAAAAAATAAAAAATCATATTCATACACTATATTTTGTTCCACAAATACAAACAGTTTAGACAAGGAAGTTTTTTCAATGTGATCTTTGTGATATTAGTTTTTGTCTGCTCATAATACGGTTCATTAAGCATAAGAAATGCTATTTATCAGCAATGATTAATGACGATACCACTGACAATTTAACATACTTTGACACACAATAAGTACTTGTTAGTTTGCGTTTCGATTTAAAAACATCTTCATAATCATCATTATAAGAGAAAAAAAAATTGGTATAGGTCCAGGTTTTATGACTTATCATCTTAAAGAACTAAATTCCAGCGCTTATTTGAAAGTCTGTACGAATTGTTGAATTAAAACTCAATTTGCCCCTGTTGTGCCAATTATACTCTTGGAATAGTGGGATTATTAATGCGATTCGCATCGAACTTATTTTATCGATATTAGTAAATTTAGTTTTTACCTTACTATTGTCTTAGCGCATCCCATTCAACTATATCGAGAGATGGAAGACATTATTATTAGAAAAAAATATGAACATTGAAAATCGAAATAATGGATCCCATAACTTAAATTTTTCCAATAATTTTAAGCGAATACTTTACAGTTACTTCTTTCTTAAAAGCTTTCCATGAAAGGTTTATATATAATATATATTATTATTATAGTATATTATACTGTTACTTAAATAATAATTATCTGTACGATGGCATCGTTCAGGGATGAGTGACTTTATCAAAAACAAATTTGATTTTTTCACCATTTTTTTTAAATCGATGGTGGAATGGAACCTTAATGAAATAGTTATGGGTAATGAGCTAGTTAGATAGAAAGATTACAAACGTATCTTACCATCTGCATTATTTTCCGAACCTAATAAAAAAAAAACAATTTTTATTATTATTAATTATGTTTAAAAAAAAACCTACCAAATGACATAAAAAGTATCTAATAATAACAAAAAAATAACAATAAAAGTAGCTACTACTTATCTCGACATATCAGATCAAATTTCGCTAGGCAACTACGGATTCGCGTCAACAATGGCAGTTCTATTATACGTTTTACCATAGAATCCATAAAAGGTTCCAGAATCCAATTACGTGGAATGCGCGATGTACCCACAATGTCATAAAAATGCAAAAGTTTGCAACAATCTGAAGCGGAATTGACAGGATTTACAACCTTCGTCCATTGAAGAATGTTCATAATGCCCTATTTAGTTTGCATTTTTATTTTAGCACTGAGAAAACAAAAGAACACAGCCTTGTTACATTATTAGCATTAATTGAATACAAAGTTTACGGTCATTAATTAGACAAGTGAACAAGTTAAACGAAAATATTGTAAACGATGGTCGTGGGAAACGCGAGCACAAAGTGATAAAGGATACTTTAAAGCGTTTCTCGACTGTAATAAATAAAATACATTGAGAGGAATGATTGGCAGTCCACCCCAGTTTTGGAGTGCTTTATAAATAAAATAAACACACATAAGCGATTATACTACACTGAAAAAAGTGGTAAGAAAGTCATTGATACTGAAAAACTGAAAGCTTTCACTGAAAAGAAGAACTTTAAGTGTAAACTAATACAACATTTGAAGTACAGGTTGACTTTGATATTGATGTAGTTTTTTCAGAAGGACATAAGAGCAGCTTTGACGCGCGTCAGGTTCTGAACGTCTGCGGTCCTCTCGAATCGCCGCCGTCCAGCGGCCCGCAAAGAGAGGCGCGCAAACGCCATCTCTCCCTTTCACTCAAGGCTATTGCTCTCTTTGTCCGTCCTTCGGCGGCTCGTTCCTCTTCTTCTTGCAAGGTTAAGGTTACGTCAGACATGTTATGTTATAACCGTTGGGGCGCACTTCGCCAAGTTCAGTGTCTCTCCGAGAGTCGCCGCGACGTCACCGCGAGGCAGCCGCGACCGAGGACTGTGCGCCTGTGATACCAATACCACCTAGCAGTGACAAAAAATAAGTTTATGAACCGGGTGTTGAATTTTAGTTTGAACTGTCAACCTGATTCGTGATTGCACCGTGTCCTGTGAACCAGTGCTCTTGTCCCTGGTAAGTTTTAGATATTGTTTCGAAAACTTTTATTAAGTTTTTCTTTTTAGTTTTTTTATTCTAAAGTTAATAAGAATTGTGATTACAAATACCTGTTGCTAATAGTAATTAAGTATAGGAGCTTGAAGAATGCAATGCACAGCGAGCGATCGAAGGAGCTTGCACGTAATTAAGAGTTTATCTTGTAGGGACTAGATTTATCACTCCTAGTTTTCTTCTATTTTTAATTTTTAAATTTTACTTGTTTAAAATAAGATACTACACATATTGCGCATAAGGATAAAAAGTTAAGCATTTGACTAATACAATTTGATTATCGGGTCATCAAAAAAATTTTTTTTTTTTAATCAGTTTCAAGATCAAATAAAAAAAACAACTACCGTATTTTTTATAGAGAAAGACTTAAAAACTGGTCTCAACGCTTTTAATTTTGCAGAGAAAAAAAACCCCAAATAAATATTGTTTAAATAAAGACATGATATGTCAAAAGAATCAATGCTACGATTGACCCCAACGGAATAATTTCACACAAACGCAAAACAGTTAACAGTGAACACGCAACGACCTCGGGTATTTGCAAAGTTCCGGCGCAGAGGGGACTTTTTTCAGCAGCACCGCCAATTAGACGAGCCATTATCTAACACGTAACTCAGCACGGGAACTTCTCATCCCAACCATTCAATATTTGTATCGACGACGGTAACAATAAAATAATGAGAAAATACAAGAAATGTTAGAAAAATTCTAAGCAACCATTCGCGTTACCGTTAAGGTGTTAAGACGGTTTTTGCTGCTCAATCTCAGCTCATCTGCCGATCGCTATACATATTCTATGAGTTCTATAACTGTTCGGGAATATTTATTAAATTCCTATTCATTACACGCGAATTAAGTTAAGTATTTCAATTTAATGTTACAAAGTAATTTAAGAATCGCATTAAAAATTACAAAGTTATAGAAATAGACCTCGTAGCAATTTAGACTATTTTATAAATCTTGAAAGCGCACGCTCTATTACAAGGCGAGTTCTTTAAATAGGCTAAAATTCCACTCTAGAGTAGTCGCTTTGCACTAAGCATGCACTTTTTTCGAAAGAAACCCACAAGCTCGGGCTGGTAAAAAGTGCGATAAGCTTCGTTGAACATACGAATAACGCGGTGGAGGCTATATTTAGATTCGCGTTCCATTTAGCATGAGCGATTTTATTATATGTGGTGGGTGACCGTTGACGTTGATACGTTTGTTTAAACAAGCGTATCCCATCAATCACATAGGTACTTCAAAAAAATTACACCCGTAAGAATTTAAAATAAATTAAATATTAAATTTTAGGTTGTGTAATATTGATTTAAATTACTATACTTAATAAAATATAAGAAAAAAAATTAAAAGTGGAAATGTTTTAAGTATGAGAGCGCAATGCTAGTGCTACGCTCCGAAACGCAAAGCAAAAGACATCAACGGGCGACCGCGGACTTAGTTTTTTAACGAAACATTGCGACAGACACAGCATATAGGGATATGATATTTTTAGACAAAATTGAACTAGTATGAAGTATTAAACTTTAAATTTATATGATAAAATTTAAAACTTTAGTTTTTTTTTTGAATGGAATTTGATCAGATAACGTTATAAAGACAAGAAATTTTGATATCATAACTTCGCGTGAGCGTACCGTCTAGAGCGAATAATGTAAAAACCCAAGAATAATTAATTAATAGGATTGAAATAATTACTTTTCATCACGTTATAAGCATGAAATGGAAGTTAACTCATTAAAAAAATGCACAGATACTTTTAGCAATAAAATAAAAGTTGTATTAATTCAAAAACAAAATTAAGTAGATATTTTTTTATTATCTTAGAAAACAACAGTTAAAGAAAACATATGACCTCTTTTTATTGTATTTGCAAGCTCTATATGCAAGATGTTACCATTCCGCTTAACAACTAACGCGGAAACACCAACACTTAAATCTAATGCTACCTTTATAGACTTGGGTACTCCCAGCTCCGGAGAGGGATTGGACTTATCTTGTCCGGATCCGCTCTGGGATTCTACTCATCTTATCGAGCCGGGTCCCCTTTCTTATTCCGATTCCCATACGCTCCAAGCACTTCGCGCGAGTCATCAAATCTGGATCCGTCCGCGTCTAATCTCAGCCCGCCGCGCGAACATTGACAGTGGGTGTGACCGAATCGTCGACCGGGCCCCGCGGCCGCCGCCGCCGGGCCGAGCGAGCGCGAGCGCAGTATCCGAACGATCCTAATCTTATTCTTATTCCCATCCCATCCCAGTCTTCCTCAGAAGTCTGAGACGACGTGACGTGCGAGTTCGTCCGAGCCGAGCTCTCGCTCCGGACTTATTTGGGATCCGGCTCGATAAGAAAACTGTGGAGTGATTCAGATTTAATGATCCGGGAGAGGATCTAGCTCATTTAAGTCTTCTTGTCCGGAGTTACCCAAGCCTGTACCACCAATGTTTCCTAGTCATAAGTACGCGCAGAATGTAGGCTACAAATTGTGAATAAAATCCAGCGACAGGCTAAAGCGGATTAAGACGAAAATGTGAACAGGAAACAAGTATAGCTTTGCTAGAAGGAAATTGTAAAATAGCTTCTTTAACTGCCGTTGGCGAGAAGATTAGCAGCCGTAGAGAGCTTTGAACGACGACAAATCGTATTGCGGACGTGAAATAACTTTGTGATTATGTAAATTAAAATTAATTGGAATTGCCGTAATTCATTGTTAAATATCTCAGCAAAACTTTGCTTCAAAATGTTTCATGTAAGAATTAACAATATAGCCTTTTACTAGGCCTTTCCTACACGCGGTCGTAGGTCGGCCGGGAGAAATTACACCCCGCGGACCGTTCGAACTTCGAGTCAATAACTTTCACAAAATGTTCGCAAGATTCCATCGGTAAAGATAATCTTTAAAACAATGGCTTGTTATTTAATTTGTTCTCATGCAGTTCATGGACGCAAGGAAACAGTAAAGGCCGCGCTTGGTCAGTTTTATTGTTTATATTGAATATTTTTTTTATTTTCTTTTAATAATACCATTATTATCACATAGCTAATGTTCAAAGTTTTACATGCGATGTCAAGTTTTGTATTTAAACATTGACCAATTGAATAATGACCATAGAAAAAATATAAGTATTATTTACTACTGTAATCTACTCTGCTATAGATTTATCTAAAGGTAGTTATCAATCAGCTATAATCTCAGATCATAAAAAGGTTATTGATTGACATCTATGTATATCATGATTAATTTATAAAATTATGAAGGCATATATTGGTGTTGTTGACCCATAACAATTGCTTCCTCGCAATTAAGAAATGATAAAGGGAGCCTTAAGGTCTGTTTTTTGTAGCTTCAAAAAGCTTTATCCGTGTCCGACACATTGTTAGCGGTACTTAAGAGACAGTGATGGGTGGTATCGGAAGATCTGTTTAGTGGTAAAAAAGGCATCGATCGAAGAACTCACACGCAAGTCAAGGGCCTTATTTAACAATACAAAAATACCATTTAATGTATTGAAAATCAAAAATATTTACATGGTTTTAAGTGCGTTTAAAAAAACAAAGCAAACTGTCTTAATAGTATGTCTTTGCAACAAACACATCGATTATTTATAAATGTACTTTTGTATCCTACTTTGTATGCAATATAGTGTTTTCTATTCTATTCTATCGATATTAATGGGACACCACCTAAAGCTTCTAGATCCAAAGGAATCAGCAGGCAACTTTCCCAGTGGCTCCGTTCCGTTTGACCCGATTGCAGCGAACTCAGTAAGATCATAATTAAGCCGGCTCACCTCACGTGAGAAGCGGCGGCCGGTTCGTGACCGCGCTCAGCGCGACGACACGCCACCTCAGACCATCGGGCACAAGGCAGCCGCGTTCCGATTTCCTCCTTAGTTTTTAAAACTATTATTCGTAGGTCCGTACCATAGTGTTTCGGTTGCAACATAGGCGAAATAATCAATGACTGAACGAAAATGTAGCAACTAACTATAGCGGTGCAATGACTCCACGTTCATCTTACCTTCTATTTATGTGTAGCAGAAGGGGCAAGCGATATTTTTATTTTGTTCCGGATTAAGAGAGGAACTGCTATTAAATTGACGACCACAATATCAAGCTTTTAGATCTTATCGTTACAAGTTAGTATAATTATTAATTTCTTCTAATAAAGATTAAGCGATCAAAGTACTCATTCCGGATTACTAGGCTTAGATGAAAATTTCATCGTACAGTTCGCTTTAATGCTTCCCCCGCTACGAGGGTCCAAGAAACTAGTAGTTTATAAATAGGTTTTATACCGACCATACTCGTCTTTACGTATCCTGGACGCAGCGCGAGGGCAGCGCAGACTACATCTCGTTTTAATCAAAAACCGATGGAAAAAAAGGTCTTGTTATGATAGTAGACGTAAGTAATATAATGAATATTACAAGCAGTTCGTTTTGTTACGAAGACAATAAACATTATTCTAGTAGTCCGCACCGGAGCAAGCGTAAAATGCTGAGCTTGCAGAAACGTGCGGAGGGATGAGGCTGACTGTGCGCAAGGTCGGAGAATATATTCATTGGTGTAGTTAGCTTTCCATAAGTGTTTTAATTACGCCAAGAGGTCAACTACCGGCGCAACTGCGAAGCGCTTTCGCCATTTAGTTTTGATCAAATTCCTTAGACAGGCGTCGAAGCGTCTTTGTGTACGATTCGTATTGCTCCCATTGTAAACTTTTTTGACACCATTACAAGGCATTTTTAGCGAGTTACTTTAAACAAAAAAGGTAAATTAGAATGATGGTCTTAGTTCAATCGTGATACGAGTATGTTGGACCAAGCACGAGTCCGTTAGGTTTTAATAGATGTGTGTCTGTCTGAGCGTATGCATTATGAGCGCCTACACGTTTTGGCAGGAGCTCGACCTAGTAACTCAGTTGTAAAATTTCAGACTTCGCAGTTCGGTGTGAATAACTCAGTCAATAAAAAGTTCTGCAAAGTAAACGAGTTTAAAAATGTAACGTGATCACATTATAGTTGTTTTGACTGTTTTGTAAAACCTGTATTCAAATATTGGGAGGCTTTTGGAATTGGTCACAGTTCGTGGGCGAGAAACATAGTCATTTGGTGTGTGTGACTCATAACTGCTTAAAAAAAGACATTGATATCAAATTTAACGTTGAAAGCCTTTTCAACACCAAATTGTATTTCGAAAATCTTTATTTAGTTTTGGTATGGAAGAACAAAATGATGAAGAACGGTCATTCACTCAACAATAGCCGCGAGAGGCGCGTGGTCGATACTGCCACTGCCAGACCGTAACGCCCTCTTTTACAATAAAAATAATTTTAGTCTAGCTTTATATAAACAGAAAAAGTTGACACGTTTTTATTGAACGTTTGATGGTTACTTTGTGAGATGCGCGTGCACTGAAATAATTTTCTTTATACAATTTGGAAATTACTGCTCCTATATATATTTGCAGTTTGTTTTCTTTATTCAATAACAAATGCTTAAGCTTTCTGACCTCCTGGCTACATGGCAGTTAATTATTAAACACGAAGATCTTGTTAAAAATACACCACAACATTAATACCTACATCGTCGATCGATTACAAACAATAATTCTAAACGAGCGACGGTACAAAATTAACTGCATCTAGCTACAGATTAACCATACAACATAATGAATTATCGTGTGAGCTTAAATCAGGAACGTGGACGTAGTGGAGCACTTTATGCGCTCTAATGCGTTGCAAGTGGAGCGACTACAACGCTTGTAACGTGCTGAAATTGATTACGGGCGGTACACGCGATTCTTCGTCTAATAAAATCGCGACTGGAACGGTACCGTGGCGGTGCGCGACTAACGGGGGGCGCGACAGCTCCCACGAGTGCACGCATTATGTAACAAAGATACACGCCTGCGCTGCTAAGAATCTTAACTCGCTGCCGATCAGTGAGAACAAACTAGCCGTAATTAGAGGATAATGCGATAAGTGAAGAAAATAGAGCTAGCTGAGCATTTTGCATATAAAAGTGCAGAAAACTTGTAAAATAACGTTGAAAAAGAATAAACAGAAAGACTAATACCGTGTATGTTATATTTAATTTAGGATAATTATATAAAGGATACTTACTAAGGTGTCAAAATATAAATTAATCCAAAAAAGACATACATAAGCACGCCCTACTAAGATGTTCAATCATCAAAACATAGTATAAAATAAAGTCGTTTCCCGCGTTTATCCCTATGTATGCTTAAATCTTTAAAAAATATGCAACAGATTTTGAAGGGGTTTTTGTTACTGATAGAGTGATTCAAAAGAAAGGTTTATAAAGTATAATACATGCACAACATAGTAATAGGTTAGGCGATACAAAGTTCGCCGAGTCGACTAGTTAATCATTAATAAATAAATCAGCAAATAATTTTACATTACGTGCTGCGTGCAGAATTTTAATGCTAAATAGAGGCGATGCCCGTTGATAAACAAATAAAACAATGCAATAAGCATAAACGACTCAGCGAGTATCGATTTCATTTACATTAAATTATCTCAATAATAGTAGCGTAACCTTCTTAGTGATGTTTCCCACATGCGAAATGAAGGGAGAGTGTATGTGATACAAGAAAACTGTAAGTTATACTTGTACGATGTCTTATTAAATTGATGCAATGTGATCATTAAATAATGGTAAGAGCTGAGAATTAATATTTTATCATTAAAGATATTGATATATTGCTAGTCTCATCAAAAGGGCACTTGCTTTTTAGATCCTTATTCAATGTGAAAAACTATAAAAGCAGCAAAAGGGTGAAAAAATATAAACCCCCTCATAATATCAATCAAAACCTGAAATGAGTGTTAGAGGTTTTGACAAAAATAAAAGAAAAGAGAACTAGGGAACAAAATGAAATACTGTTGCAATTATGTGATCAGTGAACTCGCAACTTAGAAGAGACGTCGCTAATACGACTGCGATTTTTTCTTCTATTAGCGAAGACGTGATAGTTCTTGTCATCGCTGCTGCTGCCGCATGTTCTCAGAATTTGGTTGCGGTCGGACCCGCGCCGCAGTTTTCGCACGACTCGCAAATTAGTACCATTCGCGTGGTCATCCGCGGTCGCATGCTAGATTGCCTGCGGCCTCAGAATTAACAGCCAAAGACACAGTCAGTACTTCATTTGCTAAGAACCACGGCCGCTGTGTGACCCGAATAAGTATGCGACACGCATATTTGGTGTGGCATAAATGCGGAATGCCATTTTGCGCTCCGCTATTCCCGCCGCAATGGTTACACGTACGTTCAGCGTTTATGTCTTTTACTGGCAAGCAAAGTGCAGTGCTCGCTTCCGGTGTACACAGAGCCAGTGGAGAAATGATCTTAGTTATTGCACAAGCAGTCAGTATGTGCTTTTATCTCACATCGTATATTGCTACCAGCGTGCAGCGTGGTAAGTTTAGGCGTTACCGCAGACTATCACAATAATAAATCACCCACCGTCTACTCTTATTTACGACCTCAGTCTTTTATTTACAAATATGTTAAAAATACAAAACACAGGTTCAGAAGATCATAAAAAGTTTTCTTTTCTTTTTTACAAACAAAGAAGCGAAGAACTCATAATAATAACATCTGTTTAATCGCTAAGGCAGAAATAAGAGAGACATAAGTTCGCTGAAAGCATTATTATAATATACATCCAAATAATTCAATATTAGTCAAATATTTAAAGAGATTTTATAGTAGCAAAGTTAGGAATGCAGCCTTACTGACGAAGAGATAAGGACGAACACAGGAACGTGGCTGAGTCGTGACGACGGGCAGGGGCGAGCTGTCCGGCCGCGATCAGGTAACGAGTCGGCGAGTGGGCGCTTTACATAGATCCAATGCAAATTGTGCAAAGATTTGCGCCAGCATAAATCAGGTCTCCCCGCTACCACCACACCACCGCACGCGCATTTCGTCAATTAACCAGCAATATTGTGCGCGACAAAATCACGCGTCCTACGTCTAACTTATTTGCGATAAAGATAGCGGTGGCCGATATAGAGCCACGTTCCCTACAAATAAAGAGAAAATATTTAGCATGAATATCTTAAGATTTCAGTATTGTTTATAATTGAAAAACTAAAAGAGGAAAATAAATCGCGTTTGGGTCCTCAGCATAAACTACGAAGGGAATTATGAGAGTAATTGTCCAATGCGGTAAAAGTGGTCGGATAAGTTGAATGACAAGGCATCTCCAGGAAAGGAAAGTCATCAAAATTATATGAAGGTATTCAGGGAGAGGATGCTCATTATAATGTACATTACTCAAACGAAGCAATAAATTTATTAACTAGCTGCTCAGCATCCCTACGCATTCCGCGCTTTCAGTTTATGAACAATAATGCTAATGTGTAGGATAACATTGAAAGCGGCTCGCAAAATCATTTATATTCACAACAACGAAGCATTGTAATTGTTTAACCGACTATTAAATCGAATTCAATTATCTGCTGAAGATAGATACTTAGGTATGCTTATAACAATCGTTTCCGGGAGGAGTTATTCGAATCTCAGGAGGGGCGGAACCGACGACCTAAATCAACGTAACGGACCCAGCGATTATCTCGGATTATCCTGGCGGCACAAACGTGCGCTGTTATCATCGATGCTTCCGATTAATTTCGCAATATATTATTAACGGTTGCCGTGTTAGCATAGCGAAGCCGGACAGGAAACGAGGACCGGGTGCATCGCAGTCGAGATCTTGGTACGACAATACATAATTAATAAAGAGTCCGCGGGCAGGCTCGTCTTGCGTAACGAGCCGCTATCGCCAGTGCCACTTGTTATCGCTAATGAGAGTTGAGCAGCGCCCCTGCGTACCTGCTTGTATTGTCGCCAGAATCGTGCTTCATACGCGCGGAGCTTATCCAGGCAGATCTACGCGATCGCGCTGTGCTAGTTGGTCTGCTGATAGCATTAGGGAGAGATGTTTGCTAAGGATGTAAGAGACGAGTCTGCTATCTCAGATAATGCGTCTGGTGGCGTCAGACAAGGTCGGGTGTCGGGGGCCGAGCTATCAGGTGATCGGGTGTAGTCGTCGCCGGTGGGCGGACGACGGCGATCGGGATAACGCCTCTGCGCACCCACTCGCCAATTATGTGGGAAGGAAGAAGTTATGATCGCGCGCGCGATACCGTTCCCTGTGCACACGAACTGGCCATCGAAGTATCATCGCTCAAATTGATCAGCAGACCATTGCCACTGGAATCCTAATCAACATTCTATTGATAGGATTTCAATTATTTTATATTTGCTAGTAGAAATTGCTTTTGCCACATTGCAAGGATATAACTATAGCATAATTGTAGAGCATTGCAAAAAAATATCTAATATCTACTTATATCAAAAAAGTAAATTTTAACCATGGCCATAGTAAATGAGTAAAAGATTGAAAGTAAGTTTAAACGAATCTTAACTAAAATTAAATTCGTACAATATATCTAAAAAAAAGTCAATATATCAGGTGATACTAATACAGAGACTGCAGTCTTCGATATCATTTTACATTCATTACTAACTCGACGGCAACATGTCGACGCGTCTGATCATTGACATCTGATACCAATGCTGCGGTGTCAATGAGATCGATTACGCACTATAAGGATGATTGGCATATTGTCCTACATCTACAAAATGAAACAATTTTATGCCAATAACAAAGAATTGATGAATCAATAATTAGTCGTTATAATTGACGGCGCAAAAGATGTAAGGACTAAAAGGCTTGCGGCCATCGGGGGTAAAACAGGTAAATACTATTAAATTCCTCTATTGAGCTCGCCTCAGGTGTCGAGGCATACGTCAAACCAGTTCGTTCACGCACTGCTGACTTCATCATGGACAGACTTGCACTTGTTATTTAAGACAGACAACAGTAGCTTTGATTCAAAAGTTCCTTTTTTCTTATGATCGCAAAGTATTAAATTAAAGCAGGCAAAATAAAAGTCTAAGGCCGATTAGACCGTCCATCAAAACCTCGTTAGCTACCGCAGAGATTGAATTTCTGAAATGCTAAGATGCAAAACGCAATTGTATAGAAAACGATCTTGAAAAAATAACAAAAAGCGTCCTGTCCTAATCCTAGGAAAGTGTACGGAGTAATGACAGAAGGGCGGGTCTCGGTTATTACAGTAATGTCGGGTTGCTTCGTTCGCGGGTATTACATTGCATTTCTCCTCAGAGCGTCCGCGAATTAAAAAAAAAAAAACACAAACAACCGGCCCGCCGCAAACTCTATTAGATTTCTAACTTACTTTTTGTAGAGGTCTTTCTAACTCGATGTCGATGCGGACGTGAGAAAATTGTTAAACTTGTCAAGAGGACGTTGCGCCGAGATGGATTGATATCAGAAATTGAGTTTCGTCAACAAAACGACCAAAACCCATTCAGCATTGAAATGAATAGAATCTTGATCGGGTGTATCCAATTTTGCCAATATACGAGAGTCATGCATCGTCAATCATGTCCCGGCTGTGAGCGCCGCACCCGCCACTCCGAGCCGCCACCGCCGCGAGCGTCGCGTCGCGTCAGAGGCGGCGGACAGTAGGAGTCGCTCACAACACAACTGATGCACATCAGAGATGACTTGCAACGCGATGTAGAAAGGAAGAGTGCAAGTGTCGGAGCGCAGCGTCGCGACGGGGAAAGCAACGCCATATCTCGAAAGGGAACTTCAACTATTAACCTACCAGCTTTGCCACTTAGACACGCTAGATAACAAATTGTTTATTTTATAAAATGTAACCAACATTAAAACTTTCACTAGTAGACAACAACTCTTAAAATCCTAGTTAAACGTTTCACTGCAAACCAGTAATTTATGCGATAGAGATTATAAACCTAAATATTTAAGTAGTGGTATAGGTTAGCTGTAGATCGGTGCATTTCGGTCGTTTCTTGAGTCAGGCGGTGGTAACCGCCGGCGGCGTGATCGTACTTCCATTTTGCGATTATTGCATTTTCTTTATTTCACAGGGCGGTTCGTTACCGTCCGTATCGGCGGGTAACGGTGCCGTCCAAGCTCGGGCATTTGCATGGTGTGCCCATTACGGTGACCGGCGGGTGGAAGTTATTAAAATACATTAAAGATCGCACCGCATTCGGAGGGCGCGATAAAGAGTAGACATTGCGGAGTCGTGAGCTAGCTCCGAGCTTTATTGCGTTCAGGATGCGATCAGGCATCGGCAACGGCGTCGATGCCAACGTAAACAAAGCGAATTGAGGTGTTCTGCGGCAGGCGGAAGACGTCGGCAGCCTTAGCACAGCGTCAACTATCCTGGTTGCAGGATTATTGTTCTAGTTCAAACAGGATCCTACTGAAATTGGTTACAAGATTGCTGCTATACAATCTTTATTTTCAAATTACCTTATGCACTTTCTACTTAATTTAAATCCAAATGAAAAGAAAAGTCCTGCGTAAAAGTAGAACGAGCAGGATCTGCCGACAGAATGTCGCTAACTTAACGCGCCATACGTGTTTAAGTTCAAGGGCACCGGTTAGAAAGTGGGCCAACGAACACGTACTGCGAACAGAAGCGCATGATCGCAGCGCACTTCTTGTCCATTATCATTCCGAGAACGACTTCAATCGCTTATTCGGCGCGTAGTTACCGTTACCAGCATACAGACTTGCTGTTTGCATGAATGAAGAATTTTTCCATAGTAAAATTGCAGGCATTTAGCACTAAAGGTTAACCCGGTCAGTGTTAGCTTTGTCTTCATACATATGTCAAGCAGTTCGCTGTCTGAGCGGATTCACAGTCACTTAGGGGATACACTGTCAACACATTTGAGTCACGCAAATGATAATGAGAAGTGATTTGTGTTGTGTGTGCCGCGTCAATGCAAATTTACAACTCGAAGCAATTTCACGGGGCGAAGCCCTCATTAATTGCTCCGTTCGTTGTGAGACATCTAATACTTCCTGTGGCTGGGCGTGGAGTTATTCGACATCAAGTGGTTAGAAATCTAGATAAGGCAGTCATGCGTGTCGGGGGCCTATAACGCGACCGCCCCACAGGCAAATCTAAACTATTACATCAATAAACAAACAACGTCCGTTAATTGAAAAGGCATTTCTATAATTGAATCAGGCTAAAGCTTGCGTTGGCGCTGCCTTTACAGGCTGAATTTATGAAATGGTTGATATCATTTAGTAGCATTTTAAACAACGAACCAAAATAACTCATTTTTAAATAATACAAATAATTACATACCCATCAATACAATCAATACTATTGCGACTACATTTTTTTGAAGACTGGATTCATGGGATGGGGAACTACTCATGCAATATCGACAACTCTTAAAAGGGCATAGGCTAGGTTTTCATAAGTAAGTGTGCAGTTAGAAAATATTGCCGTAACGGTCTTAAAGTAAAGTGCATATTGGTTTAAGGTATCGAAACAATCAAAATCTCTTTTCACTTTGTTGTTCCAATTAGAGACAATACGTGAAGCTATTAAAATAAAATGGACCGTGACAAAAGAAGTTCTATCGAAAACGAAATTTAATTACAGCTGGCGGGTTTAAACTTTCTCGTCTTAATTAAGAGGAGGCCGAAGATAAAAAGGGAAATTCATTAGACTCTCTTCAAATGACACGTTTAAAGGGTCACATACGGTATCGGCGGCGGCAGGAAAATCTACTTTTCCTTCGAAGAGGAGATAAAAAGGCCGGCGTTTATTAAGGCCAGTACTAACGCATCGGGAGCGAGCGCACTGAAA
This sequence comes from Euspilapteryx auroguttella, assembly GCA_951802225.1. Taxonomy (NCBI): domain Eukaryota; kingdom Metazoa; phylum Arthropoda; class Insecta; order Lepidoptera; family Gracillariidae; genus Euspilapteryx; species Euspilapteryx auroguttella. The sequence continues at coordinate 5,914,565 of OX637649.1, read as the reverse complement.
GTATTACGCATCCGCAACCATGTGTGGCCAGTCGGACTGGTCCGGCCTCTCCGTCTCCGTGCCACATTCTTTGCTTCTAATCAACCTTCCAGATTTGTTGCAACTCCCTTTCAAGGTATTCATCATTATAACATTAATTAAAAATGCTTTCGAATACTCCATGGGATATGAACAAATCAACGTTCCCTATGTGAATGCTTATAGTTACTGTATTGTGCCATTGGGGCCCGTGAAGATGACCTTACTAGTATTGTTGCGTTAATTAAATCTTCGCGGATAAATAATAAAAGCGGAAGCTTTTCACAAGAAATAATTTCTTGTTCATTGAATTTTCAAAGTCGACGACAAGCTCTAGTTCAGATACAAAAATGTGCTTAGTTATTAAGTAATTATCAATTTATTAACATGAAAATTTGTACTATTATCAGTATTATAGCGCAATATCTAATCAAATTTGTTCATGATGAAAAATAGATACCTATATTTTAAGAGAGGTGAATATTAGTTTGTCTTAACAAGTTGAAGCACCACATATCCAAGCTGGAAGTTCGCCCTCCCATAATTATCTTTCTGCAATGTAGCATTCACGACAGTTCAAAATTTTATGATCAACGCACTCCAATGATTTATGACTAGACGTAAAAGTACACCTTACTATTGAATAACAGAAGCCATCGCTCGCTGCTGTCAAGAAGTTTATGCGCCGAGGTCCGAGGGAAAAGACAGTACATAAAACTTACATAGGCAAATCAAGCGCAACCGCGGTTTTTGTAAGATCTAAACTCTGATAGAGTATAGGTTTGCGTGTAAATCGTTCGGACGCGGGCCGAATACGAGCAGCTGTCATGCCATCCCGTAGCTGCAAGGAGAGCGCGATCACTGGCGCTGATAGTGACAGCCTAATGAAAACCCCTCTGAATAATGCATTAATACCAGAGCGTTAAATCGTGAGCAGCACCAATCGATGTGGCAAGAATATGTAAATTTAAGTCAACAGTAACACCGATAAGCGTTAGGTGGTAATAAAAGAAAAGCAAAAGGTTAAAAGAAAAAAAAATCAACAAGGACAATATTTTACAGATACGTTATCACGATGAAACATTTACCATAGTTCGTCGGGGTCACGACCGATACGGCTTGATTTACGCCGAGGCAAGGGCGCGGCAGTTATGTTTCAATACAAATAATGGGAATGATTGAAAATAGGCGTGGAGGTGACAGTGGGCGCAGGAGCGGGCGGCTGGCGATGCAGCGCAGGGCGCAGGGCATCGTGCCACGCCGCACGCCCGCCGCGACCCGCACTCACCTTCTCTATTGAAATGTCATTCCGCAGACCGGTGACGAGACAATCGTAAAACACAATGTTAAGGTCACATCATGACTTCAATAAACCATCCTGAACATGGGAAACGTGATGGCCTCCGCAGCAAGCGTGGTAGAGCCTCAAGGAAGTATGCCAATCATGCTCGGTAAGACACGACCTTAGACAATAGATTTTGGAATGGATATCAATTAGGCATTCAGTTTAAAATTATGATGCCATTCAGTCATATTTGTAAGTGGATTATAGAAGTTTATGGCTTATGGGATTGTCGTTGAAACATAGCTCGTGGGACAGGGCACGCAGGGCACCGGTCACTGTGGCAGTAACCTCCCTGCGTTCCACATACGGCGAACAAACGATCAGCGCGCATACCGGCCCCTTCTTAGACAGAAAACCTGTATGACACGGTCTCTGCTCATGTGAGCCAATTTACGATGATCTAATAATATTTTGTGAATAAATGATTTATTTTACTTAAGTAGGTATTATAACGACGTAAGATCGTTGAAGTACTTAGTTTTGAAAGCGGAGCGCAAGAAGCATGAAGTGAAAACGGATTTTATTGCCTATAATCGCAACAGCGCCATCAGAAATCATTACCCTATCCGAGCGATCCCAGAATTATTTATAGTAGTAATTTGTGTGTCATCAGGACACTGGGGCTGAGCGTAGCGTAGCGGCGTTTTACTTTCTTGTCTGTAGCTACTGTTGCCTCAGAAGAAAGTTGCAAACATTACAAACAATATTCTTTATCATCCCTGGCAAGCATATATTTTATGACCTCATTCAGAATGTTAATAATACGCATTAATAAATAAGAACATAATTAGTGTAAAGCTTTGTTCATTCGGTCGCGTGCGCATAATTATTAAGTGACAATAATTTATAGCAGCCGTCGCACAGCTCCTTAATATAGTGAGGCAAATCCGCAACAGCGAAGGTCCAATTAGGCGCATCGTATCGTCCGTATCCAGCGGCCCACGTGTGTTTAAAATAGGCAGTTTCTCATAAATATTTATACAGGATACAAAGACAAGTTTGTACACTAGCACATTCGTTTGGAATTATAACGGCTGTCATAGAGAGATCCCGAACAAGAGGCGAGACGTTTCGCATTAAGTAGAATAAAAGATTCTCGAAACAGTTTCACTTCGCAACTGACGAGTTTAGTACTAGACTGTATAAAGAAACCGTAGAATGGAGACCACTGTTAGAATACACGATGTAAAAATCCCTATTGATAAAACGTCGAAACTAATTTCACGTGAGAATTACAGTCTTTGATTAGGCTATTTGATTTTTTCCAGTGCGGTGGCTTAGCTAAAGGTACTGTAGTTGATTCGCGGAAATTGATCGCAGCTATTATAGGAGTCGATGGGGGACGACGATGGTTGGCATTTCCCATTGTGGTCGGTGCGTGTTACGGTAGCGACCGATACAGTTACCCCAGACGAACGCGGTCACGCCTGCAGCCGCCGACGTCGTCGTCCTAGGGATCTGTCAATTAGAACCCCATAACCTCGTTCACATCAGCACCGGTAAATCGCTGCTGAGCCCTAACGACAACAATTACAGTCTTTGTTCGGCAACGAGCTATACAAAACGATTTAATTTTATAGGTCTAGATTTTCGCAAAGTAAAAGTAGTCCTTCCTTACAAGGTCAACTAACCGAGACAAAAATAAAAGTGATATACTTGGTTTTTGTCTATCATTAAAAGTAGTTCGGTCAGGTGTTGGACACGGAGCTAATTCAATAGCAGTCTACCAATAAATCAGATTTCACGGTCTATGGTGGCAATAGCAGTACTTGTATAATATGAATAGGTTTTTAATTCGTCTGTTTTATTGTTTAAGCTTTTACGGTTGAATTTTATATGTCACTGTGTCGAATACATTATAATGCATTTGAATATAAAAACTTTTTATCAAAAAATTAAACCGCCGAAAAAACTGAAAAGCATTAAATAATAGGGAATCTTTAAAATCTCTTTGAAATCTTTGAAAATTTCTTGGTAATCCAAAATGACTTTAAGAAGTGAGTAAATTAAGGCCTAATAGACAATGTTTCCCTATTATTTAATGCTTTTCAGTTTTTTTTCAGCTATCACCCTTCACAGGGTGGTCCCACCCCACAAGGTGGCCACACAACCTGGTGAAGGTTGAAAGACTAAACAGGATGAGGGTCCCTCACGACCGGTCGGTGAGGCGATTTGTGAGGGAGGCCTATGTCCAGCAGTGGACGTCTATCGGCTGAGATTATGAATATTAACATTCATATAAAAATACTCATAATTATACGTAGCATTTTTCACGTAAATCACAACACGGCTATACAATCTGTGAGTGAACAATAAAGTCACCCCTATTTTTCCACACTTAGGGTTGGAATTTTATTTCCAAATTTTTATGGGACCAACTTCAAGGTATACCCTGTCGATTAAAAAAAGAATTATCAAAATCGGTCCACACAGTAAGAAGTTATGCGTGATCATACATAAAAAAAAAATATATATACGCGACGAATTGAGAACCTCCTCCTTTTTGTTTTTTCGTCGGTTAAAAAGTGCTTTTTTTCAATATCCGTCCTTAGCCATCCATCTTTTATGAAAATGCGTATTATAGTGTACTCGTACACTTTGCTGGCTCTGACTATTGCTGAAATAGACAGTACTTGTTCTTAAAAATATTTATTAAGTGGTATTACTGAGTCTCATTGAGATAATAATAGAGCTCAACGTGACAATTATATTACTCAAAATTGAGCTCTATTAAATTTGTGTCTGAAGCGAAAGCAGCACTGTGCGAGATCTCCAAAAGGTTTTTGCTGTCGGTTTTGTAAGTCTTACACAGCTTCGTTTTCCCTCGATCGGTCACCGGATTTGACATCACGTTTTCTTATTATTGTGAAATCACCCACTGGCTATGCAGCGTAGAAGAACGGTACCAGCGTACCAGGTGAAACATATTTTTTTGAACAATGGTTCCGTATGCTCATTCAGGTGCTAAACTATTGAATTTGCCACGCAAATGTCTTTGGAACTATGATTCCAATTACTGATACAGATAAGTTCAATTGTCTCGATAGATGAATAATAAATAATGTCCTTAGCATTTAATTTAACGTAAAATTAAAATTATCATAACATTACAAATATATTACTTTAAATTTCCTTAGAATCCTTACAAGCAGTATAAGGAAGAGTCATAGGCAGACATTCACAGTCGCGTCGGAGATTGAAGAAACACTCTAAAGTTTTAAAATGTAATTTTAAATCGTTCTCCGCTCTAAATTGATACACACCAGTCCAGTTCCGACTTCAGAACACTGAAGCATACGCTCGACAGAGTTTGAGACGACTCGAGCCAGGATAGTATGTACTCGAGAATGACTTGTCCGAGTTCAATCTTGAGCGATTAGACTCCAAACACTGACCGTATTATCATAAAGAATCAGTAGATTTTAACTATCTTATCTGGAGGTTTACTTTTCTTGTTCGTTGTATGGTAAATACGTGACATCCAGTCTAAATTGACATACGTCAAATAACTAAAGAGCTCTTTAAGTTTTTATGAATAACAGGGTGTGACTGCAAATGTCAGCCGACAATTGAATATAATAATAATAATAATAACACATCACACTCAGAGCCCCTAACTAGGAAGAACCTGTATCTAGGGCGCCTGAAACACACACAGAGACGAACATCACACCCAGACCGGAAACAAACATCGATATTCATCATGTCAATTTTCGCCCCGCCCGGGAATCGAACCCGGGTGCTCACGCTTACTCAGTCCACATCACTGCCAACTGAGCCACGGAGCAGTCAATTAAATGACAGCCTAATCACATAAAAAAAAAAACAATCAACGTAGCGACTGGCATAGAAGAGAAAATCAAATCGATGTTGGTTTATATTTCATAAAAAGTAATTTTCTCATTTCTTCAAGAATTCTCCAATTTCAAAAAAAGAACTACGATTCGAATACATAGGCAAATTTATTTAATCGGTCAACTAAAGTAAAGTTGAATTCCTGTTTATTTTATTTTATAGTAAAGCCTATAAATATTTTATATTCGGAATAAACATGACAGACGAGCAAATAGTCATTCTATTCAGCGCGAAACATCGCAGTCACGCGGAGGTGGAAAATGGAACATTGTTTATATCTCTATTGTTCTATGCGAGCTTTGTATTTAGGAAGCTCACGTGTGTTTTGCTGGGGCGGTATCGGGATTTCAGGAACAAGAAGCAAGTCGACACTAGGCTATGGACGAATGGCGATAATATATACGACGTTTGGCGGATTGAGTTTGTCGGAAGTCTTGCGTGGGCGCTGCGATACATTGAAAAGCTTGATAATTTGTGTTTTTGGTGATATGCTCTTAACGGTCACATTTTTATACGATGCTTTTATTGATATTTGTTGCTACAGTGAGAAAGCGGATTAAGGTCTTAAGAAATCTACATTTAGAGTATTTATAGATTTAAAACAGGGTCATAAAATAAAAGCTAATACTTTATCAACGGAGAATTGTGAAAAATAGCTCCCTTTTAAACGTTAAGATAAAACTCAACGCTGTACATTACCATGACACCTAGATAGAAAAAGCTTTCAAAGTAAGACACTCAAGTCTATTTAACGCGTTATAATAAAATTTATGAGATAGTGACTTTTAACGCCTATTGCGTGAAATTTGTACGGAAATTTACTTAAATATTATAAGTAACATGTTATGTGCAAGTTCAAAACACATAACAGGTTGACTGCGCTAACAGAAATACAATAAATAGTGTACATGTCGTGTGTTTGTTTAGCCGCGTGCCTGGCATGTGCACCACGACGAGTCAATATTAGCTGAGCTAGATCATTGACCTGCGATCAGTGATTATTGAAATAACCATGGGAGACAGTCAGACTTCCAGTTTTTAAAGATCTTAATACTCTTGATGCAGATTATTATCATAGTCAAGAAATACACGCTGGAATAGGAAGCAAATGCGGACGGGTGAAACGAATGCGCCCGATTAACTCGAGATAGTGTTAAAGCACGAATTCACGGGTGAGCACCCATGTGCAGCTACTGCCTTTATCTAATGCGAATTTACTATTTTAGATAAAATATAAAGTTTAAAAGGAGGTGCTCACGTCCGGCGGTAGGTTTACGGTAATGGCGTCTATACGTAATGGAGATAAAAACACTTCCTTGTGGTGGGACGTGAGCCGGGCCACTCGGCGAGCAGGTCGACGTTGACGAATAGGGAGACGAGGGCTGCGCGTGACCGCGGCCGCGCCGGCACATAGCCGTCATCCCGGACAGGAATATCAATAATTTGCGCGACACACGGATGTGCTTACATCTTTTAAAAGAAACTATTCAAAACTAAAATAACTGAACATTGTAAAATAACGCCTTTTAGCCACGATATAACCTGAACATTCAAAAACAGGAAATGTATCAGGAGTTCCTGCAGTTAATTTATTATTACGAGCATTGCTGTATTTTCACAGTAATAATCATGCAAGAACCGTATGTCATGAGAGCCTTGAGGGAGGCCTATGTCCAGCAGTGGACGTCCTACGGCTGAAATGATGATGATGATGATGATGAATCATGCAAGAGCGTTAATAGCTAGTCTATTTAAATAATACAAATTTTAAATAATTTATTATTAGGTATATTTTTGTTTACATAAAAGTCAGACTAGGAACGTAAAATATCGCTAAACACATCTGAAATGATAAATTGATTAATAAATAATAATAAAAAAAAAACAACCATAAAAATTAACAACCAAACCTGGAGCCTGTGACCATTTCATGGCACCCAACTTTTCTCCTTTCCCTTTTGGTATTTTATTATAAATTACCTGATCTGTACCAGGCATTTAAAACAATGCCCAATTCTTATTTCATCCATTGCGCGGTCCTTTAAGGCAATGTTAAGAATGTCTAGATATTTCATTCAACACCGAATTACTATAACATATATACGGACTGACAGTAATTACAGACATTTCTAGTAATATAATATACGAGTTACGACTATTTCCAGGCTAGGTTTATGGCCGCTAGAAACTACGCAATTAAAGAAGGTTGTTAGATGACTGCATGACTGCAAGAGGTTATCAATCACTAGTGCATCCCGTAAGGTTAGACGTAGGTAAATCTATTCTGTTCTACAAATCAAGGAAAATACACCGAAATGTCAATATTATGTATTTGTGCTCGACGTATTTTCCTTATTTTTTTTTGTCTGTTTAGATAACAACGAGATATCTAAGTTATAGGATGAATACTTTTTGCAACCAAAACATATCAAACAAATCAATATATATAAAACTCTTCCGTTACTGACTGACTGACTGACAGACAACGCAGAGCCGAAACTACTGGGCGTAGAAAGCTGAAAATTGGCACGTGGGTTCCTTGGGGAGTGTAGGTGAGCATTAAGAAGGGATTTCCCGAAATTCCCACGGGAACGGGAAAAAACGAGATTTTGTGTTTATGCGAAATCTGCGCGGGAAAAACCGCGGGGCAGCCTCTAGTCATATAATATAAATATTGATATGATGAATATCGATTTTTGTTTCCGGTCTGGTTGTAATGTACCGCGTACCCTAGATACAGGTTCTTCCTAGTTAGGGGCTCTGAGTGTGATGTGTTATTATGATTATGTTATTATATAACGATAGTAAATATGAAAACAGAATTCCAATAATTTATCGTTAGCAAAAATTTTCAAAATTTTAAACGCAAGTAAAACTAAACACCAATTCTAAGATCGATGTGCAACAACAATAATCGGCTGTTCAACAGTTGGTTGGTTAATGATCATGAAAAAAATAAAAAAGTAAAACATTTCTATATTAACTGAACTTATGCTGTGGAACGACATTAAATTTATACGTAGCCGAGTCGGCTCGCCTTGCTAAGGGCTAGATGAACGCGTCGCTTATTGCTTTACATCTTCATTGTACGAATGGCCCGCGCTGTGGCCGCGCCTCTAATGAACGCGCCAGGCTGATGAAGCATTCATCATCTGCTGCACAGCGCTTAGCTATTTATGACAGCTGTACAACATCTCAATTATAATGATATATTATACTCTTTTAAATAAAATCAAAAATTCAGTAGCTTTTTTCTAGTTGCCTTAATTTTTAGGGTTCCTTAAAAAAGCTGTGGTACCCGACCGGCAATATATATCTGGGACTGAGACTACCTTGCCCGTCCATCCAATTAAAAAACTGAAACTATATATAAAACTACTGAAGATTTTATTGAAATTTAATGCAAAAAATACGTTTTTTAAGCCTTCTTTTGACGAGCCTCTACTTAGAAAACGTCTGGGTCAACAGGTGCCAATAATAGGTACGTATTTTCACACATGCTAGAACTAGATTATTTACACAATTTAAACATTGATAAAAGTAAACTAAAACCAATCGTGCGCAAATCGCATTTTTTTTGCTTTGATACCTAGATAAAAAATGTCATAGTTCAGTGTCAAGTGCATATTTTGTTTGGTATTTTTTTGTGTCACTTGCGGCTTTTTCACAACTTTTTTTTTAAATAATGCATGATCGGAATTAAAAAAGATAGCATGTTCTTCAATAAAATAAATTGATTATTGTGAGCCTAATCAGTTCTGAAATACCAGTCTTATCATATATAATTATTTATTGAATTCGGAAAACTTACAGCATAGAGTATAATTGAATGAAAAATTAAAAAAAAATTAAATGTCATTTACAAGATTTCACTTCTAAAAAATTAAAACTAGATGATAAATACCCCTAAACATTGTGATATCTGGCGATTGTGATAAATTCATACACAAAACCATTGAAAAAAAGGAAGAAAACTAAGATTAGAATATCGATACAAAAAAACAAAAGCACACGGTAAAACAAATTTATTAAATCGTTAAGGCAAGTATTATTTCACGGACAATTGAAGTCAACAGTGAATCTTCATTCTTTACCGTAATTTATGTTTGAGTTGCTTAAACTCTAAATTATTTTACTGCGGTGTTGATTTCAGAAGGAACTCTTAGGGTAGGTTATGTTCATTTTAATGTTCACACACGCTTGGCTGGGTCAGGCGGATAGTTTTTTTTACCAGGTTCGATGAACTCTGGGATATTGACGGCTGGGTCGTAGCGAATACCAAATGATGTAATGCCTAAAGTTGAATTAGCACTATTTGATTAATGGAACAGATTGAGAAAATTGCGTCGGCAAAGATATGTAGCTTGGGTTTAATTTTGGCTGACGTGACGTTGTGAAGAGATGACGCGTACAAAATGGTCATTTTTTACACACGCTGAGTGTTAATCAGAAACATTTAATTTCAAATAGATGAAGACGAAATAAAAACATACATATCTTTTGTTTTAATCTTTCTCCTGACTTTTTGCCGTGCCCGCCGCGGGGCGCTGTGATACTGATGAGAATCAACTTTTTGTTTTAGGGAATTAATAATAACATAAACCTTTATGAAACGGGATCGATGAACCTTACTTCCGAGTCGTTGTACTGGATCAACAATGATTCCGTAATTAAAATTAAGGGCCAAAATAATTACAAGTAGCGCTTTGACTTGTCATTCTTACCAATGAGTAACTCTAGGGATCTCCATCGAATTATAATTTACTTACCCACTTTCTTGTCTTTGTTCATTACAAAAAAAAAAAACATTTTCTTACATCATAGCTCTAAATACCTGCACTGTTGTACATAAAGCCTCCCCCACGCAGTGTCGCTGTTATATTTTGCAACGGAGGACGATGCTGCCCGTCGTTTGGGCGTTCTCTTAGTCGCTTTCCGATATTCGACACTCGTAGGAGAAGATGGGGGACAGTATTTTATGCCGCCACCACACGGCTTAAATCTCATGGATAAGAAAGACTAATTCTATTGTCACCATATCATATTATACAATACTAGTCGACCCGGCGTACTTCGTACCGCCTAACCTATTACTATTTTGTGCATGTTTTATACTTATAATCTTTTCTATTGAATTTCTCAATCTATTAAAAAAACCGTATCAAAATCCGTTTCATAGTTTTAATGATTTAAGCATACATAGGGACAGACGCGGAAAGCGACTTTATTTTATACTATGTATTGATGCGATGCAATTAACATAATATATTATTTACATCACACTAATACATACATATAAAGGCGAAAGTTTGTGAGTGTGTTACTTCTTCACGTTTAAAGGGCTGGAGCGATTTTAATGAAATTTGGTATGGAGTAAGCTGACACCCTGGATTAACACATAAGCTACTCTTCACTGCGGTAATTAACTGCGGGTAACACTGCGGGGCACAACTAGAAGGACGTAATAAGAAGATAGCTTTGTTAAGTAAATTGGTGTCATTAGTATCTACTATAAGTGTCCAGTGTATCGGTGAAGAACTTGGTTTCAATGAAGGCTTTTGCACATTGACCATCAGCCATGCTAAAAACCGTGAAACGTTCAGAGCGCGACCTATCAGGTCATTGTACTTACTTGCACTAGAAAAACAATAGCTTGCTTTTTTGTGTTCTAGTTCTTTTCAGTTTACCAACTGTTCCATAGCCTCCGCTTGCCTCACTTACTCACAACTTACCGTAGTCTACTGCGCTATCCGTCTGATTCTTAATGTCTTACCTAAAACAAAAGGAAATAGATCATGTCAACACAGATGTACAAAAGTTCGTGATCTCACACAACTTTCTAGAAAGTCCCTCAATTCAAGTGTCGTACAGAGAACAGTTAATATGTAAATCGGGCGATCCTCGCGCAGAATACAAAACATCGGGGAATTCTGAATATTAAAACGCGAGTAGGGAAACGAGGCTATTGTGCTGTTGCTAGCTGCTAATTTCTGTTTGTGAAACGGCCTGCAACTTATTTTATTAAATAAAGAAAAATGAACCGATTTGAAATTATTCATATAGGTATTACCATACTTCGATGAAATGATTATAACTTTAAAAACGAATTATAAAAAAACATTAAAAACGGTTAAAGTACAAGCTTTTAATAAGCCTAGATGTTTAATAAAGTAATATAAAACCCGCTTGTACAATATCATCAAGGCGTAAATGCTTTAATTACATTAATGGGTAATAATGTGGTCGCATTTAAAAGGCAAGTCAATCATAAACATTGTTAGCTATAAAATAATAATAAAATCTTAGTAAGATACAAAAAAAAAACTTTCGAGACCCGCGAATTTCCTGATTTATTTGTACTTTTATATAAAAAATATATTGACACTATTTTATTGTAGTCCTTGGCAATAGTAAAAAAAATAAGAAATCCAGAATTATTAATTCATACGATTCTAAGACTCAACAAAAAGTATTTTTTTTATTTCAGCAACAACTTTATTAATTTAAAGTCCCGTTAAAGCAAATGCTTGGTTGAAAGATAACCGAATCATTCCATATAAAAGACATAAACGAGCTAAAACGCACAAATGCGAGAGCTTACTTCCATTTAGTAATTATGATGACTTTGTTTCCCACGTTTTGGGCCTGTCATTACATAAAGTAAGTTATGAAACAAATTTCACACTCGTCAGACGTCTAATGACCATAACCATAACGTGTCCCCTCAAACAGCTATATTACTTTTTATTTTTAACCGTAATAGAATTTCAAGTGGCAAATTATTCAAATGGCTCATTCATTACTTCATTATGTAATTAAAAGCGCGCCGATACGAGAAAATCGGTTGATTCTAAACAAGGGAACTGCGATGCACTAATTTGTAATTCCCGACGACGGCAAGCGGCGATTAGAAGTCACCTACCTATAATCCCGCATGTCATAATTGCAGCTACGTTCATGTGTAAAGCGCGTAATTAACAATGGGTTATTTTCTTTCACAGGAAGGACGGAGAAGTGGCGCGTCCCTCAAGAAAGGTCAGTCACCCCAACGAACTTACAGCGATCGGGATTCGTGAATCTTTACAAATAACACGTCATTATACATTATTAGAGTTTGAGGAAGCACTTAGAGCAAATGTAAGGGAAATAACTCGCTCTGGTCTCGAGACATGTCCAGGTCCGTTCCAGGATCCATTATTGCCACTATTATAAAATTAGTGCTGCACAATACAGACCGCGGCTGGCTCAAAGGGATCGCAATCTCGAATTCAATGCGTAAGTAGGTACTGGATCTATGTACAAAGCCTTTCCAGCTAGGAGCGATTTTTAGTTGTTCACCGTACATTTTGAACGGAATGGTTAATGAGAAAAGATTAATTCTGAAATACATTAAATGGACACGTTTATTTGCTCAATCAGAGGAACAGCTAACCTAATTGCAAAAATAAATTCCTGTATTCGTAATTCGTATCGTAACAAGTCTTGCAAAATGACAGGCCGAATTGAAATAATGACAGCTTCCTGACGTAGGGCCGAAATACATTCAATCATGTACACTACTATTATTGTAATGCGGAGGCCATTACCAAAATTGATGCGATGATTTTTTTGAGCTGTCCCATTACATGTACCGTTTTGTGAAACAAAAAGAAGAGAAAAAGTAACCATTCTTCGGCGGAGATGGCTTACAATTGATGGCATGGCACTACGAACCGCGAAACGTAATGTAAACTCATTTCGGTTAAAAGAAACCAGCGGAACCACTAATACTAAAAGGTATTATAAGCCTCGTTAGCTTTGAGTTGACAAGTGGAACACTTGTTAAATAGCGGGAAATCAAAAAAGACATAAATACTTATATAACTGGTTTTAGTTATAAAACTCAGTATTTTTATATATAGCAGGTTTTAAAAACTTTAAAAATATACTCAATGAAAAAGCGGGACGACATGTCAATAAACTTTATAAAAAAACGGATTAAAACCATCAAGATTCGTTACACCTGTCTCTATTTATAACAAGTTTCATCGAGTATTAACATTAAGGAGCAAACAATGTTCCAAATAACCTCTAATCCTATAAGTTGCTATAAGTGGATAGCGGGTAAATAAAAATCTAGTATGTGTTTATTTTCCGTTATTTCGGTTTTAGAACCTAATAAAAGCGTAACTTTCACGAATAATTGAGTTATGAACTATTATAAGATGTCCATTTAAAAGTCAATCATTTCTAGACATTCACAAAGAGACGAAAACAGCAAGGTTACTTACAAAACCTAAGGATACCACGCTAAACAAAAATATGCCGACCATATTTTGGCTAACTTTGCAAAATTCGCGTGTATCTCTTAAATTTCTTATATTCTCGCATTCAGATATGACGTTTTTCTTGGTAAGAATAATTTATTAAACATGAGGAAGTTTGGAGTCCTGGATAACCGAATTTTGCCGACCGGTTTTGCGGTTATCCCATCCTGTTATTTTTACCGTTCACCTGCCAGTGATCGAACTGCGTCCGACTTCGTGACATACCAAAAATTCTTTATCAAATCGTTCCTAAAGGAGATACCAATCAATTAAATCTAATGGAATATATTTAATCATCCATTACTTCCGTAAATGATGTACTGATGCCTAAGAACGGTATTTTTTGCGTATTTACTTTAATAATTTTAATCAATCAATAACAGTTAGGTACGTATATTTATTAATTCATTTGAACTTTGGTTTCGATTACATATGCAAATACAAATTCTAGGTTGGTCGACTTAGATAGCTAAATTATTTAAAGGACAGTTATTTTTTACGTTTAACATACCATAATGTAATAAATAACCATAAGTAGTTTATGTTTTATGTTTAAAATTTAGTTAATGAGACTGTAATGTAAGTCAATCAGTTAAGGCTCTAAACGTTAGCGACTCTACCACATAAAGAGTTAAGAGGACCGTATACCCCGAACGCGTCCATACAAAAAGAGAAAACGTTTTTCGGCTTCTTCCCAATTAGCCTGAAATTATTTGCCTGAAATATTAAATTTACCCATTCGCCCGAATTTCAATAAAATGTGTTACCCATATAATTAAACCAGATCAGGTCAATGAACTTTCATCAAAACATCTTAACGTTTTAATTTTACATATTAAGTATAATGGCAATCAACCCGCGCTACCGGATTTCTTTTAAGTTTTTGCAGTATTCGACATTCGACAGTAAAGCAATAAAAATATTTGCCACAAAAAAGGTAGTAAAATACTTGGCACGATATTAAGAGATTATGTAACAATGTAGTTTGCAAATTCATCGAAGCTTACTCGTGGGAATAGTTGGCAGCGTTATTTCATTGCTGTCGATTTGTTTTGCAATCAAGAAACGTCTAGTAACAATCGGCTTTTGAATAGATTTGATATTAATTTAGCTAAAGTTAGTAACACTGTGCAGTTGGGTGCATAGGAGCAGTTGTAATACAGGAAATGTCCGAGCACCATCCACCCCGAGGCACAGCTATGCATCGGGAAGCAATCGTTGTTTAGACTTCAGAACAAGCAAAAGGCGGTCGCGATCTTAGCCGTGGGCTTTTAATTGACAATGGATAGTAACCGACCTGTATAGATCGGCCGCGCGATAACATTTTACCTCTAGCCTCTTATTGCCAATGGTCGATACCGGCTTTGGGGCCAGTACTTCCCTACGTAGTCTCTTACGCGCTTTATATGAATGCACACTACTAAGGATGTAAATTTTTATATCATTGAGCAATTTAACTATATTGAGGTTGCATAAGTTTAAGCTCTTTTATACAGGAAAATCCTTAAGGTAACAAAGGCAAATTCTTAAAAAACGTTTTTTTTATTTAATCATTATGTAGGGAGCCCGCGATAAAGTATCTTACAAAGGATAAATGCGGACCAGCCTTTTGACAGTTCAGGCCTCTTTATAAGTTTGTTACCAACTTTATAACCTCTTTTAAAGAATTTTAGAAAAAAAAAAAGTCACGATTATAAATTAAAAAGGAAGGTAAATGTGTTATGGATATAATTATCAAGGAAATGGGATCGTGAGCTGATTCCTTCTTAGAGGCAGGTTTTTCATGTAGATAAAACTTGTTTCCGTATAAAGCTGGCAGTTCAACAAGTATCGCGGGGACATCGATCCGGAATGCCGCGCAGCCGACGACGACCTACCCGATACGCTCTTAATCGGACCCAATTGACCTCTTGTCGCCGCCATCGCCGCGGAAAACCGTGTCATAATACCATGTAATTACATAAATGATCGTAAACTTTACACAAATAAATGTCGTCAACTTCTAAACTGTTGCCTTTGGTATACATAAAAGTACAAAGACATTTTATAATGCTGTCACTAAACTTCTACTCTAATCGCAAAAAAAAGGAAATTTTAAACGCGGTGCAAAACTAGATGAAAAAGCAAGAAGCATTCGGAAAAATCTTGCCCACCGTGTCAAGAGGACTTTTCAAATTGCGAAGCATGTGCTAAGTGGCTATCTACCCGTGTTCCAGAATGTTTTTCTGCTCGCTTCAGTGGAAAACAATCGGGAGCATGCATGGGGTGCTAAGAATCCGGAGCAAGCGACGCACGTGCGTCTCAGTTTCAAGGAACTTGTGCCGGACGCACGTGGGCATCCGACGCGTGCGGTAATGAGACGCTCGGTCGACACGCCGAGCACCCGAATTAGGTTGCTACATCTAGATTTGATATCATTAAACATAATAACATGCTGCCACCGTACGCAGTTTATTATACTGGGTGCTTCTGAGAAGGAAATAAATTAAAGCATCACAATTCAACACACCATATCTTAACAACTTTCCCAATGTCACATGGGACGAAATGTCTAGCTGTCCTATACATTGGTTCGATTGGCTGACGATGTCAATATACAGAACAACCCAGAGAGACATGTTGCTCAGGGAAGGTTGTTACGTAAGAATAGGGTGGAAAAACACAGACAGAAATAAACATAGTTAAATTAGAACACAATTACATAAATTAACAGTAGGTATCACTCCTCTGATTTATTACAACCTTGTCAGAAACACCCTGTAGAAGGTTTAATATGGGTTTCACGAATGCGGAACGAATGAAAGGCTAATCGGAAATAGGAACTTATTATAAATAAATATCTTCTTTTAGGGTAAGTAAATTTTGATTTTGCTAGACTCTGTTCGATGGTAAAGGCGTGTGAAAAAATGCAATTGGCAATTTGCGGCAGCCCGTTTCGGACGATATTATCGGTCTGCGTGCGCGATGAAGGCGGGTTGTCAAGCGTCCATCTAGGTTTATCAGCGCGCGACATCTCCATGCGGCTGTCCGGCGGCGTTTTTCCACGCATGCGCGGTGCTGTGGGCGGTAATAGCGTCCGCTCCAACGGGATTCAACGCCGGCATCGTTTCGCATCTCATCCGCGGCCGCAAAACACCGCTCCACATATTATGCGTGAGCTTGTTCCGGTATACTGGCACACTAGTGCACAAAAAAAGCTAACTCAGCTATCCTCGACACTGAAAGACCATCATCGTCTACCTATAGCGTTTTTCCCAAGAAACACTAGAACACAATGAAAAGTTATCATTGAAATATTTAAAATTTGTCATAAAAATGTCACATTATTTCATGTAGCTAGTTTTATAAATAGTTTAGAGTAAAGTGTAAGTACTTATTTCCAAGCTCGCGATAATTTTAGCAAAAATCTGGTAATAGAAAGAAATATTGAATGTGATGTGGTGGCTGTAAGATAGGTGATTTACGATATTTATGATCTACAAAATAAATAAGTTTTAGAAACACACTTAGTAAATCACGTAAGTTTTAAAAAGGTAGGTACCCAGAGCAGTCTTGCAGTTATTATTTAGTACATAAGAACTGATATTGCACTTTCATATTAGGAATATATGTCACTTACGGTTAGTAAGTAATTATGGTAGAAATGCTGTCAGCAGTGCAAGTAGGTCGACTGTCCACTGGGACAAGACCAGTGCGATGCGATAATAAAACCAACTTTAAAGCTTGTACGATATTCTCATTATAATATTAACACGATAAAAGCTTATGTACAGACTGACTCGTTCGTTCCGGAAACAAAGCTCGAGGCGGGTTCTCACGAACTTCGGATCCGCGTACGAGCTTTATGTAGGCAGAGCTTACGTAGAGTTCAAACAAAATAACGCACAACGATATCGGGACTCTGTTACAGTAAACACATAGATATCGTACTTAGAAAAGGCAAACATATTATAAATATGATGGTCAGTTATCATGTTAAAGTGAGTGCAAATCGCTTTGGGCTGCACAAATACTTCATTTAGCGGAAGAGGCGTGAGCAGCATTAAAATCGTTCCAATAACCGACCGATACTAGAGGAACCTGATTGATGGGCTTTTTACTTTGATTGGTCTCGTTTTGCATGCAATTAACAACGATCGTAACGGTTTCATCTGCATAAAGCTACTTATCGCGAGCTATTTGTTGTTCGCCCGCAACTCGTATTAACCTGATGAAAGATGCGAGGGCAGGCGAGATTTTATCGAACGATGCCGATATAATCAGCATCGCTAATTGGACGCATAATGGAGGACGTGACGTAAAGCCTAGTGAACGGTGCATTACACCTCTCACATGCAGGTCACCCTGTACTCTACAGCCCCAATTGAAAACGGTTGTTAATTTATCACAAGAGCGGCAACACTGGGGCGTGCTGATGGTAGGAAGTCTGGTCGTACCGTTATGACATTAGTGTTTTTGCACCCGCCATCAGTGGGACAGGAGCGCGCCGCCGCTCCCGTACGCAGGGAGCCAATCAACTACGTATTAGCTTAATGTGACGCAGATGGCCTTGTGTCGGCATATTTACATTTGCATGGTCCGTGCAATACTTCCAAGCTGGCAGCGGCCGTCAGTCAGGGCTAACGGTACCGTGCACATCATCGACCGCTGACATTTTGCATTGTTTGACCACCGCTCAGTGCTTTACTGTGCATTAATTTATTAGTTATCTATATCTTACCTCGTGAATCCATTGTATCCCTTTAACTAGACGGAAAATAAGACAATAATGTGCAGCCAAGCACAAAATTTATTTCGAAGAAGCGCTCGGTCCGTTGCAATTTTAGTGGGAACATTGTATCTAACACGAGTATTACAATTCACCAGAGAAACAATGTTCCCCATATACAGCTCGGAGCACGATCTTGGGTCCGTATACGAATCGGATTTATGTGTAATAAAATTCCAGCATTAGAAGGGAGTTAGGAGTGTGGTCGTAAAGAAAGTCTTAATTGGAGGTGGATAACGTCGGTGGTGCGGCGTTGCGGTGGGTGCGATAGGGCCCGCGGAGGACGAACAATGCCGGCGTGTGCAGTAGGCGGAGGAGGGTCGTGCGCGCCAGCGGCGGCGCCCGCGCGGCTCGCTGATACTGCTACGCCGCCGCCGCCCCGCCGCCCGCCCCGCTGCCTCCACCCGTCGCGTCGTCACCGTCCTGCCGCTTCCCTACAACTATCCCAACACCTCTCAGCCACCAGCTGTGTGAGACACACTCTATAAAAATATTAATGCTTTTTAAGAACCTCTTTACAAGATTCAATTGCATTGCATCTGACTATCTTGACATACGCAAATTAATAACGAAGGATATAATATAAACTCAAATTAAATAAAAGGAAAGAATAGAATCTGATAGGATCGACGTAGAACAGAGAAAACATAAACTGCGTCTGGCAAGCTATAAACATGCCACCGTGGTTGCAAGCTCAATACAGAGTCAAACCTTGCAGAATGGTAAAAAGGTCTACATTTATTATTCCATGAAACATATTTAAAGCGTGCACCTTCTTTTGAAATGCATCGCCATAACAAATTGTATTAAAATTCATGAGCATAACATTCAGTTTTACAATAAATTAAACAGACATTCTATAGTCGTACAGCTATCATTAATCTATGTTAAAAAATATGAGTAAGTAATACTTTTTTTTTTTCGCAATTTAGAACCGCACCTTTTTGTGCGGCATTCGCAGTGGAACAGGCATTTGTCAAACGCATTCAGTCTGTCATTTTAGTAAGTAAGTAAACGAACGTTTTTTTAACTGATCCTATTACAAAAAAATACTGATAAAAAATATCACCACAAAGTCATGTTACGCGACATACTGTGCGTAATTCTTTATATGAGAGGTTTTTTCTCGAGTTTATATTTTGCAGCAATGTTGCTGCAGCAAAATTTTCAAGTGTTGATTAAAAATATTGGTCATCATCCTTTTGTCAATTAAAATTTGGTGCTATAGGAGAGTGTTTCACATCGGTCGATCGATCGAAAAATCAATTAAACTTTATGAACTGTTGAAAAGGAATATCTTTCAGTCTAGAAATAAACTGGTCGCCCTTAGCTTTTCACTTTAAATAGCGAACACAAGAGCACAATAACGAGCGAAGAAGCCGCAACAACCGCCAGCGCCCAACTCATCGTGATCCGCAATCCGCAACACAATTGTATTCTGTGGCACGCGTCTAAGCACGATTTGCAACCATCACAACAAAGTGTTAACTAACCGCTATTACGCCCGGCCGACGACCGTAACCTCTATCAAACTGAGATTCGTTACAAGTTTACATATTGCGCTATTCTATCGCAAGCACTTTGCAGTTCGATACTTGGCTGCTTGTTTATATTTGCGAAGCCGCAAATGCAATTTTCTGCGTGTACCACCGCGGCTGCGCGAAATTGAGGCGAACCTGTAAATCGAATCTATCACGTACGCGGGCCTGTCATTACGGTGAGATGTGGATTCCCTGCGGTCGCGAGATCCTCGCCGCAGACCCGGATAGAGACGTCAACCTTATTTAAAATCGCGAGTTTTTCCCACAGCACCGCCACCTGTGACGAGCCGACACCTCACTGCTCGCGATTAGGCAGCTCAGTCATTCCCTTATTGGCACCGTCATCATATCGTTAGTTTTTTATCCCCTGACGCGAATATTACTAAGCTCAGGCTATTTGTTATCACCAGGTCGATGCACGCAAACAGTATTAGTTCGTCGGTATTTACACTACCGCAATCCTAGTACGATTTTCAATAGCGCTTACAAAATTATAATAAACAACTTCTCATGTATTTCACCTCATTATACTTTAAAAATATACTGATTCTTCAAACATAAATCATTTCTAGTTATCATCATATGTTATACTTAACTCAGTCGAAAAGACGTCTAAATGCTGAGCATAGGCAGCAAAAACGCCGTTAGACAAACAAGGTGAAGGACAAACATTGTTTTTTTGTTTGCTATAATCGCAGTATGTCCACCCGTCCCTTCGGGTGTTCTTTAGTAACTCTTTCTTTACGAGTTTACGAATCCCATGAAAGAAGGAGATTAGGCGGTATTACACTATGCCGCTACCAAAATACAAGTAATTCAATTAAATCAAAGAAACTTGAATTGCCTTATTAACAGATGCCTTTGCTATTTATGTCAATGATTCTTTTTCTACAAACGGATTGTCAATTGCAATTGATAGCAACTATAACTAGTCTTCAATATGATTTTCTTATTTTATTCGCAAAAATCACGCTCATGGCATCTAAATTCGAGCGGAAAAGATAACCGTAGTTTTAAAAATATCTTTGTCGATTCTCGGATTAGGTCGCATTGAAAGGCTCGTGCCGTAGAGTAAAAAAATCGCATGACGAATACAAATTTACTGCATTTTCGATTTGGGCAACTGGGACGCGCGAAGTTAGCGAGACAGATCGCACTGCGACCGCCGCCGCTGCCGCCCGCTGCCCAGAAGCGGGCCGAAGCGCGTAGCGGATGCTAATAAGATCTGCCACACGGTATTATTTAGATATTGGCGTTTTATAAGAAACGAATTATTCCATTTATCAGATTAATCGAAAACACTTGGAAGGCGTGGTCCTATTTAATGGACTGCGGACTTCATATAAATGTTGAATACAACTTATAATATTTTTCATTCAGCTGGTCGACGATGACGGCCGCAGATTCCGTCGCTCACTCGTGCACGGAGCGCCACGGTCTCTACCGTTACACTGCACCACTTAAACGGACAGTTAGCCGCACATTCGTGTTACAGATTCAGAGTAGCCATCAACACGAACATATCTCTTGCATATAATTATTTATACAGCGACCTTCAAATCGAGTTAGATCAATAAAAATGCCAAGTCATAACTTTCAAATGTTTGAATCTCCAGTGCTTACATTGATGTTATTGAGAATATAAATAACATTATAAGAGCAGCTTAACCTGATCGATCGGTTGGAGGCTTATTTGTGGTCCAAATGATAACAACAGTTTTGTCAGTAAACACTTACTTAAGAGCGATGTATGTAAAGTTGAAGTTTGTGACGGTTGTCCTCGTTTCGAGCGAAGAAAATTACTAGGCTGCTTACATATTGCAGGGACTTTTGCGATTATGGCAGTGATTGCGTAGGGACACCTCTCTTATTTTCTTAAGGTCACGGTCAGCTCTATTCCAGAGGCCTCACCCTCTATAAATCTATTTGGCATAATTGCTAATTAAAGCGCTATAAATCTTGACCGGCAAAGCAAACTACTTTTTTAATCGTTAACGTAAAACAAGTATAAATGATCAAATTATATTTTTGGTCCCCTTAGTGACCTGACCACAAGAGGCGCTAATAACTTCTTATACAAAAAAAGTTAACGTGAACATGACCAAGAGTGAGAAAAAAACATACATTAAGCACTTACCCTTCAAAGTAGAATAGTTCAGTTGTGGTCTATCGGCATCTGCCACAAATCATGATGAATGTGGACCTAGAAAGTGCTTTTGTGACGCTCGATTAGTAACATGCTCGTCACAACTGATCTAGAGTTCTATTTCTCTGACACACTTAAACAAAAGTGAGATGAATGTGTGATTCAAATTTGTTTTTGTTGCAGGTAAATAACGACTCCTGTCATTGGTGTGGGCACGGAACGACTGATAAGTGCCATCGTCGTAGGAGTAAGTTCAAATTTACTGTACCAACAAAACAAAAAAACTGTAAATTTTCTTCTAAATATGGTAAAATATGTTTTATCTAAACCGCCGTCTAATCAGATGCGGAATCAAGACCAAAA
Organism: Euspilapteryx auroguttella; assembly: GCA_951802225.1. Lineage (NCBI taxonomy): Eukaryota > Metazoa > Arthropoda > Insecta > Lepidoptera > Gracillariidae > Euspilapteryx > Euspilapteryx auroguttella. The sequence continues at coordinate 5,892,223 of OX637649.1, read as the reverse complement.
TACGACGGCCGCTAAATATAACATGACTTTGAAATAGACCTTATTATAGGCATTCCACGCATAATGATGCTGTAACGTTTAGAACTTTTACTCGTTGTGACCTCAGTCAGCAGACGTCTTTATTGCCGTGCAGTTAGTGAAATTGTCTTGTTAGTCGGGAGCCTTTGGTCTTTTGTTTGGAGAAGCCACCGTGCGTAGACGCGTGGCCGGCGACGTCACCTCCGGCGGCGGTCGTGACCGGTGCGCGTGCTGTTACTGTTATGCGCCACTTGTGATTACCGACTAGACGGCTTGCCTAGATTGTCTAGCTGCTAAGAATCACGGAGTCACCACCGCCGTGATCATTCTCTGTTATTCATTTCTCTAAATTTGACACGACCCCATTGATTCCGTTTATTACTATATTCAAACGGCACCCAAATGACTCAGGCGTTTGTAAGAGAACTAGAAGAAAGTCACAAAGGAAACAATCAGTAAATTTAATACTAAATTGAAATTCACTCAACATTATTTTGGTTATTGCTGTATAATAAAATCAAACATTTATAGCTTACTGAGAACAGGGGCCGTTTTTATTGCATGCTAGGAAATGGCCTAAAACTAATACATGATTAATAACTTTGTTAGTATCTTTAAATTAATAGGGATTTTATTGAAACTATTGAAAGTTACAGTTATAGAAAATGAATAAATTAATAAATAGCACACTGCACACTCTAAATACTGTTAAGTATTACACATAGATAAACCTTATATACGGACCACTTCTATGTGTAAGCATGTGTTGTATTAGGCACTTGTGACAAACTTACAGCCTTTACGTTAGACACTCAAATCCTCCTGGATGTAAAGGTGTAATAATGAAAAAAATAAAAAAAACGGGATTTATACCAAATAATCAGTGCAGATTAAACTCAGAAACACTACTAATAAATATTTTAGGTGCATTCTTGGGAAAAGTGCGTTTTCATTGCGAGACCTTTTACTGTAAGTTGCAGTGCCCCAAATAAATAACACCAGCCAGACAGAACAGACAGCCAGACAAAACATAAATCTAATTTGTTTTTATAAAGTTACTTCCTCGAATAACTGTTAAGTCAGACACAAAGTAAACTTGTGAGCAAGTATCTCATTCGTTGTGAATTAAATTGTTACTTGTAAATCGATGTCACGGTAAGTTTAACTTTTTCTTATTAACATATTGAAATTGCTCTTGAACTATTATAAAACATTTTTCGAAAAATATAGAACAACCGGCTTATGAACAGGCTCCGAGTAGCTCAACGAGCCATGGAGCGGGCTATGCTCGGGATTTCTCTGCGGGATCGAATCAGAAATGAGGACATACGCAGAGAAACCAGGGTCACCGACATAGCCAAGCGGATAAGCTCGTTGAAGTGGCAATGGGCAGGTCATATAGCCCGCAGAACAGATGGCCGCTGGGGCCGAAAAGTTCTCGAGTGGAGACAACGGATCGGCAAGCGCAGCGTAGGACGTCCACCGACCAGATGGACGGATGATCTGCGCAAGGCTGCGGGTCCACGCTGGATGCAGGCCACCTGCGATCGGTACAGATGGAGAGCCTTGAGCGAGGCCTATGTTCAGCAGTGGACGTCTTACGGCTGATGATAGAACAACCTAACGAAACGATATTATGATTTTTTTAAGACGACTAAAAAACTAAGATATGGCATAATATTCATATAAATAAGTTATTTTGTTAACTTTAGTAGCGTGGCTAAAGGTAAAAAAAAAACTATACTTACATGTAGTAAAACGTGTACAATTTGTTCTGTAATAGAAGAAGAAATATGTAAATGTTTGCTCTAGGGCACATCATCTCCAATAGACACCGGCTTTTAACACGAGGTTCCCAAGGAAATTATGTGATCGCGTGTAACTAATAGGACTAAGGTTTATCTGTGACCAATTTTAGGTTCTATTGTAATAGTAATGGTCAATGGAAAACTAACCGATTAAAGCTGATCAGATTCTATGTGGCATATAAATGAACATACGCGGCATTACCAGTTAGACCTAAATCTTAGACTAGATAAAATAAACATGACGAATATTTACCACCAAAACTGTTTTATAATTAAGCTGTTCTTATTTTTAACACAAATTAAGACACAGCTTAACAACCAGCAACAATACACAGCAGTCTTACTTTTTACTTTGAAAACTTATTTTGTTAACGAACTGATTACATTACACTTAGTCTGACGATTTAGAGGTCTAATCATTGTGGTATGGTCGACCTTACCACAAAGACAAACGAAGTTATCATATTTTAATATTTAAAAAAACTACTTTAGAAAACACCGGTAACATACAGAAACGTAAGACGTACAGATTACGTTACTTACGCCAGGTAAAAGTTCATGATTTATGGCTTACTAATATAGCCATAATGACGCGAATACTTGTTAGCCTACGGTGAATATAACTATTTTCGCGTAATTTCATTCAGTTATATCATCGGCGATGGCGGCGAAGCGATGGTGCAGCCACGACCGCCGCGAACGCAATAATTGAGGATAGAAATCAAATTACAGATGATTGACTATTCCGTTACACACAACACGACTGTAGCCGCAGTGACGTCCATCGACGGGCACGGGCCCAGCCGACCGAATCGTGCTGCTTTTGCGTACATAACAGGAAAAATTATCGGCAACCTGCCATCTTCCCAGGTTATTCGGTAATGCAAAGTAAATTACTTAAATCTAACCACAAAATTACTGTCATGATGTGATTCGTTCAGTATATTTCTGATAGAAGGCAGAATGCGCTGTTTTGACCACATGTCATTAATGGTTAATAAGCGAAGCTAAAAGCAAAAAGAATTTTCGACGATGTTAGGAATAAAATAAGTATGTGTTACGCTTTAAGCTCAGAATATATTCTTATTGTGTAGGTGATATAGGTTACCCGAGATCCTAGCAATCAATAAAAACTCTAAATACGGAACCCTACAAAAAGTTTTTTAATGGTGAGAATCATAAGCACAGCCATTCAAACTTTTTGTCAAAAGTTATATCAAAATATTGCGGTATTTATCTGTCAATACCTTTTTTATTCATTAAAGATTTTTTATTAAAATATGCCTCAATTTATTCTCGTAATGGTTGAATAATCAGGCGATGAGGCTGGTAAACGTTTTGTTGTCGGTTGGAACCCTTCATTATTATCATTCCTCTCCATTACTCGGATATACTTTTATTTTCATTCTAGTTAAGATTTCTTCAAAATTGCTTCTTCTTTTTATGTGCTTATTTTATACAGGCTTTTTCATGTCGTGCATTGTTCCTCAAACTTTAACTTTCTTCGTATTTACATTGCTTCTAGTTAAACATTCAAGGCGAGAAACTAATTAGTCTGATCTGACCTTCTCGAGCTCATAAATGCAGTTGTGGTTAGTATCATTGGTCGTTTCAGGAGTTGTGCTTTGAAATAAGTATATTAAGTATGTTATTAAGTGCTAGTTTAATATGTATGCTCGAGGTAAATAGATCGATTTGACATTCTCGACGCTTTCCAAGGGAAATTGTAGTGGAGCCAGCACTCGCCATCTGCGAGTAGCTTATTATTTTAGTGAAACGAATAAAACATCGAGAGAAAATCTGGACTGGTTTAAACTCAGACCACAACGACATGCTGTGGTTATTAATGATTAAAAAAATACAGAAACCAAAATGATTTCCTACCGCTATTTTAAATCGTAATACACGACATTTTAGAATCTTTTCTGAAGCTATTACTAGTCCAATGAAATTATAAATTGTTAATTTCAACAATTATAAAAAACATAGTTAAGATGAACATTTCAGAGAAACAAGACGGAACAAAGTACATATTTGTTCTGACAGCCTGGCTACGGTCTAATGCCAGAACATATCGAACCCTGAGGCGAGAGCATCTCCACCATTCTAAAACATTTATTGCTTTATTTTGCAATGGTGAAATGCAACAAGAACCTGTACGCCCATAGTGATGGAAAGACAAACTAACCCTTGAAGTGTTAACAGATACAGTCAATCACTGTAATACAAGTTTTTCATTATTCATCGGAACAATCTGATTCAAGACGGGTATTTGTCAGACAAGCATTAGAACGCAAATAATTAGTCAGCGGATAGAGATTAGGGCATGTAATATCGGAAGGTTTTCAATTCCGATACTGATATCGGACATTTTATCTCAATACCGGAATTCCGGTATCAATATCGGAATCGTAAAACTCAATAAAAATTACTCAAGAAACTAATATTGAAATCGTTACTTTTTGTAAAGTCAGAAATAAAGCTGAGATGATCTCTTCCTATGATTTTAAATACAATGAGAACAAAAAAAAACTAAAAGATTTTGTATTTTGAAAAAAAAAAAGATTACTTTATTTACTTTATTGATTTACTATGTATTTTTATTAGTAAGTACTAACTAAGTAAGTATTCTATTTAACATTATGTCTCCTTTTCTATATTGTACCAGTACAAATCACTAAATACCTAAATCAACTGCGTTAAAATAAGGTTTCTGATTAAAGAAAAAGCTAAGAACTATCAAATTTTCAGTTACTTTTATATTGTAACCTTGTGGACTCTAAAAACATTTATTGTAGAACTAAAATAAATAAAAATGTCTTGTTACGAGATTCCGATATTAGCTTTCTCAATATCGGCATTGAAAATATCGGATATTTCTTCCGAGATTCCGATATTACGAGATTCCGAGATTCCGGTATTCATGCCCTAATAGAGATCTCGTATATATTGTCGTTAAAAACAAAGGTAAAGCACTGTTGGTCATTTGCATGACGGGAGCGCGGAAACCGGTCGCGCGGCGATCTTGGAACAGGTGCCGATGCGCGCACCCTACATGGCGGTGACAGGATACAAACCAGTATTAGGCGAAATTTACGGCTCGCGTCGCGGCTACAGGCTACAGCGCAGTCGGCAAAATAAGTTTTAATGGCACAAATCGATGCTATCAAACAGATGAATTAGCCAGCTCCGAACCACGATAAATGGTAGACAAGTGCCAGTGCTTTACGTAAAGCGTATTTGTAACGACTGCGCTGCAATAGTGCGGAAGAAGAGATTCACATTATGCAAATAAAGGTATTTGAATAGCCACCTCGGCCGTATATCAGATACCTTCTGTGGGCATGTCCGTTTGCTTCGAGAGCTTTTGTACTTTATACATTTACAGAAAAGATAAGTGTTTTTATTACTTACCAACTTTCTTCCTCGACAAAAATTACCTAATTAGTCTTTTGCACAAAAGTGTTCGCATTTCAAGCAAAGATGAATGTGAAATTTTTCGGCATAAAATTTTTACCATTGTGTCATCTTGAATGTGTTACACAAAACGGTAAAATTTTCTAAAATAAATACAAGACGCAACGTCATCTTTTAATATTGGGTGGCTATAAAACAACACTAAAAACCGGAACCATAAATTACAATTTGTGTGATACTAGAGAATACAGCCAATAATTCGGTGGGGAAAAATTTATTTTAAGAAATGAACAAGACGGTGACCCAGTTAAGTAACTTAGTAACCAATGCATTGTAAGTTGTAAGGTCTAGAACGTTTAAAAAAAGTCACTGAAGTAAAACCATAAACGAAAAATTCTTTACCGGCAGTGCTAGCTAATATCATAATCGTAAATTGCAAATGTGCCACTAAGTCATAAAATAAATTATTGTAAGTAGCAAGATGATCATCACGACGCAAAATTAAAAAATTGCAGTAAGTGCCCATCTCAGTACCACAAAGAAACGCGAAAGCCGTGACAGTCGTCCTGCCGGTGGTAATGTACGCAAGGCGGACAACCGCAAACTGAAATACTTTAAAATTATAGCATTATTGATGTCTGAGCTCGTTTGTTGCCATTAACTAAAAGAAAAAAAAAGTGTCACGACACGACACAGAATTATTAACAATTCCCCGTAAATATTTCTAGATTTCTCGGTTGTCTACAAATGGCTTTTGAATCGGCATCGGTTTATGGTTAAATCAGTTTACCCATTCGAGTAAATCCTGTACGTTTATGGGTCCGAACGCTCTGTGCGACGACAGCCGCGAGCCGAGCCCGTCCGCGGCTAAGTAGACGCCTCTCCATGGAAAGTTGCGCCGACTGCACCAAAAACCTACTTCCGATTGCCGGTGCAAGTCCACACCATGAACAATGCGCTGCAATGCTACGTGATTATAGGATTTAGATGCAAGTCCGTCATAGAGTTAGCATGATTAATAGAGAAGAAAACCAACGGAATTATACGTTTGTTATAGTAGATCGCACGTTCTACACCAGCTCGATCATTAGTGCAGTAATTCCAACCACGATCGGCACTTTTTTCCGACTAAAATCAGTGAGAACCGCGAACATCATGTCCACAAATTGCGCACATTACCTAGCACTGACCTGCGCGCTATTGATTCATAGGTAGCTTTTCAGTGCACATTGTTCGTGATGTTGCTTTCACAAATAGCTTAATATACTAGCACCGCGGCTGTATTACAGGTTAGGTCCTTTGCGAGCAGGCTCGGCTCGCATGTCGGCTTACGAGCGGTTTCTATAAAATACATGCGGTTAATTCATTTCTATTAATACTGGTTACTAAAATAATTCTGAACACTATCAAGTTCTAGAATCGAGACATATTAAAATATGCACCATTTTAAACCGACTATTACAAGAGCAAATAAAATACTGCGATACAAATAACCTAGCATTGGAATTTCCACCTGCACAGCGTATTGCTTGGTTCGGGCCTAGGGCGATACCAATGAAAGTGGTGCCATTTTTCAATTTCTTCTAATAGCTGAGTTCGCACTCGGACAAGCGCCTACCATCTCAGCCAGTGCTACGAAGAACTGTAGGAAACCTCTGGAAAAGACGCTAAGTACAAATTTATCAAATCCACGGACCGCTAATTCCAACGCCCCAATCGTTGACTGCTCATCCTATTTCCATTTACAAATCGTAAACACTACTGGGAAACAACGTCAAATGTAAATACTCACCTATTTACATTTCGATTCACGATATGTTAATCGGGTAGCTTTCGTGATGTCGTGGCTGCAGCAGCTACCGCGACCACTGGAGCTTTGACAGAAGTCGCGATTAGAGAGTGAGATGCAATGTGTTGGTTTCTCGCGTCTTAATTAAACAATTTAGAATTTAATCATAAGACAGTTAGTCACGTAGGCGGTAGCGGGTTGTGATGTACCGATCGAGGCCGGAGAAAACGCGGTTCTCATTAATGTAAATCGCGAGCCTCGGGCCCGGCACTGCAGCCTGCAGCAGACCCACTGACCTCGCCTGCGCGGGGACACCCGAGAAAACCCGTAAACTATTAACTACGAATCGTCATCTTGTTAAATAGACATTTAAAATGTTTGCTCATCTCCACAATTCATTTAGGACTTATACATTACAAAATGCAAACAATGGAATAGTAGTAAATCACAATGAGTTATTTCAATTATTTGCGCAAATAGCTTAGACTTTCGATTATTAACTTGGTACGTTATGTAACTGTGATATGATGGAGGCCTAGGTCCGCTGTCATTAGTGAGTTGCACCAGGGAGAGGTAGCGTTAGGAGTAACTGTTGCGTACATGTCATTATTACTGAGCTCATCCACGCAGACATGCTAAATGCTGTGCTTTCAATCGTCGTCAGACATCGATTGGATTATTATGGTTGAATAAATTCAAATAGCCATTATAAATTATACTTTTATCAGTACTATTATGAAAAGGAGAACGAGAAGAAATTTACGAGCAGCAATAAATAATTTCAGTTTAGAAGCGTGGGAAACAGAGGCGCCTATCGATTCTGATTGGGGCGATTGTTCAGTGAACTACGCCGCTGGCACCTGGGCAGGATGGCCTTTTAGGGCAACAAGGTCCAGTGAGGAGCCGCAGCAGCCATTAGAGGCCAACGCAACAAATTACTTTTTCATTCAATGTAAATCCAAAGAGCACACTCCATCTCAGTCGATGCTAATGGCCTAACTTAGACACGCCGAATAGTTTACAGGCATGCAGATTAAGCTATACAACCAGACTATTTTGCAAAGACGGTCGGTCGTCGACGGCAAATATTTATCTATCAACTCATTATCGTCGATGCTAAGTAGCTACTGTAATTGAGTTAAACAAACGCCCACCTCATTATATACAGCTAATCTGAAGACTGTTAACAGTGTAAAGTAAGGATCTATTGTGTTGCAAAACTATCAATTTACACGCGAGAGAAAATGAAGAACTGGAAAATTCCATTGCTTTAAGCGATATAAAAAATATAAAGTAGTGAGAAATACTGACAATACCATGCATCGTAAAGATTGAAACGATAGTACTGTAGAAAGTCAAAAACTAAACATAAAATTGAATACATCCTTTCTAAAGGCAATAAATATTCAGTTAACAGAAAGTACCTATGCATGCGAACATAACATTGACAAAGATTCGCTTAGTGTGCCAATATCGTGTTGGCGAAACGTAAGCAAATAGCTGGTTGAGGCATCCGCTTCATTGAATGCGCTGACCCCATCTGATCGCAGGGCTCGGGGGCGCACCGAACGTGCTGGCATATTCGATGTGAACTCAGTGCCAAGCCTTCGCACTTCTGTTGATCTCAACTTAAACAGAGACACGACTGAGTTCTCTCTCTAACACATACTATCGAATCGAAAAGCGTGCAGTACGAATTCGACTACAACCGGTGAAAACGTTGAAAATTTCCCTCAACCCACAGACATGGTATCAAACAGGGTGTGCGCTACACGCTAACAGCCACCATCTGTGATTTATGTAAACGGTATTATTCGCGCCGTTTTAGAGCCAATGATGCGAAACGGACTATTATGAAGATATGAAAGCTTAACAAGTTGTTCATGAAATACCGTGAATACCAGGCAAAGTGTTGTAGTAAACACATCGTTGACCCAGAAATTCTTTAGATCTAATGTTTGGTTTTGCAATGTGAACTTACTTTGTGTTCGGTCGCGTGTTACCTCAATTGAATTACAGTATGTCGTTTCATTGCACTGTATTAATTACTGATAATCAAGATTCAAGCCATCATGTGTTCATTATACGAGCGGTGTATCGAAGTAACGCATTGTGTGAATTGTGTCAGACTGTTTTATTATTTCTGTTATAGGGAACAAAAAGGTCGTCTCAATTAGTTCAAGCTTATCTAATTTGTTACCAACACAATGATATGAGATACGAACAAAACCAGATGATAGTAAAACTGACCTTAGCCTTTACCTCAACCGAGGCCACCTATAAATCTAATGCGTTTTCTCTCATGCAATGGTAGATACCTCAAACGACCCCAAGTAAAAGTTCAGCATTGTTAGACTCTAATAGATCGATATCATTGTTTTCGCCATCTGAATGATGATGAAGTCTCGTTATAATAAATAAATGGAATCTCGCAGCTTTGTTGAATGTTAAACGCACAACATAATGTGACCTTTGACGCGCGCGATGTTGATGAAAGTGATTTACCGAGATTCCTTTAGAAGTAGGACAAGGATTGGCTCGTTTCGATAAACTACCCATTAATGAGTCTTTTGTTTTGTTTATATCTTTATCACTCAATTGGTTTCATAAAATACTTTGACGAAACTGTACATTTTCAAGCTCTAATGTCAGACTAATCCCGTTGGCACGTTGGGCTAGGTCACAGCTGGCTCCGAGCGCTATGGCGTAACCACCACATGATACCATTACCAGCGGTACTCCTGTTATTTGACGCTATTGACGCCGCTCGCTAAGCCTTATTTATTAACTTGCTGTTTGAACTTTGTCTACACAGGCCACGACAAATAACACCTAACGTTACTTGAAGTAACTTTGAATTCGTGAAAATAAAACAGAAGATAAGCTAGCTATTCTATTGTTTATTTCACAGAACAAGGAAGATGCTCTCTCTCTCTAAATAGAAATCGCGAGTAGGCGGAGCCCGCGTGCCTATCATTAGCTCTGCAGTGCCTATACGTAGTTTTTGACAGATTTGATAAGCTCAGTTGCTTTATGCTTCTTGTAAACAAACCACCAGGAAAAATATGAAAAAAAACCCACTAAAATACCATATTGTGCTGTGTTGGAATGCAAAAATTAAAGTTGGGGACTTAAAAGTACTAATTATGCCGTATCATTACGTCGGTAAGTAATATTTCACTGTATTTTTAAATAAATTTGAAATTATACATGAACAAGAAAACAAAACCATAAGTGAGAAAATGAAAACACCCTAATTACGGAGCAGTAAAATTGAATTTTCATTGAAGCCTGTGACTGTGACTGTACCTTCTTACGTTCTTCTTTATCTATGGTATTAGACTCATGACTTTTTCTAGAACATTTTGACAACAGTATAATGGAAATCAGTTAGAGATTGCTCAACATGATGAAAATCTATCGATAATTTTCTATGATAAAAATCTATCGATAATAATAATTTTCAGTGAAAAAAAAAAGGTATTCGCTTCGACTTGAAAACTTCTACCTTTTTTTCGGTTTAAAATGTGATTTACTTTAAAGTTAAATTCGTGAATACGAATGAAATTATATGAATCTTTCAACTTAGACTCTTGACTCTTAGACTCAACAGTGACGAAGATTTCTATGCGCATTATAACTTTTGCAGTACTGTAGGTATAATACAATTTTATAACTAAACACATTTTTATTTCTGAATCTCTATTTATGCGAAGCATAACTGTTGAATACAAAACAACATTGGAAATAAATAAAAATTAAACTGTACACTAAAATAAACTTTGTTCTATGAGCGACTGGTTTTTTCATATGATAATACCAATACATCGCCAATCACCAAGTAGGCCGTTTGCGTAGAATACACATAGATTTTCGTAAAAAAAAGTAATTGTTAACTGTAGCCATATGAAAGAAAGTTGTATATCGATAGGTTTTTCTCATCGACAAACTTTCTCCCGCAATATGTACATCCCTAGCTTAGTTTTTCATTTTTCGACGTAGCCATCTAGTGTTTAGTAGCGGTAGTACAAAAGCTGTAGTTCCATCTAGCGTCGAATAGTAAAACTAGGAACAATGTATGAGGATTTTAAAGCAAAGAGGATGTATAGCTTTCTACCATGTCTTTGGAAAAACCTAATTTCATTCTTTTATCAAATGTATGTCATCATTATCTTAAGTATTTCATAATTGTTATTTGATTTTGATCTTTGTTTATTGGTAAAAAAGGTTCATAGTCTACTTCAAAGTTTTGTGATGTAGATCTTTTCGGCTTTGTCGTTAATCACCAATGGTAGCTTGGATTTCATAGTGAGCGTTTGGTTTATATGTGTGAGTTTGGACACACTGGTTTCAGTACTAAAAGCTCATGATGCTATTTCTATTGTATTCTCTTGTTCTGTGGTTTATTTCGTCTGTTTGTCGAGAACTTAAAGGATGATTCACACGAAGTTTGAGAGGTCTCTAGGTCATGAAATACGCTCTCGGTCTTAGAGATGCAACAACATGAGTCACTAACTGGTTTATCGTTAGTCCGTTAACAGATATATTAAATAACAAATTCGAACTTACGATCCGAAAACTTTTATAGTGAAGTGTCCGATCATTTCGCTATTTATTAGGTAGCAAAAACACCCGCAAACTAGAAGTCAAACTGAGTCATGTTGGTGTGAAACGCTGAAAAAAGTTAGCTAGCTAGATAGAAGAAGCTGGTGACCGTTACACGCTTTGTGTTCCGGACGTGAGTGTTTAAACGTAGGCAAACCTCATTGTTAAAGTATCACTTGAATTAAACACAATTATTGCAACCTAATTAGATATGCTATACTATTAAACATTCCTTAATTCATGAGAGCTATGAACCGACTCACATACAATATGCTTTTTCTCATGTAAAACGAACCATGAATTTAAAAAAAGTGAATTACTTGCGTAATGATACCGACGCGTCATTCGTATGATGCATTTAGAGTTATATCAGAGGCAACAGGCAGTGTAACAAACAGAGTAATTGCGCGTTCATTACGTTTTCTTAGATGCAATTATAATGTTAACGACCCGTACAGAGATTATGATCGCAATTAACTCGCTTTTTATTCTCACACTTTATGCCACATATAGTAATTATTCTCTTTATAGTATCACTGCCGCGGGGAAATCAATCACATAAAGTAGGAAACATTTTTAAAAACTAGCTATTGAAAGTAGTGTATTTAGATAAAATAGATCTAGCCAGAGAAACGTTATCGTAATTATGGTTTTGATATGGCTTCGGACGCAGTTCTACCCGATGCGTACGAACAAGTATGGAGCAATTGTATCAATATCAATGGAAACCATCGCGCGGTGGGTCTGTAAGGAATATTTATTTTACTATTTACCGATATGGCTATCTGCAGGATATTGCATTGCACGATGAGCTTTATTATGACAAATAAAGACCAATTTGTGCAAGTCGAGCGTACTAGTTCGATCACAGTTTAGATAATATGTAGACTAGGTAGGCGGAATAAATAGGATTTCTGGTTATTTTTGTCTAAATATTCTGTTTATTTTTGTTTCAGATCTGAATGCTGCCACGATCCATCTCCGTTGAAACAATGCGGCTTATTCTAAGTATAGTATTATTAGCATACGCAGCGGATGCTGCTAAGAAATTTGAGGGCACGTTGCGATCTGCGGCCGAGGCGCCCGCGCAAGACAACCTCGCTGTAGAATCTGGTGCACCAGAGCCCGCAGTGGTGGCTGCACCGCAAGACTACAAAAATCCCAGTGCACCTCCTCCGCAAGATGCGGTGGAGAGTTCTTCAGAGCCAGTCGCGGCTCCCTCAGCGGTGCCCGACACCGCTCCCTCAGCGCCGAGTGGGGCCTCCGCTCCGTCCGCTCCGGCCAACTCCCTCGAGGAATGCGATCCGGAGATGATTGGGTTCGAACTCGTCACTGGGTGAGTTTGCATAGCTACATATTCTACAGCAGACATAGCGAACATTCCTTATCTATTAAACTCACTGATGCAACTTCCTTTTATGCGTTTTAGGATATAATTATAACAGCTTGTTAGCACTTAGCGGTAGAGTGGCCGATGATTGCGCGTGTAATTAAAATCATTAGGTAGACATTAAACGCGAAGATAGAATATAATCTTGATCCGACTTCGCTCAAGTGATATCAGCGAATAGCTTTTTCAATCATGGTAAAAGTGAACTGATATCGAGTGTTGCTTTAAGCTTACATCATACAAGGTCTACATTAAGTTCAGTCGATGGTGTTAAATACTAAAGTCTGCTTTTATTTGGCAGTTACGTGTTCTCGGCGCCGTCACAGATCCTGGACGACATCCCAGGCACCCTGATGCTGACGGACTGCCTGGAGCAGTGCCAGGCCAACGACTCGTGCCGGGCCGTCAACTACGAGACCGGCCTATGCGTGCTCTTCAGCTCTGACGCCGACCAATTACCCGGTCAGTACTCTATTTATAGCACTACAGTTTTTAAAACAAACATTTAAATTATAACAATAAATTGCAACGACGACGGCATATAATATTTTCTTATATAATTAGAAAATATTTGGACATTACCTAATACAAGTTATGGGTGTATACATTTTAAGACAATTGTAATAAGAATAAACAGAACACGCCATGCACGGTGTGGACATTAAAAAAAAATAAAAAATAAAACTCTCCCTAATCCGCGCTTGAGATAGCAAACATATCAGATGATGATCAGTGATTTTTTGATGACTCATTTCATTACAATAAGTATAATGGTGTCAGCTCACGTATTAAGAACTTGGTTAAAAATTACTCTCGCCTGGTGAAAAGGAAAACTTGTCTGGACGAACTCATTTGCACATGCGTAAGTGGAACTTGGCATATACATATACGGGTACGACTAATGTGGCGAAATGAGCATGTGAAAACTGCATTTGAATTAGCGTAAAAAGATAGTTGCTCTCTACCTATCAATTTAAAACTAAAAAAATCCATCGACTTACAAATCTGTAAGAGCGTTAGATAGCTAGGTAATGTTTTTATCCTTATTGGGTCAGCTATTTGATTTGGAAATGTGTTTGCACGAAGAGACAGAAATGTATAAAAAAAAAAAAGAAACCTTAGTTTCAAAATGCATATTGAGCAATCAAAGCTGTTATAAATATAAATCTAAAATCGTGTCGATAGTGTGCTCTTCTAAAAATCGAACGGCGGCTGGCATGGGATGCACGCTTAGCTTGCCACTTCGCGGAAACCAGCTCTGGGATACAATTACCGATGCACGCAGCTCTCACATCGAGTACAAATTTGCTTTACTTAAATTAGCTGAGGTTGAACGCATCTTTATAAACAACACGTACGCAGGCGAAGCATACAGAATTAAGTAACTGCACATTTTGAGCGCGGCGCGTAATGGTTTGTTGTTACACCGGCGCTTTAATAGGCCATTAACAACTTGAAATTGTGTTGAGGATTTTGTCGGGGTGGACGGGATAAAAATATCGTGTCCAGTTCATGTGAAAAATATTATTAACGTCCAGAATACTCAGCTCAAGTTCTCCTGCAAATTATTTTTAATGGTGCAGATTAGCTTTCGGTAGCTGTAATTTTATCATCGTAATATTAGTTCTTCGCTCGGCGATTAAATTCGCTTTTACAGATTAAGTAGAATAAGATGAGAATTTTTGTTTCAGGTGCCCTGACCAAGTCGCAGTTCCCAGTGTTCACGATTTACGCCCAGAAGTCTTGCCTCGGTGTGCGGCCGTGCGAGCGGGCGTGGTGCTTCGACAGGGTGCGCGGGTACAACCTCAAGGGAAGAGGCAAGCGGACCCACAACGTCGGCTCCAGACAAATGTGCTTGGACCTTTGCCTCGGCGAGAATGAGTTTGTTTGCAGGTATGTTTGTTTACAACATTTATAATTAGGGTAATGTTAAAAGAAATTAAATTAATTTTCGTGACATCTAAGTTGGAAAGATAAGGTGAGAACGGAAAAAAAAAAGTAATTTTCTTGAAACCTTTGCACATGCTTTTTTGCGTATTATAAGATTTCGTCGGATCTTTTATCACTAGCAGATATTAATCGCTGGGAATGAGGATATCATATAATCCTGCACCACACCATGAATTTGCGTCAAAGATAAGGTGATAAATAACAATTAGGTCCCTAGCGTGATTGATAAAAAAGTACTAAATTAGTTACTTAGGATAATAAAGTTGAACGCAACACTACAACTTTTTGAATTTAAACTCGTTTTCTCATTCGGGGAAACAAGTGCATAAAACATTCTATTGTTGCCGATGGACGACGCCACAGTAAAATTTATTCATCTTTGTAAAACCACAATAGATGGGAATGGTGAGAAGTTATTGAAATCGTGTCCATTCTCTGCCCACAGCGGCCACGGGAATATGGTATGCTTTTTTGTATGAATTCCACCTTTTCCGTATTTTATAACACAATCAAAGATAATAAATTAATGGCAATATCTGAGATACTCTGAGTTTTCACACGAGCTTAACGGACCTTTCACACGCCAAACCATATAGAAACTATTGTATTAGAAAATTATAATCGATATTTCCTAGTCGATTGAATTCAAAGCTCTATAGAAACCAGAATGTCCGCATCGATGGGCTGAACTTATGGGCACAGACAACATGACGGTTGAGCTCATTGAAATTTGAGATTCAATTTCTGCGAAGAAAGCAATATCAAGCGAAGACTAGCAGAACGTCGACGCCTCAAGGAATTTATATGTGCCGCTCAATTGATTTATACCTGCTGTGGTCCCGGTGTATTGTATGGGTGCAATAAATTAAATATTACAAAGAAGTGTACGAAGTGGAACGTGCTAGGAGGGCGGAATGAACCGTGACCCGAGAGCCCTTTAAAGCCGACACGACCTCAGAATAGACATCTCTACTCCTTTCCATGCAATTGTACTACGAGAACAACTTGCTTTGCTTGCACACGTTTGATTACTTTGCAAACATAATATCTACATCATATTCTGCATTTTATATTGATCTACTTTTGTAATAAGAAAATCAGAAATAAAACGATTTTCCTCGTTACTCAGTCAGTGGTTACACGCGAAATAAAAGGCAGAACCGTACTCTAATCGGTAATTAGTAATTAGCAAGTATCATTGTATAATTATTTTGCAATTAAGACAGGTTAGGATTTTTTACTGATAAAATATGCTCCTGTAAAATGCAATTAAAATGGCAAATGGCGTTTAGAGGATGTAAACCGCTATAATTTTGCTACAAATTTAAAAACTCACCTAAAAAAACTCAATTTACTAGAGCCCAAATTCGAAAATCTTGCTCTAGCTAGACATTGATGACTCATCTAACTTCATAATGTTAGAGAGCCTTGATTTTAAGAAGTGGTCGACTTCTTTTAGGTTTCTTAAATATGGTAAAAACAACAATTTAAATTTTCAAATATTACAAAGCTAAGATCATCACGCGAACTCTTCATTTTTGGGATTTAACGATAGACACATACGTGCGCTAAATTTTATTCTTAGGACGTTTTTTGCTACGTGAGCCTTTTGGGTCGAGCTTTTGAACTGGACATCAGATATAGCGTCATTGACACGTTATTATACTAACGAGCCGACATGATCACCCATAGCGGACCCAGTCTCTATTCATTCCCTGCTCCATCTAGAGCGGCGACCCCGTCAGCTTCTGTCAGCTATATGCGAACTGACAATATGGAACTAGTGGCACTCCATCCGTGCACGTCAGCCAATCAGATATCCTTTTTGAACGGAAACACCGTTCCGCTTATCCATTATCCAAAGCAAATTGAATGCATGCAGTTGAATTCAATTCTAATCGGCAGGCACCGTTTCATTATGAAGTGGAAGCTAATTTATGGATAAGCTCGATAACGAAGTCAATCAGCCTTCATCGAGTTGCCGTAGATGGCAAGTCTCGCGGCACATCTTGTGAGCACCACTGGATAAGTCACGGACCCTTCCTGGTAGCTGTTCCGTTTTTGAATTCTACAAACAAGCATTATATACAAAGCAGGGAGGCCAATTGCACGGGCCGCGTCTTGCGCGTCTAATGCAACTAGACACGACTGTCCTATTGTGTTTATTTCCTTGTACGGTTTTTGATATCATTAACATAAATAGTGGAGTGCCGTTGATGCTCGCACATTCTATATACAGTTGAGTCCGAAAGCATTATAATAGTAATATGTGTTCCCTACATTCAAAATGAGATATATCTTGCTTTCCGATTCACTGTTCTGTTTGCGCGGAATGCAGTTGACATTTAGGAGATCCGATTGCAGTAAAAGATATCCCTGCACTTCCACGTAAGGTGCAGTATTAAAAGAAGGCAAGTGTGCAGGCTCAGAGTCCTGTAATAAATTCCACGACTAAGCGCTGTCAGCGGGTGTTTTGCTTATGTTGAGGTTTTAAAGAGCGATTACAAAATGAAATGCGCGATTTTATGTCGTCGTCGAGGGTCGTTTGACACGTGTACCGTTGGGTACAAAATAGTCGTATCTCCATTGAAGCAGGCCGAGCAGCGCACCCCGGGCGGCGCGCATCGCGATCCTCGCCAGTCACGACATTTGGCAAATATTCTTGGACGCGGCCGCGGTGTGGGAGCGAGCTGCCCTATCGCTTCCTACTTCCACGATACAATAACTGATAAAACACATATTGTTCCCTGACTTGCAATCAATGTGAAAATAATTGACGGTGCTAATGTCTAGATCCTTAAGAGAGCTATTCATTTGTTATTCTACCTTCGTGCTTTTTCTGAGAACAGAGTCGTATTTTCATTCGAAGGACTATTGGCAAGAAAGAAGTCAGTGATTAATTTGCTGCATTCCATATTAAGGAACGGCTGCCTTCAACTGAACGAGGGTTCTAGAATTTAAATTACAAATCTAATAGATATGATAGCATGTAAATGGCCTATCAATTTCTTACTTAGTTCAACCAGACCGACCACCAATGAATTCTTACGTTTGTCAGTCATAGTTTTATTTCTCGCTTAAAAATACTTACCTTCAGCGAAAGCGAAAGAATTGTAACCTATTTTAAAACAGTAAATAAATAGTACAGGGACTCTACATTACTAATTTTTACCCTAGTTGGCTGAAACCGCTTTTAGTTTTTATAACATCCTCAGTGGACAGTCCTTGACATTTGATATTGTAAAAATGATAGAATAGAATAGAAACACTTTATTGCATACACATTAAGATACAAAAATACATTGTTCAATTCAGGGTGCTCATGATGTTACAAAAAAATACCGAGAAACACATTTTTGTTTGTTAATCGACTAATAGTAATTTTTTTTTGATACTTGGGCTTTTTAATTAATTAATACCAAATATTAACAAATTAAATATGTATCGAATACCGTAATGGCTATATAGTACGTCAACCTTAATGTTCTGTTCTGAACATACTCAAGTTTATTTTATATTTTTACGTTATTTTATTAACGTTATGACTCCCCACAATCATTCAGATAACAGAATTAGTAAAGTAACTTCAACTTTATTTAAAAAGAAAATTATATCTTGCTTGATTGTTTAATTATTTAAATACGGAGGAGATGGGCGTTTACTTCAATAATAATAAACTTTACCTCGAAAGTTGTCGAAAGCAATCAGCAGCGGTAATCTTGCGCAAAATACTGTTATAAATTATTCCTCTTACATAAATTTATTAAATACAAAATACAGCCGCCAGTATTTTTTTTGTTTAAACTTTTAAGACTTTTAATTTCGAAACAAAATGATTCGAATCTTGATATCCTATTGCAAAACTTGAAGTAAATATGGTCGTTTAAAGGAGTAAAATTTAGTTATTTAAGCTAGCCTTTGTAAAATATGCCTTCCCACAAGAGATCGGGCGGGTCATCTGATCAAAATCTTTTGTGCCCATAACAAAGAGAAAATATTGACCGGGATGATCGGAGATGATGCACTCGGATAACTAAAACAGGATGAACTGGATGAAAGTAAGAGTCAATGCACTCACGGATCAGCTTCTAATGCAGCAGGTTATTAGCAACCTGTTTACTGCGACATTTGTATTAAGTTATTTTGATAGCTAATCTTAATTTGCCGACCGAGATAACCCGACCCTTAAACCAGTAAGAAGAGCATAGTCTTGCAGTGAAATTATTAATTCAATTCAACATTCTGAATTATTTTCAACATGTGTGTTTTATTTAATAAAAGTTGTATAGATATAATTTTAATGAATCAACATAATATGATTAAAATGAATCAACATAATAATGTATTTAAAACCCACTAATTATTTGATCATTAATAATGCTAACATTACTTTTCTTTTCAAAATTACGCATTATCTAATTATACAACCCTTTTTTATTTGAGCTATTGATACAAATGGGCAAGCAAGTGAAACTTTAATACTGACACAGCTTTTTCATTTATAATCTCGTTTAATAATTAGTCGCAGTTCACACCAGCAGATCTTGGTATTGAGGACAACTTCCTACGATTCATCAACATACAGTTAGGCGATAGAATAACAATCTAAATGGCGGCGATGAATAAAAAACATCATTTGTGGCACGCGGTTAACTGCTCCTTGGGAAAGTTCACACACTCATAAAAAATGCAACAAAAAGCTAAA
This sequence comes from Euspilapteryx auroguttella, assembly GCA_951802225.1. Taxonomy (NCBI): domain Eukaryota; kingdom Metazoa; phylum Arthropoda; class Insecta; order Lepidoptera; family Gracillariidae; genus Euspilapteryx; species Euspilapteryx auroguttella. The sequence goes on along the minus strand of OX637649.1, from coordinate 5,872,541 downwards.
GCTGCTCTTAAAACGCTCGCTGATTACATTGTTTCAGATCGGCGAACTACAACAACAAGACCGGGGAATGTGTGCTGTCGGACATGGATCGCATAACTCTGGCGGGCACAACCGCGTTCCAGCCAAACGAAGGTAAAATCATTGTAAGCTTAACAAAACCCAAGAAGTTTTCTGAATAAAGACAGAGAGTACTAATTTGACATTAACTTCTTTTAGAAATCGACTATCTGGAAAATAACTGCGTGGAGGAGCCAACCAAACTGTGCGAGTTCAAGAAGATGGGTGGGAGAATCCTTAAGACAGTCGACTCTGTTTACCAAGATGTGCAAACAGTTGAGGAATGCCGTGAACTCTGCCTGAACTCTCCTTTCCGTTGCCATTCATACGACCACGGAGACACCGGAGACCACGTGTGCCGTTTATCTCACCATTCTCGTGCCACACTTGCTGATATCCAAGTAAATATTGTATTGAATAGACTAAATATTTCTTAGATTTGGTGGTCACGTTTTACAACTTTTTTACGGTGTTTTTGTTTCAGGATCCCTATTTGGAAGTTCCTGAAGCAGCTACTTATGAACTCTCTTCTTGCTACAACGTTTCCATCGACTGTCGTGCTGGCGACATGGTCGCTCGTATCCAAACGTCGAAACTCTTTGACGGGAAAATTTACGCTAAAGGCAGTCCCAACTCTTGCGTCGTTGACGTGAAGCAAAGCTTAGAATTCGAATTACACATGGGTTACAGTAACATTGAGTGCAATGTTAAGCAAAATGGACTTGGCAGGTGATAAGATAAATTTAAAAATAGTTTTCGTTTCCAGAATCCAGAATATGACTAACATATCTAACTATTTTTCATTTCAGGTATTTGAACGACGTTGTCATTCAGCATCACGATACTATCGTTACATCGTCTGATCTCGGTCTAGCAGTTACCTGTCAGTACGATCTCACTAACAAAACAGTAGCTAATGAAGTTGATCTTGGAATCACCGGAGACATCACCATGGGTCTTTCGGAGGAGGTCATCGTCGACTCGCCCAACGTTGCCATGAGAATCACAGATAGGAGTGGAGATGACGTCATTGCTTCCGCAGAAGTCGGAGATCCTTTGGTAAGCATTTTTTCTTATTGCAAACAGATTTATTTATTTTTATTTTTGATTAAGTATCTAATTTTTGTTTTGTTTTCAGGCTCTTCGTTTCGAAATCATGGATCCAAATTCACCCTTTGAAATCTTCGTGCGAGAGCTTGTTGCCATGGATGGAGTTGACTCGAGCGAAATTACGCTCATTGACAGCGATGGTTGCCCAACTGATCACTTCATTATGGGACCTCTATTCAAGTCCACGACGAGCGGAAAGGTAAGAGCGCCGAGATTACCAGTCGCTTAATGACGCCATTAGCTATTGAAAAGCCGGGGAAAAGTTACAAAGCGCTCAATGAAAAACGACGTCAACAATGTTATCTTGTTTCTTTAAATTTAATAGGCTGGCTGCCTCAATCAATATATATAAAACTCTTCCGTTACTGACTGACTGACTGACTGACAGACAACGCAGAGCCGAAACTACTGGGCGTAGCGGGCTGAAAATTTGCATGTAGGTTCCTTGGGGAGTGTAGGTGAGCACTAAGAAAGGATTTCCAGAAATTCCCATGGGAACAGGAAAAAACTTGATTTTTGTGCTTATGAGAAATGAGAAATCTGCGCGAGTGAAACCGCGGGGCAGCCACTAGTATTTTATATAATGATAATTATAAAAAATATTACAGTGAATGAAAATCTATAATCAGCATTTCTTTTTCAGATGCTTTTATCACACTTTGACGCGTTCAAGTTCCCGTCATCGGAGGTGGTTCAGTTCCGTGCCCTCGTTACTCCTTGCATGCCTGCCTGCGAGCCAGTTCAGTGCGATGGCGGCCCGAACGAACCTCGCTCAGTAATGTCATATGGCCGCAGGAAGAGGCGCGCTACCTCTGCTGCTTCTCCCATTGACGACATGTTGCTCGTGCAGACCATTCAGATCACCGACAAGTTTGCCTTCGACAAGCAACGCGCCAAGAATGTTACGGAGGATTCAGTATTTATCAGAGAGAGCGAAGTAACTTGCGTGAACACAGCAGGAGCCATGCTCGCAGCAGCAGCCTTTTTAGCAGCGCAACTAGTGGTCCTCGCTGCGTGGACCTGCAGTTGGCAGAGAAGACGCGCGGCCGCGAAAGCCTCCGAGCTGCTCCCAGGACCGTCCGCGCCATCGTCCCTTTGTAAAGTCTACGATGCCAGTTTCTCTCGTGCACACCAGAGGCATTTCTGAGCTTCAACGTGATCGACACATTCGCAATAGTAGATAGTATTTCATTTAGTATAAAGCCTCCGTCGCGTTCCGGCTCGGCATGACGACATCCATATTAAGGAGCGTAGTCAGTCCTGCAGTGAGCTTGGAGCGGCGACAGCGGCTGTAATGATAGCGGCACGGAGACGGGGACGACGTCAGGAGCGGAGCGACCGCGGAAGGATGCAAGGGGGCATATGTCCAGTATGAATGTTGTGAGAGTACGACGTGTAAGAGCACTCTCTTGTCCCCGTCTCAGGCGCCGGCGACGGGATCGCGGCCGTGAATCGTTATCTAGATCACGCGTCGCCCATTCGTTCACTTTACGCTCGGACCTCCGACCGCGGAAGTCCGAGCTTGTACTGTACCATATTTTTAAAGTAGAATTAGAATATTTTAAAATAGTGATAGATAAATAATTTTTCAGTACCTTTAAGCATCTATAGATAGCCGAACGTGCGACCTAAGTCAAGAGACGATGGATTGACGGCCGTCCCGACATCGTAATTTATTAAATTTTAGAATAAGTTTTTATATAGTTTATGTTTGAGAAACGAATTATTTTATAATAATTAATAAATTTTCTAATATAAATGAACAATCTAAACTAGTGATAGCTAACGAATTCTGTGCTATTTTCCTATATAAAATAATTTATGTAACCAGTGCCTTTAAATTCTGATTTAATGATACTGATCGATTAAATACAATTAATAAAGTAAAGTAAATTGTCTGTTCCGTCCAAATTATGAATATCTATAAATAAACAATAATAAATAAATTGCTGCTTTTTTATTTCTATACCTCTATAATTTGCATGCTGACTGACGTACCAATTGTCTCTACCTCAGTCAGCAGCAATTAAATATAAATCGTACACTATGCAACACGCACAGCACACGAAAGGCACAAATATTCCTAACTAATAAGTTTCACATGACATCAAAGTGTGAGAAAAACCTTCCTCGTAATACAAAATTCTTGGAAGTAGGGAATATAAGTTTAAAACATAGCAATAGTATCAGTTGAGTGTCCCTGGAGCTCGCAGCTATGAAGACCGGTTCCTAACCACTTCACAAATGGAATTCTAAAATCTAAGCATGAGGACGTAATTTAAAATAATGACAAGGCTATAGCTGGAAGATATTGAAAAATATAAGTAAAAGCACAGAATACCTAATTTAAAAGGAGGAAGGGTAGGTTACGGTCCTGGCTGCTGAACAAAGGTACTATATAATATACCTTCGTAAAAGAAACCAATGCTAAGTAGTAGACATTTATAAATACCGTCATATTTTTTAGTTTCCGTTTAAGAAGTTGCAAAAAAATACTATACAAAAGCATAGCGCTAAAAATTATAGTTACCTACTGAAAACCACAATTCCTATTAGTTTAATGGGTCACAATATTATTGTCGTTTTACTTAAGTTTCTACCGAAGCAGACCATTGCAAGACAACGAAAGAAAAAAAATGTACAACAGAATTTAGGTTTTACTAGATAAGAAAACGAAATCAATACATATATTATAAATTAAAGACGCTTCCCGTTGTATGTGTGTGTAGTATGTATGCTTAGATCTTTAAAATTACGCAACGGATTTTGATGCGGTTTTTTTAATAGATAGAGTGATCAAGAGGAAGTTTTATAAATAAAATCCATGCACAAAATAGTATTGTGAGACGGTACGAAATTCACCGGTTCAACTAGTTGTTTATAACAAAAAATACAATTTAAACTTATGACAATAAATAATAATAACAATATGATTTAATTATTCTCGTCTCGAGTGACTTCTTTCAGTTGAGATGTTGATGATAAATTTTATATTATTTAAATCAATCAATATATATAAAACTCTTCCGTTACTGACTGACTGACTGACTGACAGACAACGCAGAGCCGAAACTACTGGGCGTAGAAAGCTGAAAATTGGCACGAGGGTTCCTTGGGGAGTGTAGGTGAGCACTAAGAAGGGATTTCCCGAAATTCCCACGGGAACGGGAAAAAACGGGATTTTTGTGTTTATAAGAAATCTGCGCGGGAAAAACCGCGGGGCGGCCTCTAGTTTAATATAAATAAAACAAATTGAGAAATAGAGCTCTCTACCCATACGAAAGGCACGTTCGTAACGTTTCTTATCGAGTTCAGACTAGCAACCAGCCCGTATAAGCACGCGTCAAGTAGATGCGATCTTTTCATTTGGCGCGGCCGCGACAATCAAGTGTGAAGGGGCAAGCCGCACGTCGCAATTCGTGCGCGCGATACCATCGGCCGTCGCTGGGCACGCGACACCGCGCCTCACACGGCCATTGCCAACTAAACGACTCCACCTGACTCGATCAGTACCGCCTAGTATTTAGGTAAATCGTGAAGGGCAGGTCATGCACCATTAGAATGATGTTAAAACAATATAGAGAGGCAATAATTGCTTAAAGACGTTTAAAGCTGACCCTAATAGCTCTACAGGTAAAACGACTGAGGCTCCAATAGAATTCCCCGAGATAAAGACTAAAGACTATCGGCAGAATTGAACACGCAAATACGGCACAAGGAATTCTCCATTTGCAGTTCAGAAGTAAATACATACGGTATTTTTACTATTGACTAGCGTTTGCCAGAGGCTTCGTCAATGCTCTTAGTCACTATCTGAATGAGAAATTAAAACTACTGAACCGATTTTGATGAAACTAGTAATTTCAACTTACTAAAAACATCGGTAAAGGAGTTTCATACAAACTGTTACACTTTGTATAATGCGTTCAAAACAAAATATCTTAAAATACCGTCTTAGCGGTTGCCTAGTCACAAAAGGAAGCTATTGTTTAATATTCATCTTTCCATCTTCAGCGGTTACGAGTGGACGGTGATTTGATTTAGAATTTATATATAGTCGATAGAAGCGCACGTCCACGCGGGCGGAGGCAAGCAATTCAATATTTCCAATAACCGGCCCCCCAGCTGTCATATGATAATAAAACTCAAATGCTAAATTTAACATTGTTGGGGATAAAGTCGTTTACAATACATGAAATATTCATACAATAGGTTCAGCGACTGGCCACCGTGCCCAGTCGGAGCGACGAGAAAATAAACAAGACTTGATAATCTAAGATTGGCAGGCGTCGGTCACGAACTAAAGGAATAATCGTTACATATTCGGTTTTATCCTATAAGAAACGTCCTTGGAGACCTTCGGGCGGTTCAGGGAAGAATCGATCCGCCGCATCAACGACCGCAGGGATATCCGACCGCGATCATACTTATTGAACAGACCAAGATCCTATCTGGATCCCGGCATCGCGACACAGATGAAATATAGCATGGGCCGGCTCGGTCCTCATGAAATATGTAATCTGATTAGGTATTACAATAAATGAGTCGGATACGCGAGCAGCGCAACGACTAAACGAACAAAAGGGCTGCAAAAAAAGAATTTAGTATCTGAATGGGTATCTGAATTAGGAATTGTAAGTTGCATCTTTAGAAAATTCCATTGTAGAAGTAAATGTGCTAGAACCGAGATTATTATAAACTGGCACACACTTTCGCTGAGAAAACGAAAGTAAATAGTAGACAGTAATGGTCGATACCCAAATTCCTAAATCCTTTGTCTTCTTCAAGGCTTTGAATTTCACAAACGAAAGTGATATGTTCCATTGTTGGTTATTGTGGTTAGCCATAATGCAATGGGAATGTTAGTGAAGTCGTTATTTCAATAATGATTTAGAATTATACAATACAAGTCGACCCGGCGAACTTCGTACCGCCTCACCTATTACTATTTTGCTGACGTATTATACTTATAAACGTTATAAACGTTCCTCTTTAATCACTATATCTATTAAAAAAACGCAATAAAATCCGTTGCATAGTTTTAAAGATTTAAGCATACATAGGGACAAACGCGGGAAGCGACTTTGTTTTATACTATGTATTATATTTGGAATTTGTAAATGTCAACGAAAATTGCCCTCAGCATCGCATTTAATTGAATCTAACCATAGTATTTATTTATCAACGCTGTCTGGATCCCGGGCGATCTGGAGCTAGGCGTTTAAAATTGTCTTGAATGGTAAGGGTGAGTTTACCTTTAGATTAGACTAGAGGTACTCAAACACTAATTGCAGTCCACGAGCAAGCTAACGTTTGAGCTTGAGTACTGAACATCATTAAGATCAGAAAACATAAAAAGCCTCCGGTAGTCTTAAAACAAGACAATTACACAAAGAATTTATTCATAGAATGAAAAACAGTAAAAAGTAAACGCAATAAATGTATTTAAAGCTCAACAGATTGTATCCCAGAGGCAAAAGAATGTGTGATTAGTTGTTCCAATCCTTGGCTCGATTATTTTATTTTTTTTAAGTTGAATGTCAGATGTTTTGCAAAATAAAATGATTGCGAGCACTGACGCTTTCTAATTGCTATGCACTTTAACAAGACATGAGCCTAACATCAGCCACATTTTTATGGGTCATTAAATATTTAACTATTTAACGTGTCAATTATTCAAGAACCCTATTTTTTTTTTTGCGAATTGCAATTTCAAACTGTTTTAGCACTTTTAAAGCCGTAATTGCCTTTACTGGGCAGGATTATCGCGGAGCGCAAATCGGGTAGCAGATCGTAAATTTGCTTGCATAGAAGATTACACGATGCGATTGTTAAGGGTGCGTCCGCAGTCCACGAGTTGCAATCGATTTCGGTCTATTACAAGGCGATTTCTCGATGCCGGTTACGGATATTTGTGGTGCAATTTGCGTACTTGTTTGCATTGTGAGGATTGCTGGTACGCGGTCACGCAGATGCCCCTCGATGCGAAAATAAACAGGCTCAGTCGCCGCGATCGCAAATGAGTGGGCGGACTCTCCAATTTGTTGATATTCACTATGATTGTATAGGGATTCGTGCTGACAGTAGATCAAAACAAATATCCTCCACCGCTTCACCGCCCAGGTGAACGCGCAATCGATATCGGAGATGATGTTATCATCACGGTTTATTCCAGATTATTATGATTGTATTTCTTTAATAATGCATGGAAATCTGTAAGCATGTGGATTAAATTCTCCAAATAGCAAATGTTGATTCAATAATTTCTTCTGTTTCTCTTGATTACGGCCTGTGGCAGTATTCTCAGTCGCAAGGATTTTTCTCGTTTTCGAGATTTCAAAATTAAAGTACCGTTAAAAGCTGACTGGACGCCTCACATTGACGGTGCTCCTAATAACGATGATCTGTATAAACATTAATTTACTATCAAAATCTCGAAAACATAAAAAATCTGAGAGACTGAGAATGTTGCTCCTAATCGTAACGCAAGCGCATCGCAGGCGATCGTGACGCCTATCGCAGGCGAGGACGATCTCAACCGATTTCAATTTGCTCCGACATGACATTTCAACTGTTGAGTGCTTTGTGATGTGCGAATATCTTGCGTTCCCGGACGTCGGAAGGCGTCAGGGCAGTTCACGACGCCCGCCCGCTAACGACCGGCTATATAGGATCGTGATCCAATGTTCTGTTTTCGTGCAACATTGTGCTCCGAAAGGATAAAACTGACGCAATTGCTTTTAATGACCTCTCTTTACGATACTATTAGCACTAGTATTGTTTACTATCGTAATATTTATGTTGCGTTCAATTGAAACTCTAGTTGGTGTATTAGATCGAGTGCATCTTAGTATTTTGTTTTCTAATTATATAATTACCTACTAGTTAAAGACAACAATAAGGAATATCTTCAACGTTTGTGTTTTTACAACCAGGAGTATTATTTAAAAGGCAAATTGTGGTAATGGATGTTTTTTTTTTGACGAGTTATAGAATTACTTACGAAAATTTAATAATACCTTTACATTTGTTTAACACGATATCCATGGTACATTTGATATAAAAACTTAATTTTATTATATTCAACGATCTTTAACAAGTACAGAGCTATATTATAAAGATTTTATGATTTTATAGGACCTGTTCAAGAGCAGAGTAACTAAAAACGAAATTATAATAAAATATAAGTAAACATGTTTGAAAGTTAGTTTAAACGGTTAATTAAAGTTAATTTTAGCTTTAACCACTTGTAAAATAACTAGGTTATTGCTTTCGAGTCGCTACTACTCTTTGAATTGCTTCGAAAGAGGTCTACTAAAAGAGTTTTCAACAAATAAAAGCAACAAGTTCTAATAAAATTATTTCACATACGCGATACCTGCTTATGTTAAGCAAGATCATGACCGTGATTGGCTAAAATATCAGTTTATAGGTCCTGCAGGTAGCGACACTGGCCGCTGTAAAAATCAAAAACACTGCCGCTCACTCTCGAACGAATCATTATGGACATGCAACAAACTATTAAAATACATTACCAACGTATGACTAGTATTAATTATTACCAACGTAGTACCCCGCTGATTTTATTTTTGATAATAATTAAAAAAATGCCGTAAGTAACATATAAAGCAATGCGAACCATTGCGATCGTACAATGTTGAGGATGAGCTATAACGCCGTATAAGTCTTTATAAAATTTCACGATGATCACGAATAAGAAAGCCTTCTCCCTTATACGATGCATTTGGCTCTATATCTACAGTTTTCAGGTCATTCGCATTATAGGTATTCGTGTTCGTAATCATTATGGGAAAAAAACTTTTTTTTTACAAAGGCTTAAATTTACGCAAAAACATGCTTTAGATCAGTTATGTGAATAACCGCCTTTTTGATTATGTACTAACTCTGAAGACCTTTTTCAGAAGTGAGAATAGTATTTACGTACATAAATATTATTTTAGGATTGGGATTACATAAAACTGTGTTGATAATTATTGAATTCAAAATTTTACTATCTGAACCGATAAACTTCGTTTCTCCTAACGCCATCTAGTGGTAAAATATAAGACCAAATTTGTCAAGTTATTTTATTTGTTTCACTTCCTATCTAATCCATTTTGTATCATCACCCCTGGAAACTCCATCAACCGAGGGAACTTACCTAATAAGTCCAACTCCAGTCTGTCTTTATCCCATTTCAACATAAAACGACCAAGAACACGTCCGTCCAGCTATGCTGAGAGTTGCTCACGCTCTATACAAGATGGCGCCACCAGCATATTTAAGATGAATAAAGATTTGTGAAAAATTTCAACGATCTATACTTTTCGATGAAAATGAGTGTGTCACTAGCTGCCTAGTCTAGACACACTATGCTGAAGTTATGCTACTGAAGTTCGGCATGATTACGCCTACCGCTTACAATGTTCTTTGAATATTATCTGACGTGACGACACATTATGCCGAAATTACGTTGCCTTACTATACCTCGGAACGAATGTTCAGCCGTCCGTGAAAAAAAACTTACGATGCGTAACTTCGGCATAGTGTGTTTAGGCACTTACAGACTTACTGTCCCTATATTACGGCCGCATTTGCAATACTGCTTTTCGGCTTCTTAATTTTTTCTGTATTGTGTTTGACGTACTAGAGAGGGAAAAGCATTATTGCAAATATGGCCGTAATAGTACCCTGGACGACTGACGGACATAGCACACATAAAGACAGAACTATGAAGATTCATCTTTCGACCACGGTAACTAAAAAAACTAACAATAAACTATTAACTTTAACTATTTCAATTACTCTTTGAGTCAGTATTAATTTGACAATCCTTCTTCGACCACGGTACCTAAAAAAACGACCCATAAACCAAAAACAAATAATCCAATCACTCATTCAGTATTTATTAAAGAATTTTCACATGTGCAAGTATCACGAGCACTCACCCTGAGCCGCTGGTCGGCGACGGTCCACACGCGGCTCGCGAAGTCGTTGGACGCGCCCGCCACGTACGCGCCCGTCGAGTCGAAGTCCACCGACATCACACCGGCGTTAGAGCCCACTAATGTTCCTTTACACTCACACACACCCACTGCAACAAGTCAGAAAATGATGCTGTAACTGTTGGGTTGCCTAAAACATTGCGTCAAGGGACAGCCCAGAATACAGATTCAAATAATTATTTTCACCTGAAAGTAAATTAGTAAATTATATAACAAGAACGTAAAGTAATGAGGGTACTCATTTTCACTACGCTCGGAAACTCTGAACTCTCACTGCGCTCGAGTTTTAATATGCGCATCTTCATAACTTACACCTTACATCACTTTACGCCTTTGTAATATACTTATCTTCTATTTTACCTGTAGGTGCATTATAAAAACTCTTACCGCCTTACCACAAAAAGTTATACCGGTCTAAAACCGCCAATTTGTATGACGAACTAGTGATTGAAACCTAGTCTAATGATTTAGACCCGGTTTAACTCTTTTTGTGGTAGAGCCGTTAGACATTGGCCGCAATAACCTTTGGCGATATAGTTAGACATAATCCCTGTTATTCATAAAAAGTTAAAGAGTATTTTAGTTATTTGACGTATGTCAATTTAGACTGGATGACACGTATTTACCATACAACAAACCAGAGAAATAGACCTCCAGTAAATCTACTTAAAATTTACTGTATCTTTATGAATAACACGGAATAACTATAAATGTAATACAGTCATGAAGGTATGATACTTACTTTTGGAAACGTCCCACAGCTTCAGCTTCCTGTCGGCGCCGCCCGTGGCGACCATCCTGTCGGTCGGAGACCACTTCACCGCATTCACTTCACCGTCATGTGCGTCCTACGAACAAGAATAATAATAATAACACAGGGCCCCTAACTAGGAAGAACCTGTATCTAGGGCACCCGAAACACACACAGAGACGAACATTACACCAAGACCGGAAACAAACATCGATATTCATCATATCAACATTCGCCCCGCCCGGGAATCGAACCCAGGTGCACACGCTTACTCAGTCCACATCACTGCCAGCTAAGCCACGGAGCAGTCAATCAATCAATGGGAGAATAATAATAATAAAAAGCGCGCGCGGTCAAAATATATACCAATAATCAATCAGTCATCATTATAATCAATCGGTCATCGTTGTTTTGATTGACGGGTGTCGTTCTTATACAGTGGCGCACCCAGACGCACGCAGATTTAGCTGGCGAGCACGTTTGTAAATTCCTGATTCATGATACTGACACTGACTATTATTTCGACAGTGTTGCCATAGCTACAATAAGAGTCCAGAATATATAGGAATTACTACACTTCTTCATCTCTTTTACTTCTTCATCGTTTATTTTATTATATTGTCATTGATTCTTTATTCGCTCTTCGATCGCTTACAGTGGGGGGAAATCGAGCCCAAACTAGTCAGTTACATGCATACAGTTAGAACTAATAATTATAAGCGTGTTAAAAATAAACGCAACGTTTTACTTACAAATCTCAAGGCGACTTTAGTAGGCAGCGTGGCGGTATAGTACGGCATAGAGTCCATGATTCTCTCTTCGGGCGCCCCGCCGCCGCCGCCGCCTCCCCCGCCGCTTCCCCCGCTGCCGCCCGACCCGCCGCTGTTGCGGCTTCCACCTTCCCTTTGCGCTTCTTCTAATTCTTTACGGACCTTCTCAACTTTTTTTCTGCAAACAATTTTTTTCATATAAGTCCATAGTCATTTTAAGAAAGCGGTGTGGCGGACACGGACGGCGTAACTCTACCAGTTTTTCTGTATTGCAAAATAGCTCTTGTTCTTAGGCACTAGTCTTGTGTAAACGAGAGCATAGCCAAAGGGTTTCGCTAAATGATACGCCACTATACGATAAAAAAGAGAAGTTCATAGAAAAAGGGCATATTTGGGCATTACTTTTGCTGGTATATCGTAAATACTGTGTATGGATCTTATGATGTACAAGTTAGCAGCTTTAAGCATTTGCCATGCGCCGACATTACATAGAATTGTTAGGTTCATGCATTGGGTTTTAAATTAGAGTAAGTATATTATTTTTAGTATCGCATAATGTTGCAGCAAGCTAAAGCTGCAGAGCAATACTTCAATTATTAATACGCAAATAACTAAGTAGGAATTCTGTACAAAATTAAGGAAAGATAATATTAGTATGGATTATTATGGTAATTAAGTTTGTTATTGAAGCATTCAAAACTTTTATGTATTTTATGGTTAGAGGTTACAGCACCGAACATTTTATTTATAACAATGCATCACTGTAACAACTTACTATTAGAACCGATGTAGATGCCCGAAACACATGCAAACCTAGACGCAGGCCACAAACATCGATATTCATTATAACAATTTTCGCTCCCGCCTGTTATTGAATTTGGACCTCAAAACCACAGTCAACTAACATCACTGACATCTGAACCAAGGAAGTTCTAATACCTATCGAAATTGGGAAACATTATTATACTAGTTTTATTAACTTACCTATTAACATTATTATAGAGCTGGCGCTAGCATGGACTTTTTAGTAAGATAATATTGCAAGTAGCACGATTTCGGTATTGTAACTATCTATCATAACTAAGTATAGAGTTAGTATGTAAGTATAAATGAATATTTTAGATAGGTAGGCGTTTACATGAGGCAAAAATAATAATAATATTTGATTAAGCATTTTTTTTCTGGCAAGCACCATAAACCAAAGAGTTAACAATGTAAACTTATTTACTGAGGAAAAATGCATTGCATCCATTTTACAGCATTAAACGGCATCATTTTATGTACAGGTGAAACAACAGATACTTCAGGAAACAGACACTACACGAAACAACATTAATTCAGTAAAAAAACATCTAAATGAGTCAGTTTCAGAGTGCAATTATGACATAAATGCAGAAAATGCAAGACCAATCATAAATGAACGGCACGATATCTTATAAAACGCAAAATAACCACCACATTCGCATTCACATTATGCCAACTCACCCAAAACTAACTCTACCAAAGGTGTTGATGAAAAACGCGTTGCTTGACCTGTTGGAAACCAAACGAAAAAAGAAGCAATACAAAACATAAATCATATGAGTAAAATGCGCAACAAGCATTTTATTTAAATATATATAACGGTTCATACATGGCCCGTTTGTTACACAAACATAGCGTATAAATGTGAGCTTAGTTAAATAAATTTTAGCTGTGCAATCTAATCTACAGTCATGTAGAGTTCTTGCTGTATTTTTCAAGGATTCTACATGAAAAGGCAAAAATATACACAAAAACATGGGCAGTGTGCAGGAAACATAAAATCTATGTAGTAGCAGCTGTGCGTAACTTTATAAAGCAACTAATCTACCTTTGCCACCGAAAGCTAAATATACCTATAAATAGTCTTCATAAAACTGCTGTTTTATGTTTCCTAGAATGATCCAACAGGTATGTGTACTGAAATAAAATTTAAACTGAAAATGTTCAACAAGAAAAAAAAACATGCACTGTGTTAAAAAGAGCAATAAAATAAATTCCTTACTTGAGAAAATTTTCGTTTTCCTCGTTCATTTTGTCCGCATCTTTCGCTTTGTATTTTATTAATCTTTCTACCAGTTTTCCGTTTTCATCCTGGAATAAGAAAATAATTTAAAAAAAAGATTGTAGTAATGGCAGATTAAATCACAAAACAACCCTTACTTTTTAGTATCCGAAAATATAAAAGATATTTTATAAAACTTTGTTTTTAAAAAGACCGGCTTATTTCAAATTTTCATGAGAACTGAGATGATATTTTGCTTTGGTGCAGTGTTGAGATAGAGACACTAAATGTTTTAAATATAAAACGTTTATCCAGCGAGAGAATCGTAAAATTACGCATGTTTCATTTTTACGAGCTCGCAACACATCAAAACAAAATTTAGACTCTAGACAAGCTTAATGTCGACGGATGTAGTATCAAATTTTGCGAACAGCACTAACGTTAAGAGCCAGCTTACAACGATACTAGCGCCATTCGAGATAAAAAAAACATAAACTAAGGCAAATATCAAAAATGTGGCACAGTATGACACTAGATATTATAGCCTAGTATTTTTAGGGAAATGTTGTATAGATTTTAAATTAAAGACTAAAGAAAGCTACAAAGTGTTGCTAAAAGTGACCACTTTTAACAACAATTTGTGTATAATGTTGTTCTTTTAAGTTAGGACTACTTTACTGTGCTCAAAAAATACTAAGCAAGATTATCTAGTGTCATACTGTGCCACATTTTTAATATTTGCCATAGTTTAGAAGATATAATTTTTTTTCGAGAATAGCGCTAGCATCGCGGTAAACTGGCTCTTAAGCGCTCATTGATAGGGCATGGCTTCGACAAAGATAACAAATCTCGAAACCATTTTGACGGAAATAACGATAAAAAATAATATAAAACCTGTATCTAGGGCACCCGAAACACACACAGAGACGAACATTACACCAAGACCGGAAACAAACATCGATATTCATCATAATCAACATTCGCCCCGCCCGGGAATCGAACCCGGGTGCATATGCTCACTCAGTCCACATCACTGCCAACTGGCCACGGATCAGTCAGAATTAAACACGTACCCATTTATTTTTAAAGGTTAAAAAATATATACGACAATCACCTTCGATAGTTCATAAAAATAAGTTGATTTGGCGGCATGCCAACAAGGTACGGTTACTCAAAAAAAAATTAAGGTGCAAAGCTTTTCATTATACCTAAATTGAATTTAAATATTTTTTTTATTTGAGTATTTTTTTTATTTTAAAATGCATTTTATTTGGTTCCAATATCTTTAAAGGCAAGAAAATCTGATACTAATAACAGAATACAAAAAAATAAACAATCTTAGATAACAAGTTCCAATCACGATTTTCGTAGGCCATTCAACAAAAAGTTTATTGCAAGTTCTGTGTTGGGGTAAAAAATATTATTTCTGGGAAAATGTAGCATTGAATAATTATTTTGCAACTACAGTAATTTTAATACCTAGTCATTATGTTCTAAGTACAACATTCAAATTATTTTACTTTTTTATTGATTGAAGCAATCAATAACGCGCATAGTTTTCATCATGGTTACCTAGTCGGTACAAAAATAGAACGCAAAATGTTTATGTGAGGTGGTAACATGTGGGTTTTCTTATAAACAATTTTCCAACAGAAAACACTATTTTAACCGAATACCGCACCGATCGCGAAGATTTGAAAAGCTTTTAACATACTGATGAATCTATGCCATCGTATATTGCACTTCTAATTAAAACAGGAGGTATTTTATATAAACAATACCGAGTGAACACCTCCCGTAGGCAAAGACCGGAGAGTTTAATGATAACGTAACCGTGACCATGTCATATTTTTTATTTCTACATAATAGATATCATTATATGGCATGAAAATATAGTTTACATGGTTTTAATGCTTACTTGTTTTATCTATCACGAGCTGTCCCGGCTTACTTTGTTACGCCATAGAATATAAGATACTACTAAAGACTTGGCTCTATAGACTATGTTCTTTTGCCTGCCCAGAATGGGCGAATAAAAAACAAACAACAAAAACAAACCACCTGTCAAAATATGTAAACAACAGAAAAAATATTGCACCTTGGACTACATTATTTGAGTTTAAGTAAGGATCCCTAATTTTTTTGAAAATCTAATATAGCCTATGACACTCGGGGATAGTGTAGCTTCCTATCAGTGAAAGAATTTTTCAAATCGGTTCAGTATTTCCGGAGCCTATTCGTTACAAACAAACAAACAAACAAACAAATCTTTCCTCTTTATAATATTGGTATAGATACATAATAGATATCATTATATGGCATGAAAATATAGTTTACATGGTTTTAATGCTTACTTGTTTTATCTATCACGAGCTGTCCCGGCTTACTTTGTTACGCCATAGAATATAAGATACTACTAAAGACTTGGCTCTATAGACTATGTTCTTTTGCCTGCCCAGAATGGGCGAATAAAAAACAAACAACAAAAACAAACCACCTGTCAAAATATGTAAACAACAGAAAAAATATTGCACCTTGGACTACATTATTTGAGTTTAAGTAAGGATCCCTAATTTTTTTGAAAATCTAATATAGCCTATGACACTCGGGGATAGTGTAGCTTCCTATCAGTGAAAGAATTTTTCAAATCGGTTCAGTATTTCCGGAGCCTATTCGTTACAAACAAACAAACAAACAATCAAATATTTCCTCTTTACAATATTGGTATAGATACATAATAGATATCATTATATGGCATGAAAATATAGTTTACATGGTTTTAATGCTTACTTGTTTTATCTATCACGAGCTGTCCCGGCTTACTTTGTTACGCCATAGAATATAAGATACTACTAAAGACTTGGCTCTATAGACTATGTTCTTTTGCCTGCCCAGAATGGGCGAATAAAAAACAAACAACAAAAACAAACCACCTGTCAAAATATGTAAACAACAGAAAAAATATTGCACCTTGGACTACATTATTTGAGTTTAAGGATCCCTAATTTTTTTGAAAATCTAATATAGCCTATGACACTCGGGGATAGTGTAGCTTCCTATCAGTGAAAGAATTTTTCAAATCGGTTCAGTATTTCCGGAGCCTATTCGTTACAAACAAACAAATCTTTCCTCTTTATAATATTGGTATAGATGATAGACAATTCAAGACTGCTTTAGTTGTTGACTGTTTTAGTATTAGGTAGTCATATATTTAATTTTAATCGTCTTCTTGTTAATATTTTTATTTTACTAATCTTTGCATGTTATTTTTTAATAATATGTTATCTAGTTGTAAATAAGTTTGCTACGTCCTTTCAGGATGCATGTACCTTACTAACTTTACATAACATCTGTATTAAAATATTATGTACATGTTTGCAATAATTAAATGAATTGAATTGAATTAGTAAGGCCGGCTAGATCAATAAATAAATAGGTAATCACCTGAGTTTCTCTTAACTTCTCTTCTAAAGCTGTGAAGGCCATTTGCAAAGCTTGATGTTCATCTCTCAGCACTTGGTTTAGTGACTGTAGCTCCGCCATATTGCTCTCGTACATTTGTATTTCTGCACGCAGGGACGCTATCAACGCACAGTTTTCTGAAATTCTTTAGAGAAAAGGGTTATCTTAACTTTGTGTAAACATGTGCACATATTTCGAGGATTAACCCTGAATTCAATACACAATTTTTTTTTTACATAAACTTCACTTTAGTGTAGTTTTTCCCTGGTTTGCTCACACAAGATTGTTTTATCTCTGCGTATGAGGCCAGGGTTGTTCAGACATGTTTATTTCAGGATGCCGAGGTACCTTTTGAGAGATACATAGATACAATACCTCTTACAAAAAGGTGGTTTCTCCTGTGAGAATAAACCTCAACCCTAGAGTGATAAGTGCTCTGCAAATGATCAAATTGTTTGTCACATTTTACTTACATGTTTGTCAAATAATATGATTGTGTGCAGCTGAGGTTGAAGCATTTGTCAAAAATTTTTATATGAAAACTCATATATATGATCAAACATGGCAAAGGCCGAGATCGTTTGAAATTATTAGCTCTTTGCTTCTTCCTAATTCTGAAGTTGATTCTTATTAACTAGCATTCATAAAGAATTTCTTGCATGATTTACAATAATTAAACAACTGTTTGATTGAGCATTACTTATGAAACTCACACAATATCTTTTGCAGAAAGTTGTTTCTCTAAATCATGCACTTTTGCATTCAGGCTAATGATCTGTTGTCCGCTCTCTCCTCTGCTCCTATGAAGTGACGTCAGCTCTTCTTGCTGTGCAAGTATCTTTTTTTCTAATGCTTGAACTCTTTCATTGCTTGTGCCTGGAAAAGTAAACACATGAGAATAAAGAAAATATATAAAAAAATTACAATAAAGTCTTATAAAAGATTATTTTTAATATACCAGGATAGTTTGTCTAATTTAAACCTATGTTCAACAAGAAACTGTAATTAAAGCACATGGCTATTTATTTGTTTTTTTTTTTTTTCATACAATAAATTTCTATTTGGAGTTAATGCTTAATTTAAATAATTGTGTGATAAATTAAAAACTCACCACCGCCAACTGTAAGTCCACAATCAATATTGCCGAAGCGAATTCTTTCGTTCTGCAGAGTGAGCTGCAGGTTTTCATTTTTAAGCGAGTTTACATTATCAAACAAACGGCTCTCTGGAAAATAAAGGATTTCCTGTGTCATTAGATGAGTGGTAAGAAGGTTGTCAGCATTATATTTAAATATGATAAGAAAAGAAAATGTTCAACTTCTATTCTAATACAATCATGGTATTGTTGAATAACTGACTTATTAAATTTATTATCCTACATACATTTTTAAGATGTTGTGATCATCCTAAACGAATGCATATCAAATCTAAAAAGATAAGAGATGGTGATCAAAATTAAGGAAAGATTTTTAGAGTACACTATAAACTTGTATGCTTGTTAGTAAGTATATAGGATATGACCTTGATATAATCTTAAGTCAAAGAACTAAATGAAAGTTAAATTAAATTCTATATAAATAATTAGCAAACAATGTCTGAAACCGATAACAAAAGTGTATTTATTTACAAAAAATTAAGGTTATAATACTTACGAAAAGTAATTATCTCTTGGAATGCTGCAGTCTCATACTTGTTTCTTGCCTGTAATTGACTAGTTATATCGTTTCTCCACTTCTTATCATCCATTATTATAATTTAGGAATTAAGTTAATTTTTTGCTGTTACGATATCAAGTAAACAACTTTTTAGTGCGTTGTGAGAACCTGTTGCAGATGCAGATAATTCTGATTCAGCTCAGCACACTAGAAACACCCGTAAAAATTTATTATAAACAAATTTAATGATAATGAGAGAGAATCACTGCGAAAAAGTAAATAAAATTTTAATTCAATTTCATATATTGGTTGGTGTTTCCTTTTCTTTCCTTAGGTGATTGATTGATTGTTTGTTTGATAATGTTAAATAAATGACAATACTATGATTGATTGATTTTCTTTTTATATATAATTCGCCCATTCTGGGCAGGCAAAGGAACTCAGTCCATACAGCCAAATCTTCAGTAGTTAATTAAAAGGAGATTGACCATTTTTGTATGGACGCTGGACCAAGGCTGCCCAGCATTGAATCATAGTGCATAATGTTCATTAGACTAACACTCAACAGTAGTCTGTAACCTAAAGCGCTTAAGAATCTATCCAAGGAATATTGAAAAATAATCTATTTTACATTGACGAAAAATCCTAACCAACAGCTTATTTTAAAAATAAAAGACGGTGTATCATTTAAAATATCAACATTTATTTAAGGATAAACATTTTAAAGCACGCAGGTATAGCGAAACCCAGCGTGCGCGAAAGAGATAGGCACATACCAAATCTGAATATGAGCAAGAGAGACTTTCGATTTCTCTAAATTCTGGCAAATCACTCTTTATTTATCATTTTCATATAGAACTTGCTACAAAAAAAAGTTGCTTCGAACGAGACTAGTGAGGTCGGAACCGGACTCGGGAGGTAGAATAGGTAAGATAATAATAATATTATTTAACATAAACGATAAAAAACTATATATCAAATGTAAGATCACCAAAAAAATAAGTTTTAAGGTACTACGTATATATTATAAATCCGTGGTTTTAATTTTTATTTTTTATTTTTCATATATATATCTCTTCATGTGAAGAAGAAAAAAAATATTCACATGCGTGGGCAGCATTTGGTCCAGAATGGTCAATCTCCTTTCTTAAGTTTTCAAGTCTTAGGTATTCTGTAGTTAAATAGGTACTTTGTTTTCTTAGCCTAGGATCCTAACCTCGACTACTTCACGGGACATCGATTAGAATTATTCGAGAGCAGCAACCTTTATTTCTTACTTCACTACACAGTTTTCCTTATAGGGCACATTATTACTGTCTACGACATTCAAACGCGTCACACCAGAACCGGTATTGCAACTGCACACGGGAGTGTGGTGCGGGGAGGGGACCCCGGCCTCCATCTTGTCCATCTCGTCCTACAGTTTTAAGCGATTTATTTTAATTGTTATTTAATCTTTAAGTTCCAGTGCATTATATCAGTCAAATTACAGTCCGCTTTTCATTTAACATCGAGGGAACCCAAACAATTACACTAACTCCACCACACTAGCACAATAATAGCCACGGAAAACTAATTTAGCAAATTGACCAAACAAAAGCACGACATTTTCCTCATGTTTCCCGCCAACAGTCCTATGATTGATTGAAATTTGTAGACGTAGACTGAGAGATTGAGCTTAAAACTGAGAATGACAAAACTGTCAATAGTGTCCAAAGGCGGCAACTCACGGTATGGCGCGAAATTCAAAATTTTTCACGTTTTTTAATTATTTTGGCAAAAGTATTCATTTTTAATAAAGTTTAAATAAATTCGCGTATAAAAACCTATCTCCCACATTGATCCACACAGTATCGTTTTTGAAAGACAGAGTTACCGATTTTGTGTATATTAAAATCCTACCTACCATGCATGCTAAGCTTAGGTGCTAAGCCTTCCACCTGATACAGGCAGAATTTGTCGTTTGTCAACAACCTGCCAATAATGGAGAAAAAAAAAAAATTATGTAAACGGCCGAAAAAAAAAAACTGAAAATTATATCGCACCCATGATAGCACCTCATTAGCACCCTTAAGTGCTTCACAGACTACGCAGATACGTTATGATATCTGAGCAGATCATTTTCAACATCACTTTCTATGTAATCCTATGAACTACCACACACCTTTAATAATAACGAGCTTTCCCGGCTTACTTCGTTACGCCATAGAATATAAGATAAAAGACTTGGCACTATAGACTATGTTTTTTTGACTGCCCAGAATGACTGAATAAAAAACAAACAACAACAACAAACCACCTGTCAAAATATGTAAACAACAGAAAAAATACAGCACCTTGGGTTACATTATTTGAGTTTAGGTAAGGATCCCTAATTTTTTTGAAAATCTAATATAGCCTATGACACTCGGGGTTAATGTAGCTTCCTTCCAGTGAAAGAATTTTTCAAATCGGTTCAGTATTTCCGGAGCCTATTCGTTACAAACAAACAAACAAACAAACAAATCTTTCCTCTTTATAATATTGGTATAGATATAGATAATAACACATCACACTCAGAGCCCCTAACTAGGAAGAACCTGTATGTAGGATGCCCGAAACACACACAGAGACGAACATCACGCCCAGACCGGAAACAAACATCGATATTCATCATATCAATATTCGCCCCGCCCGGGAATCGAACCCGGGTGAACACGTTTACTCAGTCCACATCACTGCCAACTGAGCCACGGCGCAGTCGCACACCTACGCAGATAATGTAAAATACTTATATCTAAGCCGTGACATATAAACTGAAAGATGGTGGATCATTATCTGCGTATACAAATTTCTTCCCTTGAAACTCTCACTGCACTCGGGTTTCAATATGACACCTTCCTACAAAATACATTACTTTCACCCATGGTATATAAACTACTATTTTTACTCTTTTGGGTAATATTAGTCGCGGCGTAATGAAGGTTCTGTGAGCCTTAGATCTATAACTGTGAATTTAAAAGTAGGCGCGGTCGACTTTGGAAAAAAAAAACATCATACTGAGGGGGTGAGGCTGCGACCCCCCATATGGGGTGTTTTCGTCGATGAAATTGATCATAGAATACATCCTTAAAATTATGTTATAGCTTCCCCGGACACGGACGCACTGTATAGTAATGCAACATTTTTAATGAGTTTTGTGATTTTTAAATTAGGAGAATACTACCCCTAGTAGCCTTCATATGACTAGCCTAATGATTGATCCTAAGAATTTCGTAGTAACCTCTGTGTAATAATCTATCTAACTGTAAAACATACCTTTTTATACAGAAGGTAGGTTATGTAAGTACCTACTTTAAGTACAGACAGCTAGTAGAGTACCTATGTACTATAGGTACAGAATACAGAGTTAAATTTTGGAACATTCAATATAAGTTTAGAAGGGTAGCTGAGCTGCAAGGCTTATTGTTAATGTTCGCTCTCCGATCAGATTTCACGAGTGTTACCTCCCCATTTCTCTCAAGGCATTAAGTTTATACATACCTACTTTTATGGTTTAATCTCTGAGTATTTTGCTTCTGTAGTAAAGCAATAAGTGCAATATTTTTGCTAAGTCTGGATTTCTGTCCGTCTACCCTTTTTCTTAGAAGATTAAAGCATGAAGTTACCGTCTCGATATGTTCTTGGTACACTACACTCATTGAATTAGATTTTAATTTAGATTTTCATTGCGAGTAGCTTTGATTCATTCCACTAGCTAGAGTCTGTGCTCTGTGTAAAAGAAGGAAAGATACCTACTCTTAACTGACTTCGCCAACGAAGCGGAAAACGGCTGCCGTGCGTTCGCTGTCTCCGGAAAGAGCGCAAGGAAAACAGAACAAAGGTATTCTAATTAACTCCCCTAAGTGTAGGTATATAATATACCTAGATAACTTGATAACAGTGATTTTTTTATTTTAGATTATATGGGCATCTCTACGTTAGGAATAATACTTTTAGATATGTACGGTTGTTACTTTAGGTACTTTTTTTAAACTGTACTAACTGAAAATAATATAGTTTGCAGAAATAAAATAAATTAATAATAATATAAAAGTTTTTCAGAACGAGACGTTGCAACTTAAATTACCTAAGTACCTTCTAACCTTATATGTCTCAAACTAAGCAATATTCGAATTCGTGTCCTTCCTTATCAAACTAAATTAATCTTAATTGACTTCTAAACAAGCCTACGGAACTTCACACGCCAGGGTTTAGCACCGAATAACGCTAATAAAGTTTCGGGATCACCGCACCCAAGTCCACGGCAATATATTCAGCTTAATATTGTAATTTTGCAGGCTCTTGGTAATATCTTGCGGTGAGCTGGCTCGAGCGCTCTTCCCTATTCATGGCCTGTCGATATTGATCGTAATTAGGTTTAGTCGAAGTCGTTCTCATCTCGAATTTTGTATCGAGGATTACTAGGAATCCATGTTATTCGCTGTCGATGTTTGTTGAATAGCGTAGCAGGGACGGTTCATGGACGGACTTTTGACAAGTTCCAGATTACATTCAGATTCCCTGGTTTCGCCTTGCCTCGTAAAGGGGTTCATATTGTTGGTACCTAGGTACATAGGTTAAACTGCCTTTCGACATTTTGAGTAACGATTTGCAACTTTCTTTACGAGCTAACGGCTTAGAACGAGTGATTACAGTTTTAACACTGTTTGTAGTAAATGACTTCATTTGTCGGGTTTTGTTCGGGTTGGCAGTGACTGTGACGCCTCTGTTTCACATTCGTGTACTAGAGTATTTTGCCTCTAGTGTCTGGAAGCATTTACCCAAGTATTTAATTTGTAATATCCTAACTACATACTTACTTCTTGTTAATTTTAATATAAAAAAAACTTATGCGCTTCCGTGGTTCTGTAGGCAGTGATATTGACTGAGTCCTCGGAGAACAGGGTTCGTTTACCGATGGGTCGATTATTTTTATGGTGAATGTTTGCTTTCTACTCTGGGCTCTTTAAATATTGTTTTTACCTATAGTTAGTACTTAACTCTGATTACGTTAATATTTAATGCTGAGTTGGTATACCCTAACTCGAAAGCGTTGATTTTGGCCCAAGAGCGCATATAGGGCGAGGCGCAGCGAAGATAGGTACCGAGAGGAAGGTTATGAATTAAACTAGTCTCTAGGTATATGCTGAGCCTAAAAGCGTTAATATCTGTTAAAAGCTTAGACTGGAGCGGCCAGGTCCGGAATGTGTAGATACCTACTAAGCAGATTGCTGAAAACTTTCGTTGTGTAAAATATCATGACATTTCAACCAACAGATTCTTGTCCTCCGTGCTGATTGCTGATACTGCATTGTTCTAGATAGCTTCTGTTGCTTGCTATAATATTAAGCCAGGTATATATTGAATGGGGTGCTGGCCAGAGAACCTCCACTCGGTGCACCCTGGGCAACAGCGGACGATCACACTTATCGTTTCCCGTTTGGTGTGATCGTCCGGTGGCTAATAATCTGACGGGAGTGGCGCTCTACATGCTCTCTGATCTATCAGAGAGCATAGTGTGAGTCGAGAAGGAGAGCGGGGCTTGAGACTTCCACCACGGCGTACCCCTCGGTGCCGTGGGGGGACTAACAAGCCCTGCTGAACGCGGAGGAAGAAGAGTGGAGGAAGAAGAGAGGAAGAGACAAGTGGAGGAAGATGGCGACGCGATGGGTGCGGGAGTTGGGAGCTCCCCAATGGCGCGCCCACGTGGAGATTGATGGCTCGGCTGATTAGAAACCCTGCGTTATTAGATGCTGGGATTCCCCTTCCTCGAGGTCGGCTCGTTGCTCGCCGAACGTTGGTAGCAGATTCCCCCGGCTGATCCGAACGCGCAGGGAAATAGATGCCGGGCTATCATCTCTCCACGCTTTGCGGTCGGCTTGATGTCGCCGTCGCTGCCGCAATGGGCGTGCCGTTGGGGCGCTTACAATGCCCCGTAGGAGAGGGTGGCAGTGTCCTAACCAGGGCACTGTCACACACGATCGCTGCGTGCTGCAGCCAAGGTGGAACGGCTGGTAGCATCTGGTGGTCGAGGAGGAAGGAGCGGGGACTTGAGACTTCCACCATGGCACTAATTTTCTGGGTGCCATGGGGGGAGTGACAAGCCCTGCTCCGGCTCGACTGCCGACTGGGGCGGTCGAAGAGGAGAGCGGGCGGGGCCCCAAAGGTTCCACCACGGTGGATCACATACGCTGTGGCGGGGCCGATGGGTCCCGATCCGCTCTGCAGCACCGCTGCAGGACCCCGGGGTCGTTGGGTGCACGAGGCGGGGGCATATAACGGCCCCGAGAAGGACGACGGAACGCGGTGTCCAGTTCAGCCGTCGAGCGTAGGAATAGCCATCCGCGCTCAGGGGGGACTATCACCACCTGTCCCCCCGTGAAAAGGCTACTAAACAGCCAATGCTGGAGGGGGTCGCGGAGTTGAACACAAAGTTCGAGAGATCTCCCGTGACCCCCTTGCTAACAGCCGAGGAGGACACCGGCGGGGTTTTAGTGGGTGCGAATCCCACATAACCCTGCGGCTCCCCCCGGGGCTGCAGGGTACTCGTTAGGAGTTTCCCCGCCTAAAAAAAAAAAGGGAAAATATATTGCACGTTGTATACTGAGTGATCGTAGGCAAACTGCAACCTGTTTTTCTTTTTTTGTGCCTACATGGGTGGATCAACTTTTTGTTGTTTAGACCTGTCCCGCGCCGTTAAAAATATTTATAAATTTTTGAAAAAGGTGTGCTAGCTCTTGTTTAATATAAAACATAATTAAGAAAACCAAATAATTCTACTGTATGTAATGTAAAAGTTTTTAAAACATTTTTTATGTTTTTATTACAGTGACCCAGTTGACCATTTTTTTCGCTCATACAAATATTCAGTGTCCCCACTCCTAACTTACTGTACGATATACATTGTGGTTTAAAAAAAATAAAGGCAATGATTTATTTATTTAGTCTAAACATACACTTAAAGGATCGCAGTTATATGAAATGAACAAAGTGAATTTATATACATTAGAATTTTTCCGCAGATATCATTTTATTTCTTGTCTCCGCTTTTTCAATTCAATCTTGGTCCGCTGGCTAACCGACTAAAATGCAGTTTCAAGTTGTGACAAGTTCGTTTGATCACACATTCAGCCAATCACGAACGAGTCTGAGAGTCGCGTGATTCCTGCTGTCAACCTAAAAACGTTACTTTCGACCGTTCAGTTCACCGGAGAGCCGATCTGATCAAGGGTATGTTTATTGTTGGTCCGCTGGGAGACGAACTATTTCGGTAATTATTTTTGAGCCTAAATTTTATTTCTTATAATGTTATACATATTATTTTGTTATATAAGTTTTTTTTTTTTGTTGTTTCCACTATGTTTTGTTATACCTCACCTCGGCTGCCCAAATTCAAAACCTAGTAACTGGTGATTTTGCAAAAAACCCGTTTTTGTAATTTTTCGACTTACTAGGCGGTATCGATTCGATATGGACCTTAAAACACCGAGTTCCCTACGGAATTTCAAAATTAAAATTTAGTAAGTCTACCCAATATGGAAAAGTTTTTAAAATTGCCATGAAGTACAAATTCTAAACATAGCATGTCGGATTACAAATAAAAAAACCTATCAACTCAACCGACTTACTAGGTTATGAATTTGAAAGCCGACTTACTATGTTTTGAATTTATTTATTGCGCCGATTATAAAATCAATCAAATTTTGATGGAATTTAGTAAGTTAAAAAAACAGTAAGTCATAGAAGAGAAATTTGGCTGAATTAACCCTGAGTCGTAACCAAATCGTCCTGCCTTATTGTATGTTATTTTAATACTTTATCAAATTCTGTAATATTACTAATGTCGCCGGTTAAATTGGTAAATAAATGTATTTTATTTCTTTCTATATTTAATTAATCTTGTGTAGGTACCTGTCTTTAGCGTAGCGTATCAGATTAAATAAACTCTCACAAACAGATTTTAAAAATCAATAACGCTAAAATCACAGAAAAAGAAGCTCGGGATCCTAATCAAATAAACCGAAAAGTTAAAATTGAACGAAGTGGGAATCTTAGGGCTGAATAATTCATTAATTCCAGCCGCCCTGCCACGCCACCCCCCGCCGAGAAGGGAAGATTTTCCCAAGCTCTTGGAAGCAATTGACTTGTAAGTGATGAAGTGGCTCTCCTGATGAAGAGTTCTTTAATGAGCCAACTAAAGAAAATATATATTATTAAATGTTTTTAACGTACTTTCATACGAAACGTAAGCACTATTTTTTTTATTTGTGACGTAGGTAAGAAGTCTCTTAAACATACTTCTACAAGTGATACCTAATACTATATAACTCTATGATTTCTTTCACTCCACTCTTCATTTTTTATATTTTATTTTATTAGGAATAAAGAGAATTCTTAGAGGCACCTATTTTATTTTGCTTTCCGCATTGCTTTCAGTTTAATTTTTTAAATAATAGTTACTGTTAAAAAATTAGATTAACATAAGAATCAAATTATAAAAAAAAACAAAGAAATTTTTTTTTAATATTTTGGAATTTATCGTAAGACAATTTCAGTCACTTTCGTTGTCGTCTCTAGCGTATTTTTCAGTGACATGGCTTCGTTCTGTAAAAAAATTAATAAAAGTTAATATATTATGTTTATGTGCTTGTTAAAATACACGGTTTTTTTTTTAAGGTACACCCCTAAAACGACCCACCGACCGGTGGACGGACACAAGCATAGAAAAAATTTACTCTCCAGACACAAGGTACAAACAGGTGAAAGTATTATAAGTAATAACGTAACAAAAAAAGTATTCTCATAATTAGGTGTCTTACCTTCGCGAGATTCAGCTGATCGGAGTCCCATTGTGCTTCTCTCTCTTCTTTCGCCTGAACCTGTCGCAAATAAAAATGCTGTAGACCCGAATAGTACCAAATAACTCAAAACTCTTTTCCACAAATCGTTTCGGGTTCGGGTGTTTCACCTGCTTTCTTGCCCAGGGTGCTCTTTCGACTACACTATGGATGACCTGACCATGCCACTAATAATAGCATACCAGTAGCATTTTTTTTTTACTTTATAAAAAAGAAGTTAGTTATGCAGCATAACTTATGACTGATAAGTTTATAGTAATTATTATGATTATAATCGACTACAATCGTGGTGCAGAGCTATGAAATTCTAGGTGATGTCCAATCATTGAATGTGTTCCGGGCACCCTTCATAAAGATTGTTACTAATAAGGGGATGGGTCTGATACATTATAAGTTTTATTGTATTAGGGTATGTTCACCGGAATCAGAATTGACGGCAATTTTTTCAAAACTTTCAGTTTTGAAAGATCCAGGTTCGTCCAGATCCAGATCGTCATCATCAAAGTTCTTCCTTGCACCTTCGCTGCTAGAGGTGTCCGAGCTGGTCTCGCCACGGGAATCTAAGCCATCTTCCTTGGATTCTGTAAAATAGATAAACAAGAATCTGTTCAGGGTTGGAATTAGGGTACCACCATTTCGGCCAGGTCGCCCAGCGCTGAGGAGACGCAACGTATACCTTGCTCTGTATTTATCATTATCATAGCTGCCAAAATTTGGGAACTTTGTTTTTGTATGTAACCTACCTTTGAAACTTCGTAATTTAAGTGAGGAGCCCCCATTCGTATCTTCTACTAGGTCAAAACCTAGTTTGAGATTTGCTAAAAATATACGGAAACGTTACTATAAATACTTGCCAGATTATCTTGTATATTGATTTGCAAGAGTGTATTTTTTTTAATGATATTTTTTGTTTATGAAAGTTAACTTGAAAGGCGCTATATGAGTTTTTAAGGTTTTTTAAATCAAGTGATTCTCTTAATCTATAAGAGGTAAAGAAAGATCTTGAATTTTAACATAACGTTTTTGAGTTTACGTTTTTTTATAATTGAGAAACACTTGTGGAATCAAAAAACCTCGATACATTATTTCGTCAAAGATAACCATTCCAAAAAACGGGAATAGCTAGTTTCTTCGAAATTACTAACTAGTTTTTGTTGAAACTACATAGGAATAATGATAATAAAGTAAATTAAATTCTGGTAATTTAAATTTGATTTAAAAGTTATAATTAAAAATATATTTAATATTTTTATTACTTTTTCGAATAAATTGTAGTAACCGATGTGGGCGACTGACATATGACTGTTCTTTTCCCTCAGTATGTTTGAGGGAAAAGGACAGCCTTTGATCCTCGGTCGTTTGATTTATTTCGCGTATATCGTCTTAATAGTGGTTACTTACTTGAGCTATCAGAATGCACAAACAGTAGTGAACCCTGAAAAATATAATTATTTGAAATGTAATAAAATTCACTAAAATAATTCAACTTTACTTTTAATAAAAACTTTAGGAAACTTACCGAAATTATGAGAAATACCACAGAAAGTTTAATGTTGATCATTTTGCACGACTAACCACAACTGTGTGCAAATGGAGAAAAACCTACTGGAATTGCATCGTTAATTCGGCACACTATGATTTTAATCAACTTGATTAATTGATTACATTCCTGATTGGATTGAAATTTTGCCACGGATCTATTGAATTTATTGCTCAACTAACAATTGTTATTTTACAGATATTTAACTGAAAAAACTAGCTTAGATGCTTTAATCTATATATTTCTTTGCGAAAAATATATACAATAGGTACTGTTTTTAGGTTCTAGCTAGCATGTAAAATTTTCACTTAATAGGCCCGCCACTGACAGGCTAGCCTGAAAAAACAATTTTTAACGAGGTTTCAAACGCGTTGAGCATCGGACCTTAAAACACACCAAAAACAAAACAAAATGGTTAAGCTCACCCTTCTACGTACGAATCCAATATGATCTCAGGCAGCTTTTGAAAGTGCAACGTAACGACTGTTGCAGGCCAAAGTGAGCGCAGAGGGATTTGCAGGCTCCAGGAGAAAAATGAATAAAATAAATCCCGACCTAGTTGGTGAAAGCTAAACTAAATTTTGAGGTCTTGCTTTGTTTGTTCTTAAGCAGGTATGTCTGGATAGTAAATTGAACGACCTTAATACCCCTGTCATAAGATATTAGTAAAGGGATTTACTGTAGCCAGAATACGAACCAAAATACGCGCTTTACTCATATTAGCACTTATAAGTACTTAAATACTATTCGAGTGTATAGAAGGTAATAAAAGAATTATATTTTAAAATAAATTTCGGCTTTACTTACTGCACCAAATTATAAAGTAATATTCCCGGAGATAATGTGTGCCTCGGGCGAGACAAATTCCAATTCTCCAACTTTTTCTGTTCAACAACCTCTTTATGTGAAACGCTGCTGCCGAGGATTTCCATGTAAAGTAATATAAGAGAAGTTGGTGCTGATTTAACTGGTTTAAAATTAGTTTTAATGTTTAATTCTTATGACTTCAAGACTTCAAGCCTGCTTTCTGCCGTTTAATTTTTTTTTTTTGGGTTATGAATAAGTATATTAATTAATACTACATTATTGTAAGTTATTTTATATAATAAATAAAACTGACTTACTGAGCTGCAACAGTTTATCTTAGTAAAATAGTCCTGATTTTATATCTAAACTGAATTACATTATAATAAGAGTATTACTATATTTGTATTTCTAAATTGGACTTTAAAAGTAGTATATTAGGTTTCTTAGGATGGTAGAGTTGTTTTATTATATTTATATTTTATAACTACTGTTTTCTATTTCATAAGACACAGTGATCCTTCCTCTCCCTTCTTCTTCTTTAAACTTAAGAGCTTCACCTCTTGTCGGTGATCCTACATGTTGAAAATATCAAGCAATAGGTAATTATGGACGCAGTACATTACACGTTGCCGTACTTACATTTAAGAGCCAGTTTACCGCGATGCTAACGCCATTTTCAAAAAAAAAAAATCTTCTTAACTAAGACAAATATAAAAAATGTCGCACAGTATGACACTAGATAATATTGCTTAGTATTTTTTGAGCACACTAAATTAGTCCCAACTTAAAAGAACAAAATTATACACAGATTGTTCCTAAAAGTGGCCACTTTTAACAACACTTTGTAGCTTTCTTTGGTCTTTAACCTAAAAGCTATACAAAAGTGCCCTAAAAATACTAGGTTACATTATCTAGTGTCATACTGTGCCACATTTTTGATATTTGCCTTAGTTTAGAAGATTTTTTTTTTCGCGAATGGCGCTAGTATCGCTGTAAACTGGCTCTTAACACGGAATTAATTGTCTCAACAATACGAAATTGCTGGAAAAAGCCTCGCAAAATCGGAGCAGCTTAAAATTTACATGAAGAGTACGTGCGTGGTTAGCCCGGTTGTGTTTTTTACCTGGGTATTTCAATGTTCGGTTTTTATTCGAAATTTGCTCTGTAGCTCATTGGATAGAAGGGATTATAAAACACTTTGCAGCTCACAAATACAATTCAACCAAATTCATGTGCACTTTGCGTCATTTAACTGCTATCAAAATACATACCAAAACAATATTTATTATTACGGATAACAAAATTTGATAATAAAATAAATAAATATACATTTTGTTAATACCTATCTATCTCCGGAATTCGGAGATACATAACAAATTGATTCTCGAAACAAAACATTTTATTGATACACTTACTTATTTGTTTAAGGATTATGTATTTTGGTATTTCCAAGCTTTTTAGATACAAGTGACAAATGGGTGGTGTACCAGTACCATTTACCGCGCCTCGCGTGACCAAAAACTAAACTGTATACACACTAGATTACATGAAAATCAATGGATAGGAGGTAATCAGGAATAAAGTTAAAATAATGTATGATGATTTATTATAGTATTATAAAAAATAAGATACCTATACCTTTAGTAGGTTTGTAGGTTAAGTTAGTTAGCTTTTTAATAACTCATAATTAGTTAATTATTAGAGGTTCTCCTCTTGAAATGAAGAGGTCAAATAGCAGGCAATGTTGCCAAAAGTTTAATTACTTAATATAATATCAGTAATAACTATTGTTAATAATAGATAATTATTTTCGTATTATAGTCTGGTCTTGTTAGGCGTTGTTAACGTTATTATTATTTTATCGTAGGTACAAAATTGATCGCATGACTTCTAAGGC
Organism: Euspilapteryx auroguttella; assembly: GCA_951802225.1. Taxonomy (NCBI): domain Eukaryota; kingdom Metazoa; phylum Arthropoda; class Insecta; order Lepidoptera; family Gracillariidae; genus Euspilapteryx; species Euspilapteryx auroguttella. Next base: position 5,840,582 of record OX637649.1, on the reverse strand, counting down.
TCATAAAGTATTGTTTATTCGTTTCCGCAACATGTTAGTATACTTACAGAATGCGTACTAAACTACTGATATGCTAACACATTTTCAAGATTTTCAGACATAATTCGAAGAATTTCACAAGTTATCTCCAAATGTTACGACCATTTTTCCACGGTTAGGTACCAACTCTTTTTCGCAAATCTGTCTAGTTGCACAAAAACAAATGAAAATAAAAATCCTAGACAGTGGAACTGCAAGTGTGTGGCAGAGCGCGTGACGTACATACATAACTTCGTTACAGCATCGCTTGGAAATGTGGAGCACTCCAATTAATTCATTTACTACATTCCCAGGGAATTATATTTTGAGGAATCGTTATTTCTCATTTTTTAGTTTTACAGTGACACAAATGAAACACAAGTCGGGTTAACTTGGATCGGTGCTTTAAGCTTTAAGCTTCAAAGATGTCCTTTGCTATAAACTCTATAAAGGAGTCCTGAATTAAATAACCTAACTAAAGCTAGTTAATATCTGCAGCTTTGCATTATTCTAATTATTAAGATTTCCCAGAGACATATAATGTTCATAACGCACTGCGCGAACATACAATATACTCTTTATCTTGACCGGTTATTTGACAACCTTGTGGGTTAGGGATGTTTACTCCAAATTCCAATGTTAAAAAGCTACTTTTAGCTAATTCCTTGTTATATATTATAGAAATCTTCTGAAATATGTAAAGTTAGGGACCGTCGTCGTATCTTTATTCGTTTTATTGATATTCCAGTATTAGTTTAGTTTGAATCTATCTTTTCATTTTTACTAATTCTTCAAAAAATTGTTAATATAATAATAATTGATTATAAAATATCTACAAAGTTATACTGTTTTTCAATGCGCTATCATTATGGCTCTCTGCAATAGAGATATATATTAATTTATATAAAAAAGAAACTAATGATATTCAAAGATACTGTAGGTAAGTTTATGACGGTAAGTATACATATACGCACCTCAGTATTCAACAGCGCCAATAAGAAAGGCCACTCATTACATCTGCAAAACGTCTGAATAAAGGCACATTCAGGTATATTATAAAAGAAATGAGTAAGCGATTTCCAGGTTACAATGGAAAGGTCTGTTCTCGTTAATTAATTTGCGACAGAGACTGAATGTTTTCGCTTTGGGCCGCTGCTGACGCTGCTATATAGAATGAGAGTGCTTTTAACAAAAAAAATAGTATTCCTTATAACTGTAGCTATGTAAATACCTACCTACTAAGTGTTGAATTAGATTTTTTTTATAGTATAGGACTTTGTAAGTTCGCTTTGTACAAGTGTAGTAAAAGAAAGTGCACTTTTCTCAAGTCAGCTGAAGAGGGATTTACCGACGTTCGGGTTGTGCGGCTACCATAAATCCAACCAGACAGCCATGCAAATATCCCCAATTTAAGAAATCGCCGCGGCAGCTTTTATTCTATTTAGTAAGGTAAGTATCTATTCTAGTTACCTGCCTTTATGACAACATTATTCTAATCAACTCCTTACTGTTTTGTTGTTATTTAATATAAAACTTTAGGTTGTAAAATTGTTTAAGTTGATCGTAATCGCATTGCTATTTGCCGTTTTAACAAAGAAGATTTTTATTTCACGCTCAAACAAACAGTAATGGTCAAATGGATAAAAAAGTCGTTAGCAATTTGATTTCAAGTAGATAAAATTTAATTAAGAGACTTGACCTACTGTCTATTCCGACTGTAAAATTGCAGGCTTAATGCAATTTTAATTTTATAACATCGACAAAAAAAAGACTCACTGATAACTTAACTCGCTACTGTACTTATTGAAATGTAAATCGGGCTTCATTAGAGCTTCTAAGAATAAAACTCAGTCCAAAATAATAAAGCCTATACTTAGTTTTGAAAGTATGCTTTTATTGGTATGAGCTTATCTACTTAAAAATATTAAGAAATTAAAATTACACAAGAAAAACCTCCCTAAGTACCTATACATTTTATACAATCCTTAAGTGTACTCAAAAATTTATCAGTTTCCACTTCGATATCATATAATTCGTTTTCGATTTTTTCAATATTGTTCAGCATAACCCAAGGAGACATCTCATTCATTTTGCTCCAAAACATGGAAATCAGTGGTTTTAATTCTTGTAACGTCTGATATGGGTGATCTTTTAAAGAAGTTTTTTGCGTTTTTCCACAGTATGTCATTGAGTTAAATCGTAGAGTGAAGTTGGTCTGTCAAGGGCTTTGTGGTCATGCGACTCGACTATGTTGACTTTGTTTCCTTGATGTAGTGACTTCACGTAAGTCATTTCTAGCTGGTAAAGCTCAGATTTATGCATAGTTTCGGCATATGGAACGTTGTTTTTACGTAGCTGTGTCATAATTACTTCCTTACTATCATATTTGGACACACTGGACTTCTTATTCATAATCTTTTTAAATGGCGATTAATTAAAAACTAATACGCTGCCAGGATTTAATTTAGGAAGCACAGTGTCGTTTAAAAATTCTTCATATTTAATTCCATTACAAAACAGGCCAGTTTTGTCAAATCATCAGAAATAATGTGATAGAATACTTGGGAGTTATCCAGTTCAGTGAAGGTTGTTCCATTCAACATCCAAAGCTTTTTTAATGTTAAATCTATATCAATTATAGTTTTATCAACGTAGTAAAACACTTGATTCATTTCGCGAAAGTGTTTAATGTGCTTTAAATACTGAAATCGTTTAAATGCAACGGCTGGGTCTTCACTTGCATTTTGACACCGCTCGGTACCAATAATTTTGTTTCGTATCCCATCCAAAACGAAATTATTCTGCTATCTTCTTGTATATCTTCATCTAAAGGTACTGAACTAAAGTCATTTGAAGCTAGCTTGCAATAATGGTTTCTATTATATTTGTAAATGATTAATCGTTTTTCGATATCAAAATTGTGTAATTTCAGATGTAATATGTTTGGATCACCAATGCTAGAACTTTGCAGATAATATCAATATCATCTTTTAACATTCCCGTATAATTTGCCGTTCTTTCGAGAACGTTATCGAAAGGGACATTTACTTCTTGTTTCCTATTCTCTTTTAAACACTTTTCATATATGTATAGAAGCAACAACTTTCACAACTGGATTCATTTTATTTAATTCAATCACTAAATAAAATAAAACAAAAGACGTGTGTCTCCTAAATGTTTTCGCAGTTCAACTAAAATGACGATCTGTCTGTGCTGTGCTGCTGTGTTTTTGTGTAAATACTGTACGGTGTGGTACTAACTTCGTGAGTGAGTGAGGGTGATGCTCTGGCGGCACGGTAAACAAAGAAGGAGATACCAAGTGTGCATGGCGATATAAACTTATTAATACGGTATGGTATATACAATTTCGTGATTAGTAGGTTAACCTAACAAACATAGTTCTGAATACATTATTTTTATCTAAAGTGCAAGCATTAAAATTATACCATGATACGCGCTCCGGAGCGTGGTACTGCTAAAGTTTCGATACTTTGTGATAAATAGAAACCTCGCACTCGCAAGCTCACAAATTCCAAGTTTCTATTGTGATAAAATTCCCTTTGTTCGACGGGCGATAATAAACTTTGCCTATTAACACGTCAAATTTACTGTTTATTAACGAGGGGTTTCGATTGGGATCGAGAATCGAGATACGATACTATGCAATCGATCGATTAAGCATTCATAAAGAGACATAACTTTACGAGATTCAAATTGTTACCTACTTAGTTATTTAATTTCAATAGAAATCTACGTAAGTCTACGTGTATATGAAAATCTCAAATGTATGTGTATATCTCGTTTTAGCAAAAGGTTTTCTTTCACAATAATATCCTTAAATTGGATAATATAGAAACTAATATATAGCTAAAACGAGTTACTTACTACTAGCATTTTCTACTTCGAACTTATTCAAGCCTTTTTTACGAAATACCGACTTTAATTACTTACCTGAATTGTTCTTACTTTATTGTACTTGACTTGACTTAATTATATTTTAGTACCGTACCGCCTATAGTATATTTATTACAATGTATATTTATATATCTTCTTTCAGCTTAGGTACGTGATGTATAACATCAATATTGTAAAGGCTCTCTTACATCATATTGGATCGCACGCGGCCCACAATAAAATCATTCTAAAAACTCCTTCCAGAGTATCGAAGCAGCAGAGGAGGAAGCGTAATTACTTCTATTGTGTCGTCATTAAAGCACCAGTCTATAACTATAATATACAGTCTGTAATATACTAAAACAGATATCACAATACGCAACCGATATTATTGACCGATAATGTAACGCACGTAATGTGTGAGATTCTTTACCGCTCCAGTCATCCACTCAAAGTTATTAGTGTGCTCGCTATAAAGTGTGCCGGTACCTAAGCTAAGACTATAAAACTAGTGTTTTTATGCACGTCTGGACAGTAACAACCTCATACATTCTTGGGTTATGCTTCAATGGACAATGAAAATATAATGTAAGTATCCAACATTAAACTAGTATTAAACAGATTAAGATTTCTTACAGTAAGTCAAGAATTTAGACGCCTGATGATATTAGATAGTCTGTAGGTACTTACTTAGTACTTCTATAAGAGTAAGTAAGAAAGTTGGAGTAAGTCGATACCCTTATCTGTGTATTGTAAGTTTTTTAAAATAAAAATCTTTGAAATCTTTGAAATCTTCTATAAATAAAATTTGCAATTCGCAAGCCGGTAAAACTGCCGTTGCGTATTTATTGACTTATTGCCTATATTATGCTAACTTATGTTTTAAGGTATAATGTACTCTGTTTTCTTTTTATTCAAAGTTTTCAAACTTATGTCCTTCCTGAAGGTCCAATCCGCACATTGGTGAAAGAATGATTGAAATCGGATCAGAAGTTCTGGAGATTCCACGTTACTTAAAAACAAACTTTACCCCTTTATTTTATTAGTACAGGTATATTACATCCACCCTTTTTGTGGAGTTACAAAAGGTTTCAATAGGACCTGCTATGACCATGCATTTAACTTCGTCCACCATACAAAAAAAAAAGAATAAATTACATGCTTTCTACGTTTTTCAGGTTCGTAATAAACGAGCTAATTATATTGGCGCGACGGCGGCGGCGGCGGTCGTAGTTCGGCGCGGAGGGGTTGGCGCTCCACCCGTTTTCTCATTCCTTATGCATTCAGCGCGCCTTAATACCTTCATTACCTACCAGTTTAAAGTATTAAGCAAACTTTAAAGCTGCAAGACGTCTAGCAGATTTCTTGAAGTGGTTTCGTGATCATTCTCTATCTTTGAGCCGAGATAACGTGATGCCTGAACATAATAAATAGTATGTACAAATGAAAAAGTATGGAACAATACTATAGCTATCTTAAGGTAGGTATAACAAATAAAAATAGTGTTAACTGAGATCCGGCACTATCTCGAGTTTCCTTTTGTTTACCAATCTTTTCCTCCGCATTTCCGCAGCAAGAAGCCGGAATTACCGCGTCTTGCGTAATGAGCGTCATCAATCCTCCTGCTGATTCTTCCGCGAACCCCGGAGAACAAAAACTTGCCTGAAAGAAGAAAATGGGCATATGCATTTCTTAGGTCAATTTGTTAGTTAACTTTAATGGGTATTGTACGTGAAAATGGGGTGATGAGGCTTAATAAGACAAGTTTTTCCGACCCTCGGGGCATCAATTCTGAGGTGTTAATAGCCTGGGTCTTAGAGCCATGCTTATGAGTTTCATTAGGATTGAAGCCGCCAGCGATTCGTGTTAGGACGTGCCTTTATTATTAGCGACGTGATTGTTTTGGAAATTGCTTGATTGTAATAATTGGGCCAAAAAGAGATAAATGATTCATTCACGAAAATTTGGTTTATTATTTCGAGACCAAAAAAGAAATTTGTAAAGAAATCTAAGTTATGTAAACCTCTGCTAAACGCAAGTAGGTCCTTAATTCATTTCGTTTTGGTTTCTGTAATTTGAATTTGCATTTTCACATCGCGTGACTAGCTAACCATCTAATCTTAAATTGATTTGCGGGCTATGTGAGGCAGATATCTAGAATATATTCTGAGGTAACATGACCTGAAATACATTTGTAGTTACATTATTTTTACTTGCTAAAATGGCTGACGTTACGAATTCTTTTCCAATTTCAGAAAAACCTTTGTAATTTGTTTTCCTGTCCTAAATAATATTATGACTCTGCAAAGCTTTCTGTTATTATTACTTTTACTTATTGCTCGCAAAAAGAGTGGTGCGGCAGAGTTGGTGCGCTCATTCTTGTAATTTATGTATGACGGCGTAAATGCCAATTTATTACTGAGTAATGGTTCCGTTTTTGAAATCTGCAAATGGCCAAGAAGCGAAACGGTTGAAAACGTGCTTAACTAAATGTTCTTTATTTATCGGGCGTATTATAAATCGACATTGTCTACTAGTGTTGGATCAAAATCATATTAAGGGTTTCATAGTTATCATAATATCACCCAAAAAACTTCTACTGCTGGACATAGGCCTCCCGCACAAATATCTTTAATGACCAGTCGTGTGCGACCCTCATCTAGTGCACTATCGCAACCTTCACCAGGTTGTCTTCGGAAGTCATCACTGGCAGCAAGGAGTTAAATTTTTCCTAATATAAAAAATAAAACATTTATACATACCTACCTACAAAACCAATTTAAGAAGTGTATAGGATAGGTATGTACAGAAACTATATAACCATGTTTTGCTCCAGCGATATTGTGTGTTGGTGTATACCTATATTATTTATGTTTTATATGATTAAAAATTGTAGATACAGCCTTGAGACAGAGTTAAGTTAAGCTGTATTCTGTAGAAAATAAAAGTTAAAGGTACAGGTAATCTCGAGAAGATGGGCTAGCTAAAAATATTTACTCGTGGTCACGTAAATTACTATGCCGTATTTATTTTAGGGACCGTCAAAGCAAAGTAAATTTACCCTGTAGTCGTTTAAAATTTAATCGACATTCTTAGCGAAATGTAACTCAGAAATCGTGTCTTGTAAACAAACAGTAAAAGATTAAAATAAGGTTTCTAAGTATCCCGTTGCAATTTCTATTTGTTTAGGATTCGTTCCTTAACAAACAATTTCGTTTGTAGTAAGTAGTCACTCCGTTGATATTCTTAATAATTTTCTACTTCATTAAATACGACTTCCACGTTATGTATAAATTTATTATTTTTGTGATGTGAAGAAACAATCCCGATTAGTTTTTGTATAAGTCATCTATCAAGAAGGCAGGATGTTGAGGATTACACTACGTATGTCAGATTTGTTAAAGAAAGACTTGAGTAAAATACAGTCAGGTAAGTAAACGCAATAAACTCATTTAGCACAGTGTTAATACCTATTCATTTATCATTATTTAAATTAATATTATCTGTCATATATATACAACAGTTAGGTACATTTTACTTTTCAAATCAACAGTAAAGTTGAAAGTAATTTTGCTTTTATCGAAATGTTTTTTAGTTAATACCAAAAGCTGCTTAAAATATATATGCCACGTATAAAAAATATTTACTAAACAAAGTAGCTTCAGTCGTTGAAAGCGATACAATATAGGACCTGCTAATTCCATTTTCTTTTTTTCTCGCCTCGTCAAAGAGACGGCCACTCCCATACAAGGAAAACAGTAGCCGGGTGTCCTCTAATTAATTAGTGAGCATTTCTTTATTGTGACGAAATCCGATGGAAGTTTTCCCGAGTTAACGCCGCTTCTCCTTCCAGGCAATTTCAGTGCCGCCTATTAGATGAACGTGTTTGTTTGACGAATTATTCTTAGGATTCGTGAAAAGGTTTTTTTTTCCTGTCCAATTATCTATTCTTTCTTGTAAATATGTGCTTTTGAGTGTGAGATGACTCTTCTTTTATAAAAAACTTTTTAAGAAAACTACTGAAAGGTAGGGTAGGTAGGGTAAAAGGAACAAACAAAACCTTAAACCCAATCACCATTAAAATTTTAAAAAGACATCAGTGCTCTTTTATTTTTCGATATGTTATAAGTTAGTACTTATGTATTGGGACAGCAATTTTTTTTTTTGCTTACACTAAGGTTCTGTCACGTTCTTGCCTTTTTCAGGAAAAATACACAAAAAATTTTTAATAAAGGCATAATAGTGAAAAGTTTTTTTATTATACAAAGGAATCCATAATAAAACAAAATAAGTTTTTTTCGCGTATTCCGCGAGATTACAAGTGAACCGAAAGAGAGATCAAAGACAAACGGCCGACCTCGGCTTGAGAATGTTTATGTCTGTTGAAATACAATATAACAAATATAAAGCCAATATACCTATACTAATAGTCTAGTCTAAACTAATAAGATAGTTCACAAATATTACGCCTTAATTACTTACCTATATATTTCGTTTCGAATACATCTGTATACGAAAACGAGAATAATTATAAGTACTAAAACTTGCATTACCTAAATTCACCTATCTATGTCAAAATAAAAGAAAAACATAAATAATTAATACTCTATTGATAGAACTAGGTATTTCTTTTGTAAGTATTTTATTAATTTTATATCAAAGTAAGTAATTAGTGTTTTTTTAAAGACGGACGTGGATTTTAAAAAAATCAAAAGAGGTAAAACTCTTTATATTGAACCATATCTCGGAGATATTATCTCCTTCAGTTTGGCTGAATCGAATTGAGCAATCAATTTGTGGCTGTGTTTGAATTTGAGAAGCACAGGCTAGGAAGATCGGCAACACTTCATCGTCAATATGAAGTGCCGCACTAAGCCTTACCTCTTCACTTGACGCTAGGTGCGTCATAACTTTGAACTGAATTGCACGGCATTTAAGACGTAGTTTCAAGTGTATGTGTGGAAAGGTGTTATATTGTAATATGTGGTCCAATCTACGTAGCTGCAACTCTTGTCAGTGACGGATGCGGCTGCCCCGTGATCGTTACAGCTCTCGACGTTCCATCAATAGGCAGCCAGCGGCACTCGGGCGGTTTTATTTGCTCCAAGGTACACAGTACGGTCCAAATAGACCGTTTTCAAACTAAAGTAAAAAAGTAATCGATGACTCTGTTTTCTCTACGCTTTATTTCAGTTCGCGGATTGCTCACTCTGTTTTAGCCAAGCTTGTGGATGTGGAATGCTGTAACGGAAAAGGCGCAACGGAATACATTCTCATTTTCAGGAAACAATGCAGTTATTCTCGCGGTCTCATAACTTTGTTTAAGCCGCAACAATTACCATGGCTCAGCTTTGAACAATACAACGATGCAGACACTCAGAGCGACCCACCCAGCGACGCGGCAGCCTTACACATTACCTACAATTGTGCGAAAGTAGACAATATGTGCCTCACAAGTGGATAATATGATTTTTTTTATTCGCCTTCACTGCAGCGAAGGCAAATTTTGCTATTTTCCATTATTAATGAAAAATGTAATTATTACTTTTTTTAAACTCCAAACCTAAATAATAATTTCATACTGTTTAAAAGAGTAACTTTGTTTTCTTTGATTTGAGGTTTGAAAAGTTTGGAATAAAAGAACAAAGCAATAACTCACCATGACTGTATCAAATGAAAATATCAATTATTTCAATCTTGACTATCTAATATAGAGCGCTAGTAATCATTTTAAAATAAGTGCTTTCTAACAGCTTAAAATGCGAACACGAGACAAAAATCTGCAAAAGAAATCTTTGCGAAAGAGTTTTTCCAAGATTTATTTTGCTGAGAGTACCTAGATATTCCCAATGAAAACATTTTCATAATGAATAGAGGTTTCCAAACTTATGAAAAGACTCTTCATTAAAATAATAATTGAATATAATTCACTATCGGCGCCCAGCTTATCGTTTGCGTCACTCATTGTCACAGTTTATAGGATATTAATTTTGCATTCTCATTCTCTGCGATATATCATGTACTACGTTTAATTAATTTGTTTGAAAGTTACGTGAGAATTACCAACTTTTAAGTTTTTCTTCTTTTTTTCATATGTTGGATTAATATCCTTTTAATGTGAAGAACCTAAGTTACAACAAGAGAAACTTATTTACAATTATGCACAAAATTACAGATTGTCTCTCACCGTCTCACGTCAGCCCATGGCATAGGCCTTTTACCTCCAGCTTCTTCATTTTATGTCCGGTAGTTTCCTACTCGACGTATCTACTAATTACTAATCAATGCTTAACAACATGCTACTCTTGCACTATTGGTAACTAACTTGGTATTTAAATAATTTTCTTTCACAACCTTAAGTTTGCATAGTCATAAAGAAAATTTTTACTGAAACGAAAACGCTGATCAACAAAAAAAAAAATAAGAACCCATTATTAAATGATCCATCCGAACGCGATCCAAGATTTTTCCTGGAATTTCACTTCATGTCAAAATCCAGGTTACCATTTTAATAAAATAAAACAACAAAAAATTTAATTCGATCAAAAAACCCTTTACTACAAATGGAATAAGGCAAATCCTTTTGCTGGGCTTAGGAGGATCGCGTTGAGCTCGACGAGCACCTACGGTGACCGTTAGCGCTAAGCCGATCAAACTGCGCAGATACATGAATGTGCCCACACGATTTTGTTTAACTTAACGAATTTATCGGCTTATCTGTCGTAAGGCTACTCTCTGTTGGAAAATGAGCTTAATCCTGGGATGATAGGCGGTCGTTTGCTGAATTATTGGCAAAAACAAGGATACCATTAAGGCTGAGGCCTCTTTTATTTGAACGCCGATTTCGCGCGACCCTAGCGCTAAATGTTACGCGGCCGAGTTGCGAACATTTCTTGGCGCAATATTTAAATCTGATTTTTCGCGCGAATTAACTTGGGTGTATCGTTACTATGATTTATGGGTTTATTGAATTGTGATTACGAAATAATATGATTTATCGATGTTATATAATTTTTTTACTGCCTAATAGGTTTTATTTTAGTACAAATTGTTTATTGTTGAGTACTTAAACATACTTTATTAGAAACATTAAAAAAATGTTTAGAACTTTAACTATCTAACTAAATATCTTACCTACTTATTATTTACTGAATAAAAGGTAAAGTATGTTTATTTTAACTAATGAAGTCGGTTAAAAAAGATCGTCGGTCAGAGTTCAACACTGCAAAAATACAAAAAGTTGGTTATGACTTTTTGATTACATTAAAGGTAAAAATTAAAGTCGCATTTCAATATTATATATTTTTAATTAATTACAACTGGTATAAGATAGAAAACAATTATTGCCACAAATAAAAAATTGTCGATTTTACTTGATTTTTAGGCTTTGAGAGTGATTTTAATATATTCAGCTTTTAGGTTTTTTTTTATTTGTTAAAGGACTGAATTTCTCAACATAGGTAAATATATTTCATTTAAGTAAATACTCACACGTAAATATTTTATTAATTTAAAATTTTAACTACAATAAAATATAATAACAATATCCCCTAAATTACAAAAGATTTCAAATTTATCGTAATGACATGACGACTCCACTCGTCTACTCCAGTTTTACATTATAAACTGCAGTATGCCTCATAAAGGTGTGATAAATTCTTATCAGCGGGGGGATGGAAGATTCTGATTTCTGTAAAAAACAAATATGAATTAATGAGGGGTTTTCATTGTGTCATTAAAAAGCAAAAATAAGTCTCTTAATACGCCCGTAGATTGCGTTGTCTAAAGTAAAAGACATAGGATAGTAATTCAAATCAGTTCAAATTAACTTAAAAAGTTTAAAACAAAAATAACTATCTGACTGACGCGTGACGAGTTTCAATTTTCTTTTTTTCTTTTAATGATTCATTTCAACTTGACCTGTTGACTTTTGCAAAGCGCCATACCATAGCGGTGTAATAAAACTTATTTTTTTTATATGTCAAATTGAAAGCCACTCATTAAATTATCCACGAAATTTATTTGTGTTATGTGCAGGTAGCACTAGCAATAAATACGCTAAAAAAACTGTTACAAAACCTAAAACTATTTCATATAATATATGGTAAAGAATAGAAAGTATCGATACTGTACTCATAATGAGTAGTATCAAAACAAAAGTATCAATTCTTCAATGTATCTATCGTGTACTTCTCTGAGGTCCTATAGTACTTACTTTTCTTACGTTTGGTAGGCACACAAATTTAATACAATAATTGGAAAAGTTGTTAAAAAAAAAAAACAAGAAACAAAAGTATCGATACCCCGAAGCACTTTTCTTAGGGCCAGTTCTTACTTAGGCTAGGCACACAAGTTTAATACAATAAAAGAAAGTTCTTCAAAAAATAAAACAAGTTGGCTCTCCTTTAACGATGAAAAATAGCCGGAAGCCGTGTAAGTGTCCGTTTAACTTATTTTTTTTTGTGAAATTTTACGTATGTCAAAAAAATTAATCGTGGGGTAATATAAAAAAGATGTGTTTGAAGTTTGACAAACAATATTATATGAAAACGTGTTTGTCAAACAAATTTGATCGTTTGCAGAACCTTTATTGTCGCTAGTTTTATATGGGAATTCATTTCAGTTCATTCGATATGATGCCATACCTGCCAAAATGTATGTACTCATTGATTAAAAGTATCGTAAGCACAGTATTGAGTACAAAGTAAGGATAGGAATGGAAATGTACTCGATACCGCAAAGTATCGATACTTTTTACGTGTCCCTAAGTACTGGTTGTATGTTTATCTTTATACCTGTCATTATTATGTTAGAAGATAGCTGAATCTTTGAAAAGGAGATATGGAACTTGCATCTGAAAACTCGTTGCTAATAATTAATATAAAAGAATTACTTGCAATAATTTACTGTTTGTGATAAAAATAAATGTAATTACGTAGGTATGACATTAAGAGTCTCGCAATTAATGCTAACGAGTGACAATATGATACTTTTTTCTTTTTAAAGGCACACGGCTCAATAAACTGACACATACATACACTGAGAACTGCCTTTTTTCAAAGTTTGTTTAAAAACTTAAACCCGGTCCTGAATGTAGCAAATACTACTCTGAAAACGGCATCAATATTGGTTCAGCCAAACGTGAAAGAATCGCGGACAAACATACATAGTACATACACACATACAGATTAAAATACCTATTTCAATATAACGAACATTTATTGTTCGAATTAATTTTAAATAGGTACATTATATTATTCAAAAATTTAGGTATATTAAACCTTTCAATAAAACAAACGTCTGTCTGCCACATTGATTGATTTTCTTTAGACTTCTTTGACTATGAAAAATGTTTCCCGCCAAAAAGGTTTCTTGTTGTAATAAAAAAAAGACTAAAGATAGAGTTTGATGGTCAAAATAACAGACCATCTTCAATCAATATATATAAAACTCTTCCGTTACTGACTGACTGACTGACTGACAGACAACGCAGAGCCGAAACTACTGGGCGTAGCGTGCTGAAATTTTGCATGTAGGTTCCTTAGGGAGTGTAGGTGAGCACTAAGAAGGGATTTCCCGAAATTCCCACGGGAACGGGAACAAACAGGAATTTTGTGTTTATGAGAAATCTGCGCGGGTGAAACCGCGGGGCAGCCTCTAGTACATAGTATAAAATAAAGTTGCTTCCCGCATCTGTCCAAGAGGAAAGTTTATAATGTATAATACACGCATAACATTGTAATAGGTTAGGCGGTACGAAGTTCGCCGAGTCGACTAGTTTATATTTAAAAATCAATCGTGGTTTGTTTATCTCGCTTAAACTTGAGAACGACTTAGAACGTTTAGCTGATTTGAGTTTCAAAATGTTTGTCGTAGTTCACATAAGGTTCAAAAGGTGAGAAAAGATAGAAAAAATGGAGGGGTTGAAAGAAAAATAAAAATGTAATTTTCCCATATAAACTGTTTTATGTATTTTCCTGTCTAAGATTTAACGTTGTTGTTATTTAATTTGCCCATTCCTGGCCAAGAAAGTAACATAATCCATACATAAGAATCTTCAGTAGGTATAGATAATAATAATCGTGTAAATTAATATTTTAAGTTGGTTATTTTAATAAAAATTACCTTTGTAGCGGTGGCGTCTTATTTATTTTATTTATTAGACAAACCAACAGTACATAGAACATTCTTGGATATTTAACTTTTTTTGCAGCATAGAAAGACGTTCATTTCCTTTTACCTATTCTTGCATTTTTTATAAATAGAATAAAAAGTTACTTTCCGAGCTTAACTTTAATCTTACTGGGTTGTTTTTTTAACACAACTGGCAAGCAGTTATTTATATAATTTTATAATAAAATAAATAACATTGATATTTAGAACTCTGTTAAATCCACCTCTAATTTTTTTAAAGAAAGTAACTTTTTATTAATTTTTAGGTTCATAATTTTCAAATAAATTGAAGTTCAATATATTATTTTTATAAATATGTGCAAAAACCTTTTTCGAGGTGTTGAATTTCGAGCAACGATAAAGGATCGCGTATGTCAGGTCGGGCTTGCATATTGCATAATAAGTTATTATTACTATAGTTTATAGTACCTTACACCTAAATTTGTTCTTGTTTGAAAGATATCCCCTAAAAGTTGTTTTTCATACGAAACCCTTATGCAACCAAACATTGCCTACCTACGTCCATACCTATTGTAGTTTCATTGTGTAAAGTAGGTAGCGAAAAAACTAATTACTATATAGGTGTACGATAGAGTAATAGAAGCACTACGTTTTTATTTTTCCTGATAGGTACATACACACTGTGACGTGTGGGTAATCCTACTAAGGTCAATGACCCCAACATATCAAATCGTAAAATTAATTAAATATAATGAAAAGTTTATTGCTTTGCATTTAAAAAAGAAAGATATAGAAAACAACCCAATATAAAAATATATTTTTAAGAGCTGTACTATGTAGATATCGTTTTTAAAATGAGTGAAAATAAGTGCTTTCTTTTTCCCCTCAGAATATAAATTTGTAGGGATACTTATTTGATATTAAAAAATCACAGAAACTTACGTCTACTATTGCTCAAATTTATTAATATAATAATAATAAAATGTACTTACTTTTTCCAAACTAAAAAAGAATTCTCATTCACTGCGCAAACCTCGCGCAAACAATAATAAATAGTCTTGTAATAGCGCGCCAAAGCACGACTGACGTACGCTCTGCCTCAAGACCGGAGGCGTACTGGCGCCCGTTTCTGCTTATCGAATCGGCCGCTCGGCCGTTGTATCCCTCCATACAATTTAGTATGGAGAATTTCCGCCGAAATTTTAGTAAAGTTTTAGCAATTAAAACTAGATGAAAATGGACATGTATATTTTTGTAATTACAATATAAAAGTTGAACAGACTTTCTAGTTTATGATACAATTTTTGTTTTGCTTCAACTTACTTTTAAACTAGTAAACAATCGTTAACAGCAAAAGCTGTTTTTGCAGTTTTTGATGAACTTTACGATTTTTTTATAAGAAAACCCTTTAGTTTTTTTTATTTGAAAACCTACTATAATTGTAGTTCAGTCTTTTGAGAAGCTACGAAAAAAAAAATAGCTTTCTGTATTATTTTTAAGTGTTATTAAAGTCGTATATACGAACACTCCTCTCGCCGTTTTCCCAATTTTAGCCCCTTAAGCAGTATAAGTCTGTTAGCAAGAACCATGAAAGGGATAAAATGTGATGTTAATAGCTCTGCTCATAAAGACGGAAAATAATACTCTAACCGTCTTATTCATAAAGATACAGTAGATTTTAAGTCGCCTTACTAGAGGTCTACTTCTCTGGTTTGTTGTATGGTAAATACGTGACATCCAGTCTAAATTGACATACGTCAAATAACTAAAATGCTCTTTAACTTTTTATGAATAAGAGGGTAACAATATAAGAGTGGCGAATTTAATGAACAAATACAAAAGTAAAGTGGCAATTCATAATAGATAATTTTCAACAAAATTTTATATTAAAATATTGAAACTAACAGTGAATATAATCAAGAAGTAGCTTATCACAGCCGCTATACTTCTAGAGCCGAGAGGAGGCGAAAATGCAATGCACTTCAAACTTGGTCCTAACATGAGCACTGTTAAGTGGATAGCGTTAATAAGTGGTGCCTCTATACGCTCTTGATCTCTATAGTTTTACAGGCTAACTTTTGCTATTGGCACCGACTGGAAAGTTTCGGGAGTAGAGGGTATCAATAATTTGCAACATCATCAGTATACAGTACATAGCTTCAAGACTGCCGTTGCTGAGAAGTTTTATAGTTGGTAAGTATAGTTCTTACCTAATATTGGAGCACAATTAAATCATTTCCAAAAAAAAAGAAATTGAAGTGTTCATAAAAGAGCTCTCAGCGCTACATTAAGTCCTTAATAACATTAAACTCAGCACGACACCAGCGCCCTTGCTCCATCCGGCATAAACTATTCAACGGGCAGCATCCCCGGTGGAAACAAAACAGTCATTCTAGAGAATAGAGGTAGCTCAGCCGCTTAGACTTCTAAATTATTAACCCTTGCGAGGGTGATACGAGAAAAGGCACTGTCCGTTTACGCGTTAAAGGGCCGGGAGAGAACTTAATACCCTATATCACTGTCCGGGTAATACAAACTAGGGGGTCGCAACCTTTTCCGGAAAATTGAGTATCGGCACACGGGATAATCCGAACTAAGTTGAATCACACGCCAGCCGTGATGTCGTGAGAGGTTTGTGAGAAGGATAACAGCAAGCACGAGTAAACAGATTGTGTGAGAGGCTTGTTAAATAATGTCACACAAAAGTAATTTAAATAAAAACTCAGTAATTTGGTAAATTTAATAAAATAACTGATTATTTAATTTATTTGATACGCTGTTCATTTAATGGTAATTGCAAGTAAGTAGCTGAGGAAAAAGAAAGACATAACTATGGTAAAACAGCTTTCTATTTCTGCTCGTAATCCAATTCCAAGTTTTAATTGCATTCGTTATCCCAAGTCGAAATAATACAGCAAAAAGCACTAGAGCACAATTTTCTCCAGAGACACAGATACAGTTCCGTGATTTATGAACTCTTAAAATATTTGGAACAGCACCAAATATCATAACATGGCTCGAAAAATATAAAAACTATTAAAGTCGTATCATAGAGCACAACGTAAGCTTTCAAATTAATTCTCTGATCAATAAAATTATTCGCTACCACCATGTGCGTGTCATTTAAAGTGCTTTTATACTCGTATGTATTCAAATAAGTTAATAGTCTTAAGTTCAGTTCGGTTATTTTGAGTACTAAAATCGAAAAAGTTTAGTATCCCTCTGGATTCCAGCCTCTACCTGTTCCCCTCCTTAAAGCCATAAGCCTGAGACTGCCACTTACCTGTTACAGCTTATTGAATTATTTATACAACTATCCGCCTTATTGGGATGAATTATAGAGCGTATTGCTTTAACTCGGCACAGATTTTAGTACCTGCACGTAGGCAAGAAGCTTACTACAAACCGTATTAAAAGAAAATAATATAGGTAATGACTTAATTCAGAACAAGCGTAGGATGAGAACCTAAGCCTACGTCTGAATATTTATTACGAGCTGTCCCGGCTTACTTCGTTACGCCATAGAATATAAGATACTACTTAAGACTTGGCTCTATAGACTATGTTCTTTTGACTGCCCAGAATGGCCGAATAAAAAAACAAACAACAACAACACCTGTCAAAATATGTAAACAACGAAAAAAATATTGCACCTTGGGTTACATTATTTGAGTTTAAGTAAGGATCCCTAATTTTTTATGCCTATGCCTATGACACTCGGGGATAGTGTAGCTTCCTACCAGTGAAAGAACTTTTCAAATCATTTCAGTATTTTCGGAGCTTATTCGTTACAAACAAACAAATCTTTCCTGTTTATAATATTGGTATAGATTAGTCATTTCCTACCCGAACCAGGAACATGTTAAATTACTGCACTGATGGTACTTTAAAAAAAGAAAACTTAAAGATTGTAATATCTTTATCTATTAACGATTAACGATTAATTAACGCAAGTATTTTAAGCTCATAATTATCCTTACTCCTATGTAAAGCGATATGTTTTTCTAGCTATAACTTTAACCTGACTGTGATAGTCTGGAATTGTTACGAGCTATATGGCTAGATCGCTCTAGTTACCCGCTTATTAGGGAAATAAACTTTATCTGCCCATGTGCTAAAATACTTATTCTCATTTATCGTTTTCCGCTCAGCCAGTTCTGCTGCCATTAAATTGGAAAGACGTCTCATAAAACGTTCCCATCGATTTCACATAAACGATAGACGTGACCGGATCGGGAAAGTATATGACGCCCTAATTTGACTCCGATGTCGAATCAATTTACTATGACATAAAACATGTACCTAATGTGATGTGAATGATCATATTACCTGTTTGTGCTATAGCATAATGTGATTAGTACGAGATAGTCTGACCACCTCCGTGGTTCTGTTGGCATGATGTTAACATGTGACATCGGAGGTCCGGGTTCGATTTGACATGTTATAATGTATGTTTGTTTTCTGGATCGGGCATCCTAGATGCAGGTTCCACGTATGTTTAAGGGATGAATAACGAGTTTCTGGTCAGTAAACGACTGAATAGCCGGCTTTAAGAGCGAAAAAAAAGTGCTTTATGTACATATTTCATTACCACCGCGCAATGGCCTCTGCAGGTCAGTAAAATAAATTATCATGCAGTAGTAGCAGCCAAAATATGGAAATATTGGCCCGGTGAGCGGGGAACATTGAAAACGATTGCTAATATTAAATTTTCAGATTGAATCAAATAAGTATTTAATAGAATAATATATGTTTTGAAAATTTGTGCAGCTACAGCTACCACCAAGAGTTTGATGTCTTGAAAGTTGTAGAATACCGCGGGATAGGTCCTATTAGCTTCGGGAATATTCCGAAACTGGAATTCAATTACAAGTTTCGCCGTGAGTGACCATCAGATTAAGGGCACCCAAAATCTAAATTAATTGGATCCATCCAAGATATTGTTGGTTTCGAAGAACCCTCATCTTTAAGGATTTATATCCGTGTGAAGGGATCGCTATGCTGTTAAATATTCAACTGTGCCTTTTATATATATTGCATAATAAATATATATATATATCTAATTACCAGTAGGTATGAAATCTAAAATTTAAAGTTCATTAGAAGAACGTCTAGTCCTAACCTAAATATATAACATAATAATTATCTACACCGTTCTACTAACAAAGGGCCGGACGTTATTAGCGAGGAGCTAACTAGGGTGACTGTGGAGCTGCTCGACTGCTGGGTCTCTGTTAAAGACAATTTATTTGTAAGTTATTTTTATCTAACAGTCATTACATAGTTCTGTAACATAGTCTTTGTTATCTTATAAGTACAAAAGTAAAAAGCCGATAGTAATTAATTTAATTTTGTATGTACATGAGACTATAAACACACGCTTGCTACGATCTTAGATTTTTCTAAATTATTTGCTTTATGATTTCAGCTATTATTATTTGATTTTTACTCATATTACTTATTGAAAACATTAGTGTGCAATATTCTTAAACATAAATACCAATCTAAATCTCCTCTTAAAGGAGAGAGAGACCTCCCTCTGCCCAGCACTGGGGTACGTATATATTATTAACAGACTAAAACATGCAATGAGCGAACTTTTGTGAAATTAAGAAGTTCTTACCATTTATTTTATAATTCAGTTATCACAGAAGATAGTTTTCAAAAACAAACCACTCTTTTAGTAATATATTAGCGCTTGTCTTTTAGAAACTAGTAAAATTCAGTGGTATTTAAATAAGTTTCGTTTTGTTAGTATCAATATTGATAGTATCAGTGGTCAGTCATAGCATATCTACTGTAGTTATAAATTACACATTTTCAGCCAAAAAAGGCTTTTTCCTTTGGGATCGTGCTCAGAGAACTGGTAAAACGTCTAGAATCTGACTTGGCCTCCATAGAGCATTGCTGGACAGCGGTCCTGATTTATAGTCGGGTCATCGACACAAACAACCCCCCGATATCTTTGTATACGGATTATTCTAATTTATTCAGGACTTGAGAACAAATTGGTATGTAGTTATAATTTTCTAAAAAGATCTTAAAGTAAACATTTTAATTTCTGAATTATGTTTTTAAACTTCACTCCAAATTTAACCAAAGATCGTTAATAATTATAAAATATTTACTTAGTGAGTGAATGAGAATAATTCTTTACGCATATTTGAAGTGAAATATGTAATTACATCGGAATAACGTTATAATAGTAGTAGGTAACCGAGTTTTTCGTTTTAGTTCATGTTCGTTTGCGGACGAATTGTAACTCTTCTTTCCTTTCACGTTTCATGTTTTTTCACGTTTTTTAAAAGCTCGTTTAAATTTGAAACAAAACAGGTTTTCTTTTTACTTCGTGGTCTGAATTTTAAATTAAACTTTATATTTGATTTTAAAAGTTTTAGTTTCTTGTTTTTTATTTGAATTAAGTACTTAGTTCATTTATTGATAGCATTGCTTATCTTTAACCACAGCAATTGGTATCAAAAAATACGATAAATCAACTTTTTATGGGTCCAATTTTGGAATATTCTCTTAGTTACTTAGGCAAAAAAAAACCTTTAATGCTTTATATTCGTGCTTGAGACATAATCGAATAGTAGAACTTTTCCGAGTGCGTGGCGAGATTGGAGCATTTTGGCAGTTTCCAGTAGGGCAGTAGCTGTACTAGCCGTTGTAGTGAATGTTGCTATATCTCCTGGGATCGACGTGTGGCGTACCCGGTACTGCAGCGCAGTTTCATCTCTCAACTAATTAATTGGATTACGTATCCTCCACCATATGCGAGATGGGTGCTATTTAGTGAATGGATTTTGCTCGCGTGACTGCGTAAATTCTGTTTGTTTTCCGGTTAATAAATGTTTCTGGTATCGGAAAACATTAAATTAAGCCGAAATTATTTTTTACTAATTACCTACATATTGTTTAATGCGGAGTCAGGTACCTTTGCCGCTTTAGTTTTACGAAATAGGTACCTAAGTACTTTGTTTTGCTTGTTTTTTTTATATTCTTGCTTTCAAAAATGCTAAAAATTGTAAATAAAGATTTTATGAGGCACTGAAATAAACCCATGAGTTACAAGCTCAATTTAACAATAATCAATTTCAAGATTATTCACCGCTTAAAATTACAATTTACAGCTACAGCTAACGATACCTCATCATCACCTGCGCAAATTATCACTGTCGCAATCATGGCACAAGAATATCCCCCAGACCCTTCAGGGACCTTCTAAATGAGGGCAATATTGAGTCTATTATTTCAGTCTGTGAAATAGAGTCGGTTGAAATCTCGTTGAAATAGGGCTCTGGACGAAAATAAACGACAAGTGATGATGTAGTAAATTTTAAAACTAAGTATTAAAAGTCCTAAACTATTTATAGCGGCGGTTTCCTTACTCTGAGATTTAGTTTGACAAAGGTAAACGTGAAAATTTCAATGTAGTATTGGGCAGGATACATTTAAATAGCTCGAGGAGTGGCAAGCACTGGTAGACGCAGAGTCGGGAGACGTCCACAAGATCACCAGACGACCTGGTGAAGTTTACGGAAGTGTAGTGTACTGAATGAGGGTCGCAGGAAACCGGTCACTATGACCTATTAACTATCTGTGGGGAGGCCTATTACGGTTTGACCGTAAACGTTTTCCGGCATTTCCAACTCTGCCAATGTTCCACTGACTCCTGAAATAAAACACTGAGTAAAAAAATTAAGAGAATATCCGATAGACGAGGATTAGTCATAAACAGCTCTTAAATTCCATTATGATAGAGAGTGCGACGGTAACAGATGCTCCGATATTTCCACTTGGCGCGAGAGACGTCCTTTTTTCGCGAATTTAAATGCCATCGTCAGTTGTTTTAATTCACGTTGAAATTTCTGCTAGGGGACGGATAATTACGTTTACTGTGAATGTTTGAGATTAATGGAGGTATAATTGAGAATACTTTTTAGATAATAAGTTTTTGAATTAAAATAAAATGTTATACTATTAATTTAAAATCTAATTAAAAGTAAAGATTACACCTATAAGTTTTGTTACAAACACACCACATGTATGGTAACATAACCTCGACAATCCTGACAAATAATAATGTAAAAAAATCGTAAATGACCATAATTTATTTTTGCTCCAAATTACTTTACTGTCAAACAATTAACGTTGATGCTATCTTTAATGCTAGAGCATTACTCAGTCGGCCACGCCTACCTACCTTTTGAATCAAGCCCAGTGTTAATATTTCGACTAAAAAGAATTTTACGTGCGTAGCGGCAAAGGTTATACGCTACGCTGCACATAGCGTAGCCGCTGCTGCTACGCTACCTCAAATTTGATTGGTGTGTAAAACTTACGACGTATAATTTTATACATAGAAGGTGTAGAAGTGTTTTGTTTTGGTTTTTTGTTTAGAACTAATATATACCTAGGTAGTACTAATATATACCGAATGCGTACTGTACGTATAATACCTACGTGGAGCCCTTGGAGCCCCTGTTGTAAACTGTAATACCTATTTATTGCGAATAAGTCAACATGCATGCAAACAACTCTAAATAAAAAAAATAAAAAAACTAAAGTATACAATCTTTTTTACTTTTAAGATTTTTTCTTTAGTTAAGTAATTGTAATTCCTTTTATATAATTTTTTTTTAACAGAAATAAACAGTTTAAATTTTTTTTTTTTTAGTAACTATTTTAAAAACTAATTATTACTGACGACACAAATTTTCTGTAACCATTATATTACGGATCACGTAAAAGTAAATAATGGGTTGAGCCATATTTGGCCAACATTTTAATAAAGAAATCTTATTACACATAAGAAAAGGCATTATAACTACCAGTATAAATTGTCATAGTCATAAGCAAATTTAATGCCTAACGAGAAATACCTAATACTTTACGGAAACATCGCCCGGGGTTCACGGATCATTGCTTCCAAACAACATTTGGAACTCTGAATCCTTGTTGATGGACCACAAGGTTGAAAATCGAATACTAAAACTAGGGATAAAATTGTGCAATTGACTATATCGATGGGCCGGGCATCAGATTGCATACTCCGCTTCCGATCGACTTTTTCTAGAAAAATCACCATTAGCATCGCCGCGTCGCTCGGAGGGTGGCTTTTATTGAGATTAATGATAATGATTTTTAAGGGTTCCAAAGTTTTCCTTCTTAGTTTCTAAATCTTTTCTTTTAGTGCCACAGAGAAAAGTATTTTCCATAGTTTTTAGACTCTAGAATTATGCAGCTTTTTGGGATTCCAAATTAGGCAACTTCATAATTTACGCCATGTCCGTACAATTATCGTCTTCATATTCTTAAAAACATCCACTGCTCGTCATAGGCCTCCAAATAAATAATAAGATTAAATTCTAAAATACGTCCACCGTAACGTGACTTGAAGTGGTGGTTAATTATTTTTTCAACTTTCACTATGTACCTTGTATTTGAAAACTGCCCTTGTCAATCCTCTTCCGAAAGTAGGAAACCCACAAAGTGTCAAAGACTTGCGTCCTATAAGTTTGCTACCGTATTTATCGAAGATATTAGAGAAAGTAGTCTACAACCAGGTCTCTAGTTTTTGTGAGTCGAACGATATTCTTCCTAGTCATCAGTCTGGTTTTAGGAAAAAGCATGGTACTGCTACGGCTTTAATTGACGTAATCGATAATATTCTTTCCGCTCAAGACCAAGGTAAAGGAACAATCCTAGCTCTTTTAGACTTCTCACGCGCTTTTGACTCGATAAATATAACTGTTCTCTTATCCAAAATGTCATATTACGGGTTCGATATTTCTGCAATAAGATGGTTTGAGAGCTATCTCAATGGACGTCAACAAAAGGTGGTCATACGAAAATTAGATGGGTCTAGGTTAAGCTCGAAACCTAGCGCTGTAGTTAGAGGAGTTCCGCAGGGATCTATTCTTGGCCCACTTCTCTTTGTGATTTATAGTGCCGACATAGTTAATTGTTTAAAGAATAGCTCCTTCCATCTGTATGCAGATGACCTGCAGTTATATGTTTCTGCAAGACCTAATGACATGGCTCAGTCAATTCGGAACATGAATGATGATCTGAGGAGGATTTCCTTATGGTGCTCTGCAAATAATCTTGTACTTAACCCTCAAAAATCCAAATTCATGATACTGGGATCTAAACAGCAAATCTGTAATATTAACAACCTCAATCCGACGATACTGATTAATGATAGCCCTATTGAAATGGTGACTGAAGCGCGGAATCTTGGTTTGCTCATGGATGGACATCTTAATTTCGATAAACATGTCTCGGCGATCGTAAAAAACTGTTTTTTCCGAATTTCCGTTCTGTACCAGATCAGACCATTTCTTAGTGTAAATATGCGTGTATTGTTATGCGATAGTCTGGTTTTATCGAAGCTTAATTATTGTATAACAGCTTACGGTCCATGTTTACTTCAGAAAACTCAAAGGTTGATCCAAAGAGTACAAAATGCATGCGCCCGTTTCTGTTTTAGGATTCCGCCTCGAACTCATGTAACACTTTTTTTGAATGGTGCTAAAATTTTGAAAATGCAAAGTCGACAGAAACTTTATTTTGCTAGTTTACTTTTTGGCGTGATTCATACTAAGAAACCTGCCTATTTATTTGAAAAACTTTCATGGCGAAGTGCAAATCTTAGGTACGGTATAAGATCGCTTGCTAACTCCCTATCGGTTCCTCATCATCGTACAGCGGCTTTCCGCGGCAGTTTCCGGTACCAGGCAACATTGTGCTGGAATAACATTCCCCCTCCTTTACGCAGAGCCAGTTCGCTTTTTGTTTTTAAAAAAGAATTAAAATCATACTTTCTGAAATCGCAACAGCAAAATGTGCCTTGTACTTGGGGGACTCCCTGGTAGGTTGAATGTAATTTGATTTATTGATTTATCTTAATTTTAATTTTATTTCTAGTTTTTTATTTGGATAGGATATCCATGTACTTGGAGCGATAAGTCCATTTATTTATTTCTAAAAGTATTATAATTTATTCTTTTATTTATTTTCTTTTTTAAGCAATTATTTGTTATTATTATTATGTTAGAACCCGAATAATCTGGATATGGGAAATATTCTTACGTTTACATATATATTTTTATACGCAAGATTTATTTATTTATTTATAACTAGCTATAATTTATATTTTTTTTACCCTCTCTCGGAAGGTACCGGCAGAATACCAGCGTCATAGGTTTCTGTGACAATATGCTGAGTCGGAGCCTATTTCGGATGTGATATGCGCCACTGTGCCTTACACTGTGTGTAAATTTGTTGAATTTTGTAATGCAAGATGTACAATCGTGTTTTTTTTTGTAATCATACTGTGTTTTTGTTAATTAATCTTAAAAATGTGTTGTTTATTACTTCTGAAATAAATTTATTATCTATCTATCTAAATCTCGTCGACGCACGATAAAAGGGGTGTGAAAATGCTTGTCAGTTTCAAGACAACACCTTAAGCACATAGAGACGCATCCTATGACTTACATAAAGCATTTGTAATCCTCGCTGAACCAAGAGGATTACAACGCTCGCGCCAGCTTACTGGATTTATTTTATTGCGTTCACTTATTCTTGTTTAAGACGGGCGGCTGATGATAGAATTTTACAGCCACTTAGGTAATTAGCTAATATAATTATAATAATATAAGTGTTGTTACATTGAAAGTGGTATATTTTTAACCGACGAAAAAACAAAAAGGAGGAGGTTCTCAATTCGTCGCGTATATATTTTTTTTTTTTTTATGTATGATCACGCATAACTTTTTACTGTGTGGACCGATTTTGATAATTCTTTTTTTAATCGACAGGGTATACCTTGAAGTTGGTCCCATAAAAATTTGAAAATAAAATTCCAACCCTAAGGGTGGAAAAATAGGGGTGACTTTATTGTTCACTCACAGATTGTATTGCCGTGTTGTGATTTACATGATAACTGCTAGGTATAATTATGAGTCTTTTTTATATGAATGTTAATAATCATAATCTCAGCCGATAGACGTCCACTGCTGGACATAGTCCTCCCTCAAAAATCGCCTCACCGACCGGTCGTGATCGAACCTCATTCTGTTAGTCCCTAAACCTTAACCAGGTTGTGTGGCCACCTTGTGGGGTACGACCACCCTGTGGAGGGTGATTGGCTGGGGTCAAAAAAATTAGCCCAAAAAAAACTGAAAAGCAAAAAATAAAAACTTTTTATCAAAAAATTAAACCGCCGAAAAAACTGAAAAGCATTAAATAATTGGGAAACATTTTCTATTAGGACTTAATTTACTCACTTCTTAAAGTAATTTTGGTTAACCAAGAAATTTTGAGTCGGTGCCACAGAATCAACGAATAACGATCACTAAATTACCTGAAATTCAAAGAAATAACCGAAAAACGTGTGCCGCCGCGCATCGCGCTATAGGTAGTTAAGGAATTTGCTTGTGTGGTGTGGCACCGACTTAAAATTTCTTGGTTAACCAAAATTACTTTAAGAAGTGAGTAAATTAAGTCCTAATAGAAAATGTTTCCCAATTATTTAATGCTTTTCAGTTTTTTCGGCGGTTTAATTTTTTGATAAAAAGTTTTTATATAGCTACATGAATCGGAAGCCTAAACACTTTCATTTTCTTAAAAGCTCAATTTGTGTGCATTGTGAGAATAAAGTTTTCCATGCTATCAGATCATGAAACTTTTGGTAATATCAATACTAGACCCCCTTGGCTCACCGACGAGCCTGGAAAAGTTTTTGGTCACGCGTCAAAGTGTAGTGGTACCACCTTGCACAGTTCCACGATGAGCGAATGATATAGTAGAGTTCCTTGAAAATTTTTATCACAATATTTTATCTTTGAAGCAGTCATCAGCCTGGAAAAGACTGACTTTCTTTATTTCGGCTCATAACCCTTTTATGAAATAAGCAACAACATAACGCACATAAAGGCCTAAAATCGTTTTAAGGTGTTAAAGAAACGGGCCACGGTCACCACGGATTCCTTTTATATTGAATTATATAACGGAATAACAAAAATCAAGTTGCCGTTATACAAATAATATTTAATTACAATTGATTCAAAGAACCCACATTTTTACTAAATAAGACCAAACTTGATCAAACTATTGTATCGTGTTCATACGATATCGTCACCATAGCGTGTTCCATTCCTGCAGTAAAATATGAATAACTATCGATATGTTCATGTCATCTCTTTTTCCAGCAGATAATAAATAACGACAAGGTTTCCCTTTTTATTACATAGCATTTATTTAGAAAAGTAGGCTTATAGATAATTTATAAAATATCTTCGTTTATGTAGGCAAGAAATAGAAACAATACTTTACGATTCTCGTTTTAAATCCGCGCTCAAGTTGTGTCCTCAAACAAATAACATAGATCATTTTCCGCATCCCAAACAAAGCAGGTGTGCTTGACGATAAAACTTGTTTATCACTTGTGTTATGATGTGATACACACCCGTATACCACCCGTTTTCACTGCTCCGTAGCTCAGTTGGCAGTGGTGTGGACTGAGTAAGCGTGCACTTGGGTTCGATTCCTGGGCGGGGCGAATATTGATATGATGAATATCAATGTTTGTTTCTGGTCTGGGTGTAATATTCGTCTCTGTGTGTGTTTTGGGTACCCTAGATACAGGTTCTTTCTAGTTAGGGGCCGTGAGTGTGATGTGTTATTATAACTTTCCCCATTAATTACGAATATTGCGATTTAAATATAAAAATGAAAAAAAAAAAATCATTAAAAAAAATGCTTTTCATCAAGCGGGCCATGCAAGAAAGTG
The DNA here is from genome assembly GCA_951802225.1 of Euspilapteryx auroguttella. NCBI lineage: Eukaryota > Metazoa > Arthropoda > Insecta > Lepidoptera > Gracillariidae > Euspilapteryx > Euspilapteryx auroguttella. The sequence continues at coordinate 5,812,735 of OX637649.1, read as the reverse complement.
GAAAACATATTTGTTATATATAGCATAATTTTTGGCCTGTCCGTCCAACAGATAGTTCAAAGACACACAATACAAAGACACATTATGAAAATCAATCACCATATTTACAATTAACAGCGACCACATTACATAATAAATACTCTGGTCATTTTAGGTTTTGTTTTACTAGAGAGCATCTTCCTTGTTCTGTGGTTTTACTCTTGGATCTCTCTGTATGTCACAGGCTACATCAAAAATATGTTATGTCTCAAGTGGTCAAATAAACACTGAAATCTTCTTTATTGGAAGCATCACTACTTTTTCCTATTCACCATTCAGTTTTACAGTGAAATCGGCTATTCGTATCTTTTTTTTACACTACAAAGCTTTGTGTATTGTTGTTCATTCTTTGCTTTCTAGCTTTAGGCTTATCGATTTTCATTCATTTCATTGTACAGAAAAACTCTTTAATTTTGTATAACTGTCATGCTTGTAATGTTGTACAGCGGGCCATTTGCTTTGTGTAATTTTCTTTGTTTTTTATTTCGGCTTGACTTGCGGGTGTTTACTTTCTGTTTACTTTTTGAATTGGAAACGTGGTGCATACTTAAAACGTGACTTTCTTTCGCTTTTATTTACCTACGGTTGTTTCGCAGCTTGGCTATGTTATAAGTAAACCATACTTTGTGTAGACATGCATAAAATGATACCAAAAACAATCACCTAAGAAATGTAAAATGCACCCTAATCGTGTTTTCATTTTAAAACGCAAAGGTAAACTGCGTGAGGGTTGTTTAATTGCTCAATTCCGACTGTATCAAAGCTGCTAGGAAGCAATTATGAGCTCTCAGCCTCCGCGTCGGTTTACCTCTCGCCTTCACAAGTACATCCGCTTTGAAGGCAGGAGCTCAACAGAACTACAAATGCAAAAGCATTTGCGGATTTCGTAAGTTCCATCTATTGGGACGTGAGCGTAAAGCTAGAAAATCACGTAGAGGTTTATGGTTTTGGGTTTTAGGAAACAACGAACATTAAATGTATGTTAGGCCTTAACCTGAATCTTGTTTTAAAGAAAAGAAAATAAAGGGTCATTGAAAAGAATGTATTAAGTTTAAAGTGAAAAGTTTTGAAGTTGAGAGCCAGTTTTCTGCTGCGCATTTCCTCCCTTTTACGATTAAGTGAATCAATTTGTAAAGTGACAATACTTCGTTAAAGCAATCCCGTATATTGGTACTTTACTTACATCAAGAAAAAAAAACAGTCTAAGAAAGTATGTTAAAATAATTCTAAAAAAGGTAATCAGTCCCATTATTTTTTAGAGATATCGTAACCAGGATTTTTTTTCTTTAGAAATTCTCATATATTAAATATAAAATTTTTAGAAAGAACAAACAGATTGAATATGTTTAAGTTTTATGGTTAGCACGTTTTTCTTCAACTGATAAACTATATTGTCATTTTTCATTATTTAGAATTCAAAGGGCCAGATAAATAAATCAGGTTAGTGAATATTTTTAAGGTTATTTTCTGCCTTGCCCCGGGCGCCGTATTGTTTGACGGCCAAGAACATCTAATAACGCTGCAAGCCGGAACCGGACCCTTCTCGATTTAAATGCTAAATTGAAATTGGCACTGATTTTATGCAAATGAAACACAAAATGCAATTACAAAGTTCATTTATTTCAGTTAGCTATAAAGTACTTTATTTAAATTCTGAAAAATTGTTCTTCAGAAAATATATAATTACCTACCTACTATTTTTTTTTTTCGTGTTTTAATATTGATTATTTAATAATTATAATGTCTAATGTATCTTAAAACATTTATTTTCCATTTTAAATAAAAAAAATCTTCTGTTTCGTTTAATGCAGTGCATTGTCAGTATCGAAGTTTCTATAATATATCACGCAAAATGTCTCTCAATTGATTTCTTAACACTTTTCCTCTTGAGTTTCTAGGTAATTTATCTATGAACCGTATGCCACCCTTTAGTTGCATGTAATGGGATACCTGTAAATGAAAGTCGATAAACTTATTTCTGCATAAATATTAACTAAACTGATATTTAAAATACAATCCGAAGCAACGAAAGAACTATCGATACTGGGGGTTTGTGATGTAACTGACAGAGCGCGGGATAAGGCAAAAGCAGGCAGCTTGCAGGCAGTAGTTACATTAAAAAAATAACAAAGACAGGGTCGAAATGCAGCAGTTTTTGCTTATTTTAGTTATACAACAAGTGGAAGTAATGAGTACTCCGCGGAAGTGGTACATCCAAACTACTCTGTGATGCAAAAATAATAACACTGAAGCTCTAGATCTCGCTCGAAGCGGAGAATCATGCCCGCGGGTTCCTACTCCTGATGTAATTAGATAAAGAAACTATTGCAAAGTTTCAGACCACAATCTTATTTATTTTTATTCTCAAAAGCTAATTAATACAAAATATTAATGTGATTTTATTTGTCAAGATTGTAAGTATTTCACATAAAGTTACTGGTAAAAACCATATTAATGTTAAAAATATTGCGATCATAAAACCGTCCGCTAAGCATGACGATTACGGCTAACACACTCACAATGTTAATTCTTGTGGTTATCTGTGGGGGAAGCCTATGTCCAGCTACGGACGTTTTTCAGGGCGAGAAGAAGAGGTTGAATAAAAAAATAGGTACATACTTCTTTATTTATAAAGCCTAAAAGCTCATCCTCCGTGATCTTTGAGCCAGGCTGGCGCACCACGAAGGCTGCTGGTAACTCGCCCATTGCTGGATCTGGCATTCCTACCACACCAGCTTCCTTTACTTCCGGGTGCAGGAGAAGGCATGTCTCTAACTCTAGTGGTGCTACCTGAAATTTTAATATTTTCGTCACAAAACCATATTAAGACAAAAATATGGTAACTTAACCTCTGGTGTTCTAGATATTGATCAGAACAATTTGTTTTCGTATTCGGCACATGCAAGTTGTTCAAAAAGAAGCTTAGTGACTAATATAAGTACCTACTAACTACTAACTTTATTAATAAATATAAATCTAACAAACCTTATAACCATCATAGACGATAATCTCTTTAATTCTGTCTACAATGTAGAAAAAAAAATCCTCATCATAGTACCCCAGGTCCCCGGTCCTGAAGAATCCGGACTCGTCCATGTAAGTGGCGGCATCAGTTCCGATGTATCCTTTCATAAGAACGGGACCTTTGAGTCGGATTTCTCCACGTTTGTTTGGCCCAAGTACCTCTTCTGTATTTAAATCAACCACCTGTATATTCATCCAGTATTAGAAATAAGCAAAAATAAATAAACTAATAAAAATGAGAGTCGATATAATATAGAAAACTCTTACTTAATTAAAATTTAAAATTATATACTGGGTGTTTCTGACAAGGCGGTCATAAATCAAAGGAGGGATTCTGCTCACCATAACTAACAACTTTCCCAAAGTAACATGAGTTAAAATCTCAAAAAAAATAACAGCGGTACAGCTGATTTTTGTTTTGAGATTTCGACCCATATTGCTTTGGGAAACCCATATTGCTTTGCCCTCTTTTGATTTATTACCGCCTTTTCAGAAACACCTTGTATATTATTATCCTTTTAAAAATAATTTAAATTTAACTTAATATATATTTCAGAAAATGTTTTTAATTTAAATTAACCTTGTAACTAAATTTCCAAAGAAAGTCTCTAATTTTTTTAAGCTCGTGCCAAAGATAACTAGGACGATAGTGCGCGCTAACAAAACCGCAAGAATCAAATAGAGGAATTTCACCTTCAAAACGATACCCGGCGATGGAATCCCAACACTGCCAGCCTTCGGCCCCGAAGCCAGGATCTCGGATGTCAGCTCACCTGCTTCTGTCATGCCATACCCTTGGAACACATTCTTGAGGTTGGCAAACCTAAGATAGGACTAGCGGTTATTTTTAGTAGAAAACCCTTCGTAAATGTTTGAAGTGAGGTAGAGTGTGTGAAAAGATACATAGTATTTGTGTAATCTAGGCATTGTACGTTAAGTACCAACTGAGATTGTATACATTTCATCAGGGTCTGTTCATCATCTTCATCTCAGCCGAAAGTCAAGACACTGTTAGACGTAGCTATCACCCACAGATCGCCATACCGACTGGTCACAATAAAGTAAACATAGGCCTTTTATGAAAGTTTTACCTGCACTATAAAATTTAAAAAGGACCTCAATGTTAAATTAAACTTTACATGTAAATTTGTTTTCAAAATCGATCAAAGTGTTTCGTTATTCAATAAATTAATAATTTTGACATCTGCATTTTAAATTCGGTTTGGTTAGAACCTTTATAGCATACTTATTAATCCTACAATATGTTTTTAAATTAAATATAGCTTAATATTAAATGAGTATATTTTAGTTTATTTCTTTTCACCACACCATTTGTGAGCATTTTGCCTTCCTGCCTAAATATTTGTAAAATAAAAAATAAATATATCCTACAAAGTTACTATACCATACTATACTACTTCAATACGAAACATTCATATTTGGCCTTGTCGTGATCGTCTATCTGACTAATGGTTAGGACCCTCCATACGTTGTGTTTTAAAATCAAATAATTTACAGTGCTAAAGCTCCTTCGAAAATTAAAGAATAATGAAAATAACCTTGGACTTATAAAATTTCGAGCCAATGAGCTGTACGCTGACAAATAAATTCTTAAAAAAAATGCGCGCTAAACACGCGCGCTAGCTCGACCTCGTCAAGCGACTACCTAAACAGACGTTCCTAAACAGACGTTCCCTAATACATTACTACAATCGTCCTTCTAAAGAATGATTTAAAAGATTGAAAACCCTACTGTTGTTCCTAGAAGAGGAACCGCTGACAAGTGTATTATTACGGAAGGTAAATTTTGGTTGAAGTGTATGACAACTAGCCCCGGGTAGGACAGTTCCTTCGCCATGCCCCGTCCGACTAGGTTTTGTGTAACCTTATGTTTGTGTGAAGAAAGTCGACTTTTGATGACCATCGATTCATGTGATAAAGGCTTAAGCCAGATTAAAACAAAGATAATCATGAAGTTATGTGCAAGATTCTCAAAACGAGAGCTACGGTGTAATAACCCTGTTGCCAATCCGTTGGTCTTGCACCAGCACTTTTCTTGGTTAGAACTTACTTAGGAATATATGTCTTGTGGTTTCAACTATCACTCCCACCATGATAGCACATCTCCTGAAGTACCGTAGATCGTTAGGCAAAGCAATGCACTTATAAACCAAACATTAGCAAATTATTTAGAACAAATCACAGCTCCTCTGCAGTTCATCCCCTAACACAGGACGATCGCTTCTTTACGCAAACGAGCCTAAAGCCGCATATTATCAAATGATAGAAAAGAGGTCTCGCCCCTGGATTAGTTTATCACGAAGTTAGCTTTTACGGTTTAGTGTATATCGTGTGAATATACTGGGTGTTTCTGACAAGGCGGTAATAAATCAAAGGAGGGATTCTGCTCACCATAACTAACAACTTTCCCAAAGCAACATGGGTCAAAATTTAAAAAAAATAACAGCTGTTCCATACATTGGTTCGATCAGCTGACGGGGTCAATGTACGGGACAGCTGATTTTTGTTTTGAGATTTCGACCCATGTTGCTTTGGGAAAGTTGTTAGGTATGCTGAGCAGAATCTCTCCTTTGATTTATTACCGCCTTGTCAGAAACACCCTGTATATAATATAATATAAGTTTGTATAAAAACAGACCCTCCCTTGATACATTCATTCTACCTCACACAGATTCTTTCTGTCTCACATACATTCTTCAAGTCCTATCAGCTGATAATGGTTTTGGTGTTAGTTGAGTGTAATAAAATTATCACAAATCTCTAGAATACGTCATCCAACGAGTAACAAACAACGTAAGCAGTCAAGCTTCGACGAAAGGATATTTTATATTTGGTTAGAACGATTTGGGCCTCATTTACTCAACAGGTATTTCTTATCAACTATCTCGTACACCGTAGTGCATCGTCAAGTTTGATATGAGCTTACTAAGTTGTTCATTTGATCTCCATGCCACCGATCATGGGACCTTGTCTAGAACTCTTGGTTCTTTATATTCTCATCATTCAACTATATCGTGCATCGTAATGCATTGTCAAGTTTGATGTGAGGTTTTAGTTTGCTCGTCTGATCTTCATGCCAACAATCATGAAGTCTTGTCTTGAAATCTTGGTTCTTTACTTATATCCTTTGTCTTAGCAATTCCGCATTACATATGTAAGCCACCACGCATTGATATCGGCAAACTTGAGATTATTAAGTGTGATAATAGATGATTAGACTTTCCCACAACGAGCATCCATTTCGCACAATCTACGATTTACAATAATTGATTAACATCGTAAAAGGCGATCAAGACACAAGAGTAGTAATCGCGCAATCCTTTGTTCGAGGTTAGTACACTAAATAGACTGCAGCGACTAGATCTCAGAGAATATGATTACTCAAACAAGTAATCTTTCAAATCAAAATAATCACCGCTATCCAATTTTGTGACCAGTGTAAAGTGTTCGGTTATGTATTTAACTAACATTCCCCATCTAGCTACTTTGATGAAGCGAGTGCCGAGGCCGGCCACAACACTCCCTCGCATCGTCCGAAGGTACTAGTACATATATATAGCTTTATCATGTCAAATCAAAGAAAACAAAACACGATCTCCGCGCGCCCGCCGAGACGCGGTAGCCGTTTCTAGGGATCTGTCGTCGAATCCATCTAAAAGTATAAAATATATAATTTTTAAATATAATAAAGCTGAAAACTGTACGATATAGGAAGGATCGTTACACATTGTATTATTTTCCCAAGAACCATCATATTTGCAGCATTAAAATCCAATTTGTTCCAAATAAAAAATCGTTAAATATTTATTTTTACTACGTTACCCTGAAAAGTTAGTATGTTTCTTACCGATTCATTACTTGTTCGACAGTTCTGACATGAAGCGGCGATGAGCGAGAGTAAAGAACTTGCACCGACTCCATGTTGTATTTGTTTAGCTGATCGGTCTTAGCTAGAAATGCGAAACTTGAAGGCACCAACATTGCCATGTTAGCCTGCAATAAAATTGTTAAAGTATAAGATTTAGAACGTTTTCAAAAACCAAACCCTGTTGGGTTTCAGTGGTTTATCTATAAAATTAAATTCGTGTCACTTATTATACTGTATTTACAGTATTAGACTAATTTAAAAGTGAAACCCAACAGGGTTTGCATTCATACATGTTTTAAAGAAAATATTTTTTTTAATTCAATAGTAAATGGGTAGGTAATGTCTTGAAAAGTGTAAGATTTTTTTCCGAATTCAAACAATACTTGAATTGTATACCCTGTATTGTGTACCCACCTTATAATGCGAAAGGTTTTGTAGTAGAATTTCATTTGTGTACTCTGGGTGATAGACAATCTTTTTGCCACACACCAAAAACTTGAATGTCATAAAAGCGTCGTAATTGTGATACCATTCCGCATGAATCCAAACAGTTTTAAGGGATTCATCACTGAAACTATAATAAAAAAAAATATTATTAAAAACTGTACATATTCTGTCCATTTATTTTGTATATTTTTTGCATATACTTACTTCAAAGGCAAGCTGTTGAGAATGCAGTTCAAATGGGTCAGTTGAACACCTTTGGGCATTCCGGTGGTTCCGGACGAGTACAGGACAAACGCTGTATCGCTTTGACCTTTCACTTCCGCTGGCTCAAATAGAAATACATCTTCATTCTTGACCAAACCTTTTACAGAGAGCGCTTTCTCAGGCCCATCGTCCAAAGTAACAAAGGATTCAATAAAAGTACATTCCTCCAATACTGCTGCGTTTAAATCCCAGTATTTTTGTGTTATTACAAAATATTTCGGCTTCGTTATTGATAGTTTGTGACGTAATACGGCTAAAAATACATTTTTTGTGCAACAATTATACAAGAAATAAAAAAAACAGGGTGTTATAAATTACTTATTATGAATTTTTATCACAACCGCAAGACGTCTACTGTATATGGTCACCCCCATAGATTTCCAAAAGGTCAAACACAAACTGTGTGGAACATTATATACACTAGCATGGAACATTTTGTCAATATTTTTAGGCCCCTGTGCACTAACAATAATCGACTGTTCAACAGCCTGTTAAATAGTGTACGGTTTGATAAAGATCGGCGTAACTGTCATAGAGTAACTTTGTATATAATCCCACTGTCACTCGACTGCTCCGTGGCTCAGTTGGCAGTGATGTGGACTGAGTAGGCGTGTGCACCCGGGTTCAATTCCTGGGCGGGACAAATATTGATATGATGAATATCGATGTTTGTTTCCGGTCTGGGTGTAATGTTCGTCTCTGTATATGTTTCGAGCACCCTAGATACAGGTTCTTCCTAGTTAGGGGCTCTGAGTGTAATGTGTTATTATTATTATTACTGTGCACCAATAATAATCGTCTGTTCAACAGCAGATTAATATTGGTGCACACCGGCCGGTGTTGTTAGCTGTCTTATTTCTACACGGAAGGCTGTTTAACTTACTTCGACCACAATCCAAATCAAGAGGAGTGAATGTAGCACCAGTAAAAATAATCCCTAGTACTGTAGGTATAAAGTCATTGCGTTTTTCTGCTCCGAAGGCGACAGTGTCGTTTCTTTTTACGCCCAACTCCTTTAACGCAACTGCTATCCCAACAGCGCGGTAAACAAGGTTTTTGTATGATAACTCTTCGCCAGTTTTGGTGTTTACCTGTTCAAAAACGGAAATAGTAGTAGAAAAATGTTTCGGCTGTACATAGTACATTATTTAATAAATTTCAGTGCAATATACTTCTATTTTATTACTTGAGATCGTGAAGTTAAACTATGCATAAATGCAAATTACAAATAAGGTTTTTAGTTGGCTCTGATTTGCTAAAATTGGTTTAATTTGCGTTGCTGTCTTTGTCTCTGTGAATAAATTATAGTTTCTTTAATTATATTTATTAGGTACATCACAATAAAGAGAACACTAACCCTAACTATGCAGAACAAATAGGTATCTTGGATGCCCGCAACACATACAAACACTACCAGATACTATAAAGACATGGATATTTATCATACCAATGTTAGACCATGCCGGGAATTGAACCCGGCATCCAAAGATAGGACAACAACGCGGGTAATCTTGCTTTCTTTTTGATATTAGCCTTTAAAGTTTCCTATTACTGGGCTACTAACTGTCTTCCAAAATGTCAGGTAGGTACTTACTAATGCAACTGGATTTTCCTTATTGCGAAGATGATTTCGAAGGTTTTCTAGCATAAATTTGCCAAAATTTAAGTGAGCCGGTACTTCCACATTTTGATTTCCGAACACGTAATTAACGTTATTAAACATTTTTTAAAGAAATGTTTACACAGTTATGTAAAGTAGTGCAGTGCTGCCGTGCCGAACCGCAGCGTACTGACTGCGCTTGTCTTTAGCAAAACATAAATACATTGCTTATTAGATAATGCAAACGAGTCTCTAAAGATACTATGTAGACTGTAAACAAATCATCGATTACGATAATATTCTACCCGTAAGTAGAAATGATTTAAAATAAAATAGTTTTCAGTGCACAAAGTGACTACTAGTATGTTCCCCTGGCTACTAGTCATTACAATCAGAACTTTTTTTGCTTATAGTGGGTAGGTAATCTTTTCTCAAATTGACACTTGGATACAAACAATACAAATTGATAATTACGGATTATTGTTTTAACGTTGGTTCCGAAACCACGTGTTTTGTTAGCGGGCTTTAAAACAATAATCCAATAAACTTACAATAACCCTACAACGTTGCCGGGCTTTATGCCCACCCTTTTAATGTAATTAGTGAACTTGATATTGGCAAAATACTCCACTGAAGTGGAGTCAAGTCCATTAAATTAAAATAATAATAATAATAATAATGGCGTAGGGATGTGACGACCCCATCGCCCAGTGGAAATTCCAGTACTTTCGGTCTGGAACTTCCATTGCAATTAGTCACCGCAGGGACGGCTTGTGGCGAGTCGATGGTGAGTGGCGACACCACGGACCCTATAACTCCAGGGGGACACACGCAGTCATCACACGCACACTCACATGCAGTCATCACAGACACACACCCCCCCGCCTCTGAGCTTGCCTTCATCAGCCGGCCAGAGTGGAGTAGCAAGAGCGAAGCCTATGCTCCAGGTTGGAAGTGTAAAATGTCATAACGCCGGGTGCATCTTATGCTGCCCGCAGTCTCACCTCTCGACAACCTTAGCTGTCTACGACCAGTGTTGCGACCCGTTGCCAATATATCGGCGACTTAGTGGAAGCCCACCCAGTGGACAGCGAGTCACCGCCTGCCATGATAATTAGTGAAATGTTGCATTAAAGGCAGGCGTACCGGTATAGCACCAGTTAACCGGTCCATTAAACAGTTCACCCCCATAAACCATTTCTTGTCATCCATTTTACAATAGTTCCTATCACCTTCTGGGTGCCGCCTCTGGGTGCATGATCTATTTGTGCATTTAGTGGCGGTGCCTGGTTGGTGATCCATATACAATATAGCAAAACTCTCGAAAGGGCCTCTACGAGTTGGATTCGTCCCCTCGCACGCCTCTCAAAGGACCGGGCTCCATCCCGTGATACCGAAGAGTATTGAGAAACATAATAATAATAATAATTGATATTTACCAAATATACATTAACTTCCATTTTTAAATTTATTTATTACGAGCTATCCCGGCTTACTTCATTACGCCATAGAATATAGATACTTCTAAAGACTTGGCTCTATAGACTTTGTTCTTTTGAATGCCCAGAATGGGCGAATAAAAAAACAAACAACAACAACAAACCACCTGTCTAATATGTAAACAACGGAAAAAATATTGCACCTTGGGTTCCCTAAATTTTTTGAAAATCTAATATAGCCTATGTCACTCGGGGATAGTGTAGCATCCTACCAGTGAAAGAATTTTTTAAATCGGTTCAGTATTTCCGGAGCCTATTCGTTACAAACAAACAAATATTTCCTCTTTATAGTATTGGTATAGATTAAAATACTAAAACTAAGCAGTAAGAAACTGTTGACATGAACTGAACACACTTATCAAATCAATTAGTACCTAGGCAAAAAACCGATTTTTTATTTTATCAGGGCATTAAACTTATGATTGTAAGCAGATGAACTTAAGTCACCTATGGATGGTGATTGTAAGTAATAAAATAAAAGAAGTTAATTAAAACCTTTGAAGGCAACGACCTATAATTTATTTACTTTAACTCTTATAAACATTTTAATAATTACTTTACTTACATCGAGGTATTGATCTTTCGAGGTAACGAATCATCAACGAAACGTACCATCGAGGTATAGACATCGAGGTAACGAGCGTCGAGGTAAAGGACGAGACCCACCTATGGAGGGACGTACCAGTAGTCAGGAATTATGGGTAAGTACCTACTAATTTTTATTGCCATTATCGTGATACATTAAGCATTGATGTGGCAGGGTGGGAAGGTCAGTGTGCCGGTTGCTGTCCAGCAGCAGCAGCAGCTTATGATTGTTTTTTCTATTTTACTTTTCTGTTAATACTCTCATGCTTAAGGCTTCAGTAAGAATTTCTTTATAGCTGATCGTCCTGACGTTTAAGTACCCGATTGACCCGAATCCATAGAATAAGATTTAAATTAAAATGCAGATAATATTAACCATTTAGTAGATAATACTTTTATTTTGCTTTATACTGATTTGGCAATTCATTTTATTTTAATAGCGAAAATAATGTTTAGTGCTGTTTTATTCTCTATAACATTATGCTGTTTAGTTTACACTAGGACACGACAAATAAAGAGCTCATTAATTACAAAGATAAAACAAAAATTTAGAAGATAAATCTATAAAGCGTATATACACGGACATCTTAGGTACATAGATTAACTAAATTTTATTATACTGTGATTTGTAATCCAAGAACAAAAATCTACTACGAATATAATATATACTTGCTTGAGTCGTTGTTGTACGGACTTACAATATTACCTTAAATAGATAATGTAGTTACCGAATTTAAATTATGTTGGTAAGACGAGAAGCCTTTGGTAAAGTAAAACTTAAAATATAAGTACCATAAAGCGGAATTACCAAATAGAAGAAAGAAGAAAGAAAAGAAGAAAGAAAGAAATTTTTATTTGCGTCAACTTAAACACACACCATAACAGTACAGTACACATGAGACCCAAAAGTTTAAAACAAAATTAACACAAAAAACGTTTTAACATCAACAAAACAAAAACAAATTAAATTAAACCTTAAAAAGTTATAATTAAAAATTACAATAAATACTTAATAAAATCAGTGGTGGCATATGGTGTGTCGCAGTTGGTGCAAAATGGCACTGACTCAGCATTTGCTGAAGGCTTTCACCAACAGCGCTGATTTTCAGTCAATGCCAGCAGTGACCCACAAGCGTCATTTGCGAGAGCATGTTCTTACCCACACTTTACACACATTGATAAAATATACTACAAATATACATAATTATATATAAATTTGTGTTGTGTACCTGACATAAATATACTACATAAAATACTGTTAAAAATAAACCGTGATATGAATACATACATATAGTAAATACTTTTTGATGCGACTACGAGTCGTTACGTCTCAGTCAGCGTGGTCAGCGGCAAGGTAGAATGCGGGGCAGTGGCGAGAATAGGAAAAGGAGTTTAAAGTCTCTGCTGATCAATCAAGTATACCCTGAGCTTGCGCACAAAGGTATACCTACTTGATGCTTCACGGAAATAAATAAAGGATTGTTTATAATAAATTTAGAATGTTAAAAAATAAAACCCTTATATAATTAATACCTAGGTTGTAACAAAGTTATCCTAATTAAGTACTTAATTTTTTAATAAAAAAATAATGTACAATAATAATAAGCCTTATTCTAAAAGCTGAAGTTACCTCAAAAAGAGGTGATACCTACAAGCATTTATTATATGAAATAATACTAAGAGAGTTGTAAGTCTGTCAAGCAACGCGGTACTGGAGTTTTCTTCAAAATCTGCAACAAAATGTTATTATGAAAAAATATTATTCGAGCCTTCGTCCGTTGAAATATTTTTAATTTATCATTGATCACCAGACTCGAAGAGAACGGTTACTAGTACAGTACTAGGACTCGTTCAGCGTATCATACTTCCGGTTTTCTGTATTGCAAAAATGCCGTTCTTATATGGTTTTAGTCTAGTGCGCACGAGACTATAGACAAAAGTGTTACGCTGAACGAGTCCGTGACTGTACGTTATGATTATAACTCAAAATAGTAACAAAGTGGTCACATTTTTTTTTAAGTGAGTATGTTAATTAAACAAACGAATTCCATGGAACCTTACCAAAATCTCTGATTTGTTCTCCAAACACCTCTCCTTGAAAGGAGTGGATAACTTCATCATTACTTGTCCAGTTGAACTTCCTAAGTCCTGTGTATGAAGAAAAAAAAGTTTTAGTTTGTATGGCAATTTTTTTGACCGACATTTTGATGACCTGGACCGACGCCATAGAAAGAGCGCAGGACAGAGAAGTCTGGAGGAAGACTGTTGAGGCCCTATGCTCCCCGAGGAGTTAAAGGATTAATCATCATCATCATCATCATCATGGCATTTTTTTGTTTCCTACCTATTGTATATATTGAGGTGTTTTTTAGTTAAGTACCAATTTACATTAACATAGCACTTAACGCGGCGGACCCTTTACTACTTCACTCCATGCAAGTTGTTGTCAAAGGTTATTACTTATAAAATCGTAAATGAGTTTGAAGAAGAATCGATATTACACTGACCTTTCTTCTTTATTGTTTTGTTGTCCAACTTTGGCTTCTGGGTCGATGTGAACGCTGACGGTGGTGCCGGTATTTCTAGGGAATATGTAATTACATTATTATATTTTCATTAATTTACTAATTTGGTTATGTTATTTTTTTACTCTAAAACACACATATTAAACTGTTAGCTATCTAGTTTGTAATCATAAAAAATAACATTAGATTGAACTTTTATCGCAAGCAGTTTTTTAAGGCGTTACACACACAAGCGTGTTATTGTACTAAAATATGTATTGCAATGACGAGACTAATATTATCGACTTTTAGTAACGCACTTATTTATGTAGGAGAGCCAGAAAATTTTAATTCGAAACACCATAAAAAAGCGAATTGCCCCGTAATAAACCAAAACCTAAACATATTCTCACAATTCAACCATGTCAGTTCTACTTACCGTCCAATTTGATGATACCATCGGTTTCGCCAAGCGAGTTCTTTGCTATGCACTTGTAAAAGCCGAAGTCATCCTTCGTGATGTTTTTGATCTTCAGCATCATGAACTTGCTGTAGCCGCTGTCTACTGGGAACGCCTCGTACTTGCCACCTAAAATGTCCATTTCTACTTTTTATATAAAAATCTGACTTTAACTCTATAGGCTAAATTAATCATAAACAAGGAAAACATCAACCTACAAGGAAAATATTTCCTACAAAAAATCAATCTAGATTAGTTTGTTTCAATGGTTTTGAAATCTAAAGAAGTAATGACTGTGGGCTAACTTTCTTAAGTAATTAAGCACTACGAACTAACGACTTGTCGACCGAAAGTTTTCAGAACCCGACGAACAATAGAGTACTTACTCACGTGATTTTCTTTTACACGCCATAATTTAAGTACTACAACATGAACAACTTCATTTATACAGTTATTACCGCACTGCATACCTAGATATTTCTATTGAAAAAAAAAAAAGAAGCATTAATCGCGATAACTTGAAATGTAAACTGAATTGGAACAGCGCGATGATTCGAACGAAAGCATTTCAAAACCGAACGCGGAAAAAATATTACCGACAGAATACAAGGTTTATTGTACGGTTTAAAATTCGAATATTAAGGAAACTATTTTCACTATAAAGCAATAAATCAGAGATTGAATCGAATGGTACCATGACGCGCACAATCGCGCTACGTTATTCATATACTCAGCAGTTATAGTGGAATATGAAAATGATTAATGTGATGTGAATACCGCACCCTGAATAGATAAGGACATACGGCGCTAGTTTGTCGGAATTTCCTTGTTTATGTCAAGTGGCAATTATTAATGTTTGAGTTTACTAGTGGTATGACAATCGGTTTACTGTAACCTAAATTGAACGTGAACTGAGTATGAGCAAACTCTACCTAACCTCTACCCACCTAATAGAAATGATGCATTCATTATTCAATTAAGAAAGAAACATTTAATTATACCTACCAACTCAAAAAATCATCAGGAGTTTAGTAGGTTATAATTTGCTTACCAGAAATAATCATGTCCCCTCTATCAGTGGTCCAGTAGTTGATGGAGGAGGGGTAGGCCTCAGTGTGGCACTCCAGGGTGACGTCCTGCCCTATATAAGCACCTTCCAGTTGATTCGGTATAGAGAGCATCGGGGGAACTGTGAGAAAACAGGTAACTTAATATTTAAAACATAATATCTTGCTAATAAAGCACCCAATATAAACATCCGTTCTATTTGAAGTCGTGTTCAAATGATAAAATAATTGTATTCCAATCAAAAATAAAGGATTTACCAAATTCTTATTAAACAATATTAAACGTCAAAGCTATATCTATAGGATAAATTCATTGAGCATTTAAAAAATAAATAATTTCATACAACTCGTATACGTACTTGGTTCATGATGGATGTGAATAGCATCTCATACTTATAGTTAGTTGTTATAAATTATTCAAGAACGACTTATGTTTAATTTCGTAAAACAAAATTAAGCTTCTACCTATATTGGTAAAAAACTAGAAACTGTTCTTAAGATAAACTGCAAGTGCAACTACCATCTGATTTTAATTGTAAAATGATAGAGAGTTGGCTGGTTCGATTAAAAACTAAATTGCCAGTAAGTTTGATGAATCGTGGATACTTGGTGCAGGAAGTTAAAGATTCCGACTTCATTACCAAGTAAATAAAGTTTTAAGTCAGTTCGCTTTCGAGGAAGCAAAATGGGTTTATTATGCTGGTGATCTGCGTCCGTAAAATGCGGACGAGGGAATTTCCGTGTGAAATGGGAAAACCACATTACCTTAGCAATTCTTTGGTGTTTAAGCAAATTTTATATTATTGTAGTCTTAAATTCGCATCATAATATATTTCTTTAAACTTCAGTAGAGGATTTGAATTTATATTGTAAAGACAATGTAATGTACATTTGTCAGGAGTAAACTTACATTGAACCATAAGCATTATTCGCTTGCTAATGGAGGGCGGCACGCCGTTCGAAGCTATGCACAGGTACGCTCCCATGTGCAGCCGAGACACCTTTGTTATGGTCAGAGACTCTCCGTCAACAACGCTTACTAAAATTTAAAAATTTTAATATTATTTCCATGCTGAGGGTTTATCATAACTTTTTTATTCAAGAAAAAAATATTCTAGGGACATGTTTTATGTTCTAACTAGAATATCGATATTTTTATGTAATAACTCATTGTCATAAGTTATGAGATAAGTAAAGCTGTTAGTTTTAAGTATATATTTTTTTAAAATGAAAGTTACCTCAGCAGTAAAGCTTAGATACCTTACAGCAACGCGAAATAGTGCAGCATCATGCTATGACTAGAAACCGAAATTAATAATATCCGAAATAATAGATCCCCGTCAACCCACCCGAATAGCAATTAAGATCAAAGTCCCAAACAATTTTATCAAACAAAGAACGTCACATAAACTGCTCGGGTGGTTACCTAATTCCCCATTGTATTGGAAGTCCGTGCCGTCTTCCCTCCGCCACATGACGTAGGGATCAGGGTACCCGGTAGCTCGGCACACCAAGGTCACGTCAGTCATCTCGCGGACGACCAGGTCCGTTGACGTCATATTGTCGATGATTGATGGTGGGACTGCACGAACAAAATTGAGTCGTAAACAAGGGTGCAGTCGGAAATATAACAATTTTAGGAGAATTTCGTTGAAAGCGGAAGTGATTTCCAAAAGAAAAGCACCTTTATCATACAGACTAAAAATATTTTTGTATAGCTTACCAACTACTTGTAAATATCCCTTCCTCGACCTCATAGGGTCGGTGTTGACTTGGCACATGTACCAGCCGCGGTCGACCTCCTGCACGTTCTTGATGTGCAGGTACCAGGAGCGGTGGTCGTTGTACGACAGGCTGATGCGTGGGTTCTGGGTAATGATGTTGTGATGGATGCTTAAGATTGTCTGCGTATCCATTCTCACCCATGCAACCTGGCCAAAAATATTGCATGTGCAAATTTTATACGATAGACAAAGTTTACAAGTTGAAGTGATGTGTAAGCCTATAAGACACCGCGCTGTTTTCACACCTTTAAACTCATAAAAAGTTCTGGTTTTATGTGCTTTGTTGCTTAACGCCATATGGCGTAACTACTTAATAAAACAAGAGACGTAGCTGTACAGACAGAGGTAGCCGATCCATGAAGCAAGCTTAGTGTACAATAAATTATGAAGATTATTTCAAGAACTAGGAGATAATTGGTTAGTTATAAATATTGAACGGTAAAGTATTAACGCCCGCCTGGGGCCGACAGACCGCTTGTTATGAGAGGTGTTCCTCGGAGCTACGGAAAGCTGGTAATTTTCTTGTCACAAACAGATGGTCTGATCGCTTTCGAAGAATGAGTGGGAACACGGAAAACTAATCATGACGTTGTTGATAATGTAGTCGATTTTGAGACCGGTACTGTTGAAATTAAATAAACTAATACTTATATAAAGTTACTTATGTAAAACATTACGGCGTGTTCCTATTTCGCTTAGGTTTACCTTTACATAACCGTACCCTAGAGGATGTTGTTGTTTGTTTTAACTTACATCCTTGAGGATATTGAGGTTCCGAACACAAAAGGTATGTTTTGGCGTGTGTGTTTGTATCCCCCACAAAAAGATAGGAAGGATGTGATTTCAAAAAGTCAAGCCTTATTTTAGTAACATAACTGACGTTACGTTTGGAATACATATAAGAACAAAATACTGTTATTACCTTAAACCCTCGTAAGTTTTCCACGACGCATGCTAGCAATGCGTCTCTGCCGATAGTAACTGTAACATTCGGTATTGGTTCCGCGAATCTTGGGTACATGGACTCTGTTAACAGAAAACAATCGAAAATATAGCAACGATTTATCTACCTATCTAATATCTACTGAATCTGAAAACTTCCAGGAATACATTAAATAAACAGTGATCGTGGAAACACAGAACCTCCACTATATTTCCGTCCGCAAACACTACTCGAAATACACTATTTGGTTATAGAAATTGTAAGCGCGTCCAGGATTCGGATATAGTCGAATCACGTCGTGGATCCCGAGGCGTTTTGCAAATCCCTGTCGATTTGAAATTTATAGTTCGGTCGGCGACGCGGCGACCCAGCTGTCGTGGCCGCGTAAACAATCAGTAAAGTGGTCCTGCTGTTTCTACTGCTGGAGGTATCTAACTCAATAATAACTTTGCAATCACGATGTGATAACTCCGATAATTTCATAAATTTAACAACAAAAACAATAGAATATATAAAAAACAAGTCTCGCACCTTCTTAAACACATTTGTTTAAATACAAATGACTATTCATAGGCTTCCGTTCCTAACCAAATTTCAAATAAGAAACTGTATTCATTGTGCAAACGCAAAATAACGTACACATTAATTTAATCAAAATATAAACAACAATATTATAAATCTTATCTTTTACCGTACATTAAATTATTTTCTTAATAACTACACTAGAGTTAAGGCACAGGTAAAGGTAAAGTTTGTAACCAATTATATCGTATGGCTCTACTGTCATTTTCATTGCACAAACATCAAATACTAAAAGTAAGCCGTTTAAAGAAAGATAACCAATAAAAAGGTAGCTGTTTCCTTAGAAGCATCGTGAGGCACACGAGATCGCTATTTTGTCGTCGTGAAGGGTGGCCTGATTTACGCAGGCCCTCTTACGACAAATAGCGGTTTATCGCGGTATCGCCGCCGCCCACCGGCCCAATAATCTATCAGGTAACAGGTATTTTTGGACAAGGCAATTTATACAATCACCTCAATGGTTACGGTTACCTTGTGTTTACGTATTATTTAGAATTTTAGATCGGTATTGTTTTGAATATGGACGGTTTTGTTGGTCGTGGTGGTTAACTTTACAAGTGTATGTGTGTTTTATAAGGCTACATTTCGACGATTTTGCCCTTAAAGAAATTGAATAACTCAAGGGGAAGAATTTTAATTTAAATTGAAAGATTTTTTTATAATTTATTGCCTTGTTGTTGTAAGAAAAAACATTTAACGCGAGTATTGATCGCTCACTCAGCTATCGGGTAAATAAATATATAAAATACAATAACTTATTGATTATGGTTATTATTCATTATTTGTATAAAACTACCAGACACTTATTAGTACCTACTTAACTATTAACGAACACAAATATGTACATAACACTGCTTGAAATATATTACGACCGTGGGATAAAACATGTGCAAAAATTGGGGACTTTGAAAACAGTGCGCAGCAGAGCTGCGTGCTACTCCAAGGCAATTAATTTTGTTTTAATTTTATCATGGAACTACGAGTGTAGCGCTTAATAAAATTATCCGAAATTATAATTATCCATAATTACTCCAGCTCAATAACAACACCTAACAAAATTTCAAGTTCTTAAAATCACTACTATAAATGACATTGTAAAGTACGATTGTGTTGCTAGGACCTAGCCGTTAGCGAATTTTTTTTTTTAAATTGTATTTAATACTAACATGAATTCATAAATAACAGTTAGAATGCCACACAACGTAAGCCTCCCTTGTGATAGCGATCCTAAGAATTCTAAGAAGATAGAGTACAAAAACTATAGGAACATTTTATGAATTCACCAAATTCTTGTGGTAGGTAACATAAAAAATACAGAGTTAGCCGTCGTAGTTACAACGTAAACCACTTCAGAGAAATGCTTGAAAATTGGAATGTAGCTAAGCAGAATGGGTTTCTCAGGTTTTATCAGAAGTGCTTTATAATAAAGAAGGAATACACAGAAATTCTACGAAATGGGAAAATACGGGCTTTATTTTTTACAGCCATGGAAACTGACTTTAATATGTTGAAGGGTGCACTTTGAATACAAACTTCTCTTAATTGCACCCCACTTATCTCTAAACTAGCTGTGCCCCGCGCTGCTACCCGCGGTTTATTAGGAAAAATAAATAGCCTATGTGTTAATCCAGGTTGTCAGCTAACTGCCCTGAAGAAACGGCCCAGCACACCTTGGAGGTGTGCCCAGCCTGGGCGACTGAAAGAGCGGCCCTCAAGGCCACCATTGGGCAGGACCTCTCCCTGCCGGCCGTGGTGCCAACTATGGTCGGCGGCAGAGAGGCCTGGGTGGCGGTCGTCTCCTTCTGCGAAGCAGTCATGCTCGCCAAGGAGGCGGCCAACGCGAGAGGGAGGCAGCGAACCCGGCCAGACGGCGAGTTCGTCGCCGCGGCTGCGCGAGACCTTGAAGCGCCGCCGCACGCCCTGCAGTACCGGGCCGAAGAATAGGACTGAGGTATCCCCTGCCTGTCGTAAGAGGCGACTAAGAGGGGACCCCGGGGTCGTTGGGTGCACGAGGCGGGGGCCTCGAGAAATATAACGGCCCCGAGAAGGACGGCGGAACGCGGGTGTCCCGTTTCCGTCGTCGAGCGTAGGAAGAGCCATCCGCGCTCAGGGGGGACTACAACCACCAGTCCCCCCGTGAAGAGGTTACACAGCCAATGCTGGGGGGGGTCGCGGAGAATTCCTAAGTTATGGCTTTCCCGCGAACTTCCTGCTATCAGCCGAGAAGGACACCGGCGGGGTTTTAGTGGGTGCGAACCCCACATAACCCTGCGACTCTCCCCGGGGTCGCAAGGTACTCGATAGGAGTTTCCCCGCCTTAAAAAAAAAAAGGTTGTCAGCTAACTGCGTATCAAATTTTAAAAATCTCTGCAGTCGTTTAGACGTGAAGAAGTAACAAACATGCACACTCACAAACTTTCGCATTTATAATATTATTGTGATATAACTAAGTTTTATAATTTTCACCGCTAACGACAATTATATTTCGTGGTTTCATTTTCGATATAAATCATTTCACTAGGTAGTCCTTTCACCTACAAGGCAACATTCGCACGTTCTTACAAATAACTATTAGTCGATCGATTTAATCGATATCGATTACTCGATTAATTTGAAATTTACCCATGCTCCCATCCCTACCACTCTACGCGCCCATCACTAGCAGCGTCCGCCAAGCCTGTCATTCTTTTTCCGTGCGAGGCAACGAAAGCACGCGTTCGGATCTTGTTCGCAAAAAATTAATTTTTCAAGATACCGAAAAGATCCTACGAATATTTAACAAAAAATTAAGTGAGTTACTTAAACTTTGATGGATTTCATTATCCTCATACTATAAATCGAGAGACAATGTCTAATGTCTGGAAGAAATCGCTTTTAGCGATAAGGTCGCCTATTGTCACCTTACTATTATACAAATTGTTAAATATTTCTGTATTTGAGGACAATAAAGTGTATATTCATTCATTCATTCATTCATTCATGTTACGGTAAGTTCATCTGCTTACCTACCTTCAAAAAAAAAAAAAATATTTAGACAGAAATTTCGAATTGAAATTCTGCATAAACTTACATTTAAAAAGTGTAAAAGAAATATTTTTGCAAAGCCATAGATTCGAACAAGAACCAGGCTGCCATACTGCCATAGATTCCAATAGGAACGCGGCAAAATTTAAAACTGTAAATCAGTTTTTATCATTAAAATATATTTTTTTGCAAAGCCATAGATTCAAATATGAACCAGGCTACCATACTGCCATAGATTCCAATAGGAACGCGGCAAAATGCAAAAATAATCATAATTTTTTATGTAAGTATAAAAATATAAAAAGCATAATTTTCTTTTTTCTTCTTATTCCAGTAGGCGAAACGCCTTTACAATTTAAGGAATGTGCCCAGAGCAAATATCATTCGAATATGAGGATATATTTCTAGCCGAAACTATTCCCTACAACCCATGATCAGGTCTAAATGAGACTGAATCACCAAAAATCATGATGGCGACATACCAAGTGCCAATTGCCACCACTGCCCCAACAGTGATCACTTTCAATACCGTCACCAAAAACAGGTCCAAGCACCAGCAATAACTTCCTTATTGGAACTAGTAGCGGTTACACCAACCAATTGAACTCGGACCCTGAGGCAAAGTTTAAATTTCCGGAACTGGACCCATAAATTTTATTAACCCTGGGCGAAGCCCTGGATGATGAACTAAAGTTGTGTGATTGAATCTACGATAATCTCTCAAAAATGGCTACGGAAGTCAAGGAAAAAATCCTTCAGCAATATACTATACCTAGCAACTACATATTGGTTTAAGCTTCAAAGCTAAATACTAAAATACTCTCATCTCAACTTGGACTGACTTCACATCACATCGGGGAGTAGGGCCATGGCCATTCTCCTAACTCAAGATATAAAATAGAGGCAATCAAGATTCTAAGCGTGGGCTCCCGTAGTTCATGCAACCTTTATAGCTCGGAGACACAAGCTCGCATTTAAAATACCGCACCAGGTCTACCAAGACGTTTTTGAATATCTTTCAGTACAGAAAACGAGATAAAGCACTGTTCGGTGCCAAATTTTAGAGAAAATTAAATTAAGCTTCAAAATTGAATAGCAATGCCTTCAAATCAGGAAGACAGTAGTCTTCCCAGAAATACTGTTGCTTACACAACACAGCCGCCTCTACGAGCTCCACGGGCACAGCTTGGCCGCAGTTTCAGGAAAACTCAGGCCCTCCTCGCTTTGCGAAAAACAAGGGGGGGGGCGTGCCAGGGCCAGAGTACGAAGATACCACTCGTCAAGTTCCAAATTACAACGACCCAATACCGACGCAGTCGCACGTTTAGAGAACGACCCATCAGGCCACGTGCTCAACCACCATTCTGGCAGAATTCAGTACAATATTTTTAAAATGTGTTGGTTGTATTTTATATCACAAACAATAAAGGTATCCTTAATTGGATTTGTAACAGAATAATTAAATCTTTTTCTAATTTTCCACTTGAGCAATAATATGTTCCTGTTGTAACATGGTTAGCACAGTAACAACAAGAAATGTCAATCGCTACTAATAATTTGCTAGAAATCGTATATAAAACCTTTTTGACACCAATTCAAATGGAGGTAAGAGATTTCATTTTAACCTAAAACTGTAATAAATTTGTAAGTAACTAAACTTCATTTCGAAATGGCAGAACAGCATGCAAGCTATTATTACATGGCATCTATTGACCTAAAATGTCTCGTAACTTTTTATTTCTGTCGCTTAAAACTATCGTAAGTACTTACCCATGTTTCCTGTTTAAGGATGTGAACACACAGAATCTTGTTATCCACCTATGATTTCAACCCAATGCCTTATCTTATTGGCTCACGATAGCGCCTAGAACTTTTACTAAGATTAAAGAAGGGGTCGTAGGTCACTTGCGTTCATTTGGTCAAAAATTGGTAAATTTTTGTATGTGACGATATCCTTTACATAGACCGTAGTTACATGGAATATTTAAATAAAGTTAGGTTTACACTCTAATCACTCGAGTGCTTGGGCTTTATTAAACTATGAAAATAGTAGCTTATAGCCACAAAATAATTACAAATTTTCAGGATTTAAGTAAGTAGATGACTTAAATATGACTTTATCACTTACAAGCCATAAACGTAATAAAATAATAGAATTGGTTCTGAAGTGTTCTCAACTACCACCTGTTACAATCAGATAATTTTCACAAATGATTGGCATCCTAATGTCCGCTAGCGCAGCATTTTACAAAAGGCTGGTTGAAACCAAAAATACTTGAAAGGCAAAGGTACAGGTATCTTCTACCTACCTTCTATTCAGAGAATACTATGATAATTATTTTACAGGACCTGAATTGATGAGATAATAATATTAAAAGCTTTTAAAATTTCATTTAAACACAAAAATATGATTCATAAGTTAACACGGACTCGAGTCGTAAAGTCGTAACTCAAACTTACTATAGTATTTATATGTCGTATTATTAGCAATATACTAAGCCTTAGATGCCCCGAAACTTAAACAATTTGTTAATTTTTATTATGGGTAGATAACATATTAGCATTAGCTATCAGCTACATTACGACACGAAGTTGCATACAATTTCCTAATTTCAATTAAGATACCAGATATATTTGGCCTTGGTTCGAGAAGCGAAAAATCTAGCTATTAGCATCCTATATTACACGAAATATAATTTAGAGGCAGATCGAAGATTTAATTTAAAGATGCTTTTCAAACATTCTAGCGCAAAACTTAAGAAATACTTTTCTTTGAAACAAGACCCAGATGCTACAAAGGGGCAGATGCATATTTTTTCTATGCCGATCCTTCATTTTTCGTTTTTCTTAACGGCCTACAAAAAATTACTGAGGACGAAACGACCAGTATTCTAGTATTCCCTTTTAGTACTTCTAGACCTGCCTGTTATCCTCCATTGATTGATATAGTTATTTCGTAATAATCACTTGAGGGCGTGACGAAAACCTATGTTGTCTACTAACAGGGACCGTCACCCTCTCCTACTCACGCTTACCCTGAGTGCCGCAGTATGCTCGAGCAGGCAATGCCAGGTCTCATTATCCCCTCAACAGCATCTCATCAGCATCTTATACTAGCCTCACTTTCTAATATTACTATTCAACAATATCAATATAATGTTATTCAATACTATGATTAAATTAGATTCTTTCGAATGTTCTGTTTTTAGTGTAATTACTTTTCCCTCCGACGTCTTCGAAAAAGACGCATCACAGGATTCACAGGGCATCATCATAAGAGCCACCGCTTTATCTGCTTTTAGGCAGAAATATTTCTTCGGATGATTGCATCAGCGCCTTCCTTAAAGATGTTATAAACTAATACCCAATCCACCAAAGTACACAGGTACTTGGTAAGTATCCACAATTGGCTCTCAAAAATCCCTAAAAATGTATACCAAACAAGAATGAACTTATCCTAGACAAAAGTAGCTTTATACTAACATTATCTACAGCCTACAGCACACATGGTTGAAAGTCTTTCTCTAAATAACAGATTATTATAAATAAAAATAGCAATGGCATTAGAATCATAAAGTAAATGAAAATTTTATCAAAACTATAGGCGCTAAATGCAATCAAAAGCTATCAACCATTGTTAGTTTTACTTTATCTTACGGTGAATCCGTCTACATATAAGACGGTTATATAACCTTAACTAAATAAATCAGACCTAAATAAGCCAATCACCTCTTAATAACTGTGAAGCGTAACGTCCTCACAGGAACACAACAGCATAGTCAATAAGCATGTGGATCAGGCAGATCCTTGCGATGTACGGCACACACAGCAGCACGCGACACGCCGCCGCCACATCGGCTGCTCATGCTACCGGCGTCAATCTTGATCAGATCAAAAGACGGCCGCCTGGACCTCTACCTCTAACTAGTTTGCTAAACTTATCAATGTCCTATGATGATTGATTATCAATTTTTTATCAAATCTCTGACCAAATTAGTTCATTAAAAAATATACAATAACCCTCTTATTCATAAAAAGTTAAACAGCATTTTAGTTATTTGACGTATGTCAATTTAGACTGGATGTCACGTATTTACCATACAACAAACCAGATAAGTAGACCTCCAGTAACGCAACTTAAAATGTACTGTATCTTTATGAATAAGACGGTAAGTATATAAGTATGTTATAAATAATGTAGCTGAGTACCTACCTACCAAGTACTTACCTAAGTAACTACGCAATGTTAAACTTTGAAGTACTCTATAAACTAACAATAATGATTACTTTTATCATTATAAAATATAGTGTTTTTAACTAATAAGATGAGTAATATTTTTTAATAATTGTAGGTACCTATACTAAGAGTTCAAATAAAACTAGCCAAAATTACATCTTTTTAATTAATATTGTTTCATTATCATGAAAAAATATAGACAAAACAATGTCTCTAAACATCTACCTAGTGAAATGATTTATATCGAAAATGAAACCACGAAATATAATATATGATCAAACGAACTTCTCAAGTGAAGTTCGATCAATATTATATGAGTGGTTTCATTTGAAGATATAAATCACCCTCCCTACCCAAATCCCGAGTTTTGTCAAAAAAAGTCAATAAACGACGTAATTTATGCCAGAAAACTATCTCTAAAAAGAATGACAGGCTTGGCGGACGCTGCTAGTGATGGGCGCGTAGAGTGGTAGGGATGGGAGCATGGGTAAATTTCAAATTAATCGAGTAATCGATATCGATTAAATCGATCGACTAATAGTTATTTGTAAGAACGTGCGAATGTTGCCTTGTAGGTGAAAGGACTACCTAGTGAAATGATTTATATCTTCAAATGAAACCACTCATATAATATTGATCGAACTTCACTTGAGAAGTTCGTTTGATCATATATAAATAAGGCTTGAGACATGACCAAGTATTTATTTATTACAAGAAAACGGCGATCGATAATGAGACTATATTAATCGCGTAGGTAGTGTCATTATTTAGCTATATCGACTCCTAATTCCTATATTTACAAACCAAATTAAATAAATATTGGGTGGTTTAATTACGTACCATCGGGGACCTCGATAGGTGCAATAGTTACTATATTCTGTCCACTGGAGAACTCCCGACCTGTGAAGAAAAGTATAAGTATTTTAATAAAATTAAAACCATACCACTAGGTGAAACATTTTCAAATGTCGTTTAGTGGTTTTTAGAAGAATTTAAGGTCTTTTACCTGTTTGAAACACAGTTAAAACTTATTTAATATTTATTTAAAACTACTCCAATAACCGAGTAAGTGATAATTACAAAATAATAAATTCTATGAGTTCCCAAACAGTAATAAAGTTGAGTTGGCTTGTTAACAAAACTTCTAATAGCTTCATAAAGTGTTTTTATACTAGCGCATACTAAAGTTTATTAATTCTCATATTTAAGCTGGATGTTTTATGGAGTGACATAAAATGAGCAATATCGCCCATGAAACATTTTATAACTTGGTAATTTTTTGAAAATTAAACCTGGTTACTTATATTAAAAATATAGCTCAGTAAATTTTAACAAGCTTTAACTTTTAACGAGTACATAAGCTTTTTATTTTTCTCCTCCGTCAAGTACAACTCAATAAACTTTAACGAAATATATTTACATTTATTACATAACCATACATACATATTTTTTTTACTAACTCAGGGTATTAATTACGGAAAAACCAGTGACGATTCTCTTCTCTTCCCGCCGCAGTGCTAAGTGTGTAAATACATAGAAAAGGAGCTATTTACAAATTGAAGGGAACATAGAGTGAGCTGTCAGACAGCTCAGTGCGCGACAGGATTGTTCCATTATAGTCGATAGACTATGCATCAAGACAGGTACACATAGTACAGAACGGGTTCAAGTTAGTTTCTCTCGAAATTAATTTTCTCACTATTGTCGATCACAGGGTGACGTCGATTGAGGAGTATTTTTAACTTTATGAGGTCAAGCAGCTTGAGGAAAAACAAATAGTGCAAATAATAAAACAAGTGTGTGCTCGCAATTCGGCCTGTGAGCTTTATTATAGACAAATATACAAGTAAGTATGATAAATCTAACATATAAAACATAAATTTGCTCAAAAATTGTTATCTGTACTAATTACAGTAGTAGGTCAGTTACATACAATTTTTTATTTAATAAACTTTTTTATTTTTATCTATCAGAATTTATATCCGTCCTCCCTTGTTGGGACAGCAGCTAATAATGATCGACACGTGCGCTTCGAGATAATATCCTTTAATACTTTTTACGTTCTCGTTCGACAAATTGTAGCACTCTAGCTTTTAGGATCAGCGATGACGGAATTATTGGAAGCCTACACCACACTACAAAAAATTACCCTTTTATCGCGTGCCGCATCTACTTTAAAAGTAAACGTGTGAATGAAATGCGTCGTGCATATGGGATAGATTATAAATTAAATAACGGTCCCGGCGTGAATAGTTACAAAATTTATTAAAGAACAGTAATTTCTTATTATATTAAAGAACAGTAATTTCTTATTATATTACCGAATACGCATTTCTATACTACATACATACATAATATCACGCCTTTTATTCCCCGAAGGGTTAGGCAGAGGTACCAGCTCAAGAGCCGGACCCACGTTTAGCAGATTTTATGCTTTATTACCAACGTGACAAGGGGCCAGCTTGTCGCCGCGGTTATAACGACCACTACTGCGGCCGGGACCAACGGCTTAACGTGCCTTCCGAAGCACGGAATCATCTTACTTTTCGGACAATCAGGTGAATCAAGCCTGCAATGTCCTATCCAACCGAAAACAACTACAACGTGATTTTTGTGAGAAATCAATATGTGGTGTTTTCTGCGGGGATCGAACCCACAACCTGCCGTGTCCTTATTATTTGTATACTTAACTTTGATTATTTAATGTAACATTATTTCACTGTTATTATTAAATAACTAGAGGCTGCCCCGCGATTTCACCCGCGCAGATTTATCATAAACACATAACTCTCGTTTTTTTCCGTTCCCATGGGAATTTCGGGAAATTATTCCTTAGTGTTACCCTACACTCCCCACCCCAAGGAACCCACGTGCAAAATTTCAGCCCGCTACGCCCAGCAGTTTTGGCTCTGCGTTGTCTGTCAATTAGTCAGTCAGTAACGGAAGAGTTTTATATTTATTGATTAAATCAAAACTAATAACGAAAAATATTTTGCTAAAATTAATTTTAGGCAAGTGCTAACGCGATATACCGATTGGAAAGTTTTCAAATATCAACCTCTCTAAAACCCTTTACAGTTCACCTAACTTTTTTATGATACCCACCCCTCTACAATAAAACGTAATGGAACCGTTTTAACAGTTAACAAATTAGACTTCCACCGTTTAGACGTCTACAGAATCACACTTTAAAATTTTGGCCCATCAACGAAATCTCTTTAAATTATTATTAAGTTTTATGGCTGAACGTGGCTTGGGGTTGGCACCAGGGTCACAATACCTACTAGTCTGGTACAATGGAGACAGATTTATATGAACAGCATCTCAACTTTACTATGCAGTAGTATTATACTGTGACGTTTTGGTCGATAACTATTGCATTGGTGTTTATTATAATAATAGTGTAGCATAAATAAATAAATAAATGATACGATGCAAAGAATCAAATAAGTATTTAATAAAATACCAAATAGAGCCTCCGTAGCTCAGTAGCGTAGCGCGTTGCGCCACGGCACGGAAGGTTGTGGGTTCGATCCCCGCAGAAAACACCACATATTGATTTCTCACAAAAATCACGTTGTGGTTGTTTTCGGTTGGATAGGACATTGCAGGCTTGAATCACCTGATTGTCCGATAAGTAAGATGATTCCGTGCTTCGGAAGGCACGTTAAGCCGTTGGTCCCGGCCGCAGTAGTGGTCGTTATAACCGCGGCGACAAGCTGGCCCCTTGTCACGTTGGTAATAAAGCATAAAAACTCGGCTAAACGTGGGTCCGGCTCTCAAGCCGGTGCCTCTGCCTAACCCTCCGGGGAATAAAAGGCGTGATATTATGTATGTACCAAATAGAGTTCAAACTACATATAAGTATGAATGTTATGCCTTTTTTCTTCTTTATTTGATACAGCAATATAAAGTGACAATTGCGTGACTATGTGTAAAATT
This sequence comes from Euspilapteryx auroguttella, assembly GCA_951802225.1. Lineage (NCBI taxonomy): Eukaryota > Metazoa > Arthropoda > Insecta > Lepidoptera > Gracillariidae > Euspilapteryx > Euspilapteryx auroguttella. The sequence goes on along the minus strand of OX637649.1, from coordinate 5,782,845 downwards.
GAACATTGTAGATACCTACCTAATAAAGATAATGGGCATATGAAATAAAATGTTATTTTAGTTTAATTTATAAATAGTATATTCCTTAACGGCCTGTACTTTGAAGCTTCTTACCTAATTAGGTATGAGGGTCCCCCACCCTCGCAGCTGTGACATGCGCGCGTCGAAATGCGAAATGTCGCGGCAGTTTTAAATTTTATTACTTTTCATACAAGCCGAAGTTAAATCGAGATGTTTATACCTACCGCACAATTTTTCTTTCCGATTTTCGTTTCAGCTAACAAGAATTTGCGTTTAGGTAAGGTATTTGTAATAACGAGTTTTTTTTAAACCATCTGAGAAATATAAAACAGATTTCTTAATTCTGAAAAATATAGATGTAGGATTTAGTTTAGACAAGTTATTAAAAAGTAACAAGATGTAATGAATTTCAGTAGAAATAAATATCAAAGTAAACCCTTTTTGTAGTGTTTTCTCAATATAAATAAAAAACCACTAGTTGTTTTAATTTAAAACAAATAACGATATAGTTTGAGTTGATAACTTTTTTTATTTGGAACTAAAATCACACCCTAAGGCCTCCTTTACGAAGACGCGGCGTGTTGTGCGGGATGTCGTGTGGGTTCCGACGCAGGCGCCACCACGGTCGCCGCCGCCGCGGGCGCCGCCGCGGGAGCCGACGCGTTTCCTTATACGATATCGAACATAGGCCTATGCGCGTCTCCGTAAACGGTCTCATACTATTGCTATACATTTGATTTGGGCGCAGCACGCCCCGCACGACGCCTCGCGCAACGCCCTGCGTGCGGCCTGCAAATGCGGCCTAAGGGTGGATAAAATATGGATGCCTTTTTTATTCACTCACAGATTGTATTGCCATATTGTAATTTACATGAGAACTGCTCGCATAAGTATATATATTTTTTATATAAAAGTAAATTGTGCCTTTCCTCCAACCTTTTTGTAACCAAACTAATTTTTGATACTGTTACTTTTTAATTTATAGAAGAAGATTTTAAAATTGACATTGTTACCTTTCAAAAAGACTTTTGTTAACTAGGCAGTACATCTCAGCCGCTGTACACATTAACATGCATTCATTTTCTTGTAAATAGTGTACCTAACCATGTGTAAATATATCATCCCTTCTTCAACCTCTGGAGTTATTTCTACTGCAGGCGGGCGGACATAGGAGTTCTCTAAATTGGCGACCTACGACGATTGGATTACAAAAACCGCAAAATTTTCAACACTCGCCCCACCAGTTCCATTGTAAGTGGCGACTACCTGCCTTCTTCTGGAGGACTCTGGGGGACTTCTGGAGAAGCGCCTCGCCGACTAATATAATAATAATCATCATCATCATCTCGGCTGCCCAAATTCAAAACCTAGTAACTGGTGTTTTTGCAAAAAAAACATTTTTGTCATTTTTCGACTTACTAGGCGGTATAGATTTGATATGAACCTTAAAACACCCAGTTTCTTACGTAATTTTAAAAATAAAATTAAGCAAGTCTACCCAATTTGGAAAAGTTATTGAAATTTCCATGAAGTACATATTCTTAACATAGCGCATGTCGGATTACAAATAAAAAAACCTAGCAACTCAACCGACTTACTAGGTTATGAATTTGAAAGCTGACTTACTATGTTTTGAATTTGGCGCCGATTATAAAATCAATCAAATTTTGATGGAATTTAGTAAGTTACAAAAACAGTATACAAATTTGGCTGAATTAACCACGAGTCGTAACCAAATCGTAAACAAAACTTAATTCTGCCACAAATAAATCATTTGTATAACTTTTAAATGAATGCACTTCAAAAAATAACATTTTTCATTCGAAACGTACAACTAAAAATATAAATTGCTTTAAAAAGTAGAGAATTAACTCAGAGATTGTATTTCAAAACATAGTATTTCACACTTAGTTAATTAACTAAGTGTGAAATACTATGTTTTGAAATTGTTTTCATTGTCATATTTGAAAAAATTAAAAAAAAAAATAGTGGGATCGATTTAAGTGTGACTATAGTCAACAATATAGTCAAACTTTTGGTCAAACACCGAAATCGCTATTGCGTCTGGTTTCTTCGGGGCAACGAATTAAAGTGGTCGACCCGTTTTTTGGCTCTCCTGAACATTTTTGTTAAAACGAGTTACTAGGTTTTGATTTTAAGCAGCCGATCTCACACGATAGCGTCCACTGCTGGACATAGGCCGCAACCTTTACCAGGTCGTCTGACCACCTTCAGGGGTGTGAGACCAGCGTTTGGAGGGTGATTTGAGGTGAAGGTGAACCTTGAAGTGCGGGGGGGGGGGAATTCCTTAAAATTAAACTGAAAAGCAAAAAATAAAATCTTTTCATCAAAAAATTAAACAGCCGAAAAAACCGAAAAGCGTTAAATAAAAAGGAAACATTTTCTATTAAGACATAAATTACTGCCTTCTTAAAGTAATTTGAGTAAGTATACCACGTAATATTGTGCTAATGTAATATTAATATTGTGTTATCGGCGCCACAGAACTAACAAAGATATGATATAACTATATAATAAGTAACCTATGATTTAAGTTTTATTTGTGGGAATAAAAAAGGTAAGTTTGTAATGCGACGGTTTTATAAATGTAATATCGGTATCAAAATTGGTTTCTTTCAGCTCCATACAGATCCTAATCAGATGTTATGGTTCATTGTTTTGACATCTGTTGTCAAAATTTGTTTGCATTTGAATAAAAATAAAACGAAATACGAGAGCGCGAAAACAAAAATTTGACACAGAACCGGCCTCGGCCGTGGCCACAAGGGTACTGACGGGGTAGGGAGCGGCGCGGCATGGCATCGGACCGCGCGAAAACGATGTTTTTTTTTAGTTTTTGCTGGTTTTTTGTCTTTTCGTTAAACTTAAAAATTCTTACTATAGTAGTATGTCTAAAATTTAAGGTCAGCAATTTTCATTCCAAAAATCAAATAAAAACAATCAGCTGTTTAAAAATAAAATGGAAAAAACGGAACAAAAAGGGGTAACTTTGAGATTTTTTTCTATCAACTAAAATTAATTAGATCCTATTTCCCTTTAGTATGATGACTAGATTAGATCCTTAACTAACACATATATTTTTTTCAGAATGAAGACATCAATTTTGTATGTCTCAGATTGTTTAAAAAAATCTCAAAAACACAAATTTTTGAAGCACCAAGCCTTAAAATAACAATATATTATGTTGGCCTTTATTGTGTTTTCAATTGAGTAACATGTGAAGATCAGTCCCCGCAGAGCACGGGGCGGGTCGGATCGCCGGGTCACTGAGGGAACCATCTCGGCACCCTAATTGCCGGCGCGATAAGTGAATTGGATTGTGATACGCTTATTTATTTTAGCTTTAGTGCCTACGGTTGTAGTTTGATTGCTTTTGAGAACTTAGATGTTGGGGATGAGAACAATATAGTAATAAATTGGGAATGGATAGGTACTAAGTACCCTTTGTTTTACGCTTTGTATTTCTCAGATGGTAAAACAAAATACGTTGGATTGTGATTTTTGAAAGAATTTTTAAGACGTATAGCTTACGAAAACGAAAGTGTAGAGATACATTTTGTATTGTTATAGGCAATAACCTTAGTAAAAATAAACAATTTCAAATAATATAAATGTAAAAAAATTAAAATTGTATTGGTAAAGGTGAAATACACCTAAACTGTTGACAGTAAAAAGAACGATAACGTTCAGCGTATACAAAACTTATCTGTTGGTGACGCATGCCGTGTCTGTAATGAATCTACTAGGGTAACATGCCCTATTACGGCGCGTTTTGACGACATTTTAAAGTAGGGTAAGAAATTAAGCATTTCTAAATATTTTAGCAGATATTTGAATTTTTTTTTGACAGTCATGATAGTTATATTTTCTATTTCAGTTGTCATTTTATTTATTTTAGAGTGATAATTAATTTTAAATAAATATTTTGTCTGACAATTCGGAATTCCTATTACGGCGGCAAAATAAAGTTTGAAGCCCATTACGGCGGTAAGCACAGCCTATTACGGAGTATGGGATGACAACACACTCACGATGAAACATTTTCATCTTAGCTCATGGTTCCGTGCAATCAGAAAATGGTATGCAATGGCTGTAATTGTTACTGGCAATGTACATAAATACAGGTTCTACCTAGTAAGGGGCTATTATGATAATATTGTGTGTATCAACTATTTAATAAATGGCCTCGCGCAAAGAAGTTTCCAGTAATATAATTAGTTTAGGAAACACGAATAATGATATTTGGCTGTATGGGCTACTATGTTTTGCCTGACCTGAACGGGCGAATAGCAAAACAACAATCAATCAATTAATCTACGGCATCGTAACGTTCTCCCATCTCTCTGCACAACGGAATGGAATGAATTAAATATGGGCACGATTTTTTTTTATAAGCCGCGCTGATAAAGAAACGATTTGAAAATGACGGCCGAACGAATGCTATCTCGCGTATATTAGTAGAGTTGAGAAGAGAGACAGCCCATACAACGGCCGCCATTTTGAGATCGTTTCTTTATGTGAGCAGGTTATACCCATAAAAGCGTAATTTGTGCAAATTTGGCTAGCTTATTAACATAATTTTTAAAATTTGTTGTTAATATACATTAAGTGAAGTTAAAAATGATCATTATTTAATGTTTGTTGACCAGGTCAATATCTCAGTAGAGGCTCGACAAAAGTCTGTTCAAGAAAGGAAGATTTTGGTACATGTTTTTTCCTTAAAATTCCATAATTTATTTAAGTTTTTAATATTTGTTCGTATTCTTTTGACGACAAATAAAATATCGTGAAATTTTTTCATTAAAACTAATCGAGCCGTTTCGGAAATTAGTGCCTTTGGCAGACAGACAGACGGACGGATGGAAAAGACATATTAATAAGGTCCCGGGACGTGTACCCGAAACCTACATCAATAAACTGATACAAAACAAACTGAGAACTTCCTCTTTTCTAAAATCGGTTAAAAATAGGTACTAATTCCCTTATTCTGAATTTAAAAAATACTTTTGTGAAAATCGGTTTAGATAAAATCGAAATAATCGTGGACAAACATACATACAGGTCGAATTGATAACCTCCTTAACCTCGTTATAAAACAATTGCTGTTCGTTTTTCTCCAAATTTAATTTGAAAAGGCCCGAACGAGGGTTTTAATAATCCTACTAATATTATAAACGACAAAGTTTGTAATAAAGGATGTCTGTAACTCTTTCACGTAAAAACTACGAAATAGATTTTAATGAAACCATACAAATAAAACATATTTGAAGGAAATTTAACTGGCGAAGCAGCGGGGTGCAGTCAGTGAAGGTTTAGGTAAACGGTAAAAAAAGATGGAAAATGGATTTTTACCCAAGCGGAGAAAGTTAAAAAAAAAGAAAGATACATTTTTTTACAAAAACGTTGACACAAACTTGCAATAAAATGGAACACAAAAAAAAACAACAAAAAAACAGTAAATCAAAATACAATAAAACAACCAACGAATCATAATCAGTTTTGTATGGTGTGTCAAAGTTGCGGTAAAATAATAATAATAACACATCACACTCAGAGCCCCTAACTAGGAAGAACCTGTATCTAGGGCGCCCGAAACACACACAGAGACGAACATCACACCCAGACCGGAAACAAACATCGATATTCATCATATCAATATTCGTCCCGCCCAGGAATCGAACCCGGGTGCTCACGCTTACTCAGTCCACATCACTGCCAATTGAGCTACGGAGCAGTCAAAGTACATTTCTTGTAAGTCTAGTAGTACATTTCTTGTCTTCCTTAAATATTGTCAATTTAGACAGGATGTCACGGATTTACCATACAACAAACCAAATAAGTAGGCCGGCAGTAAAGCTTTTTAAAATGTACGGTATCTTTATGAATAATACGGTTAAATTATTAGCTCTGTAATTTCCATACACCGTGTTAGGATTCCGTACAGCCTAATACGGTAGGTACTAAAATATCTAATGAGTTTTCATATCCTGATTCTGAAATATAATGTAAAGATATTTCGGTGATGTAAGTTATTACTTACACATAAGAGCACTCTGACTTTACCATAAAACTCTCAAATCATAGTAATCTTTGTATTAGACTATTTTTCTTCATTAAAACTCATACGTTAGGTTTCACAGTATTCTAACAAACTTAAATTTTACTGTCAACTTTAAGCGTAAAAAACAAGGATTCTAGTTAAACAACATGTACCTCCAAAATTGGTTTTATACTTGAGAACTAATGAAAATTACACTTAAATAACAAAATGTTCAAATATTATATTTATTATACCACTAAATTTATAAATTACCGACACTGCGTTTTTCCTATTACCGATGGTACCCTCCGTAATAGGCGGTACCCTCAAATAGCCTTCCTAACACGGCGGACTTTTGTTTACTCATATTTACTTGTTTTATTTGATTTTAAACAGAAACCAACTTGATTAACTAAGACTACTTGAATATAAAAAGTATTCGAATATAGTAACATAATCTTAAAGTGTTTGTTTGAACTAAAAACGAAGTCTGAAAATTCAATGTTCTACCGCGAGACAGTCTGCGTTTGTATGAAACAGCTTATCGCTTTGCTGACGTTACACAAAATAATTAATTTAAGTAATTTTAAACGATTTTCAACGCACGAATGCTTGGTAATAAGATACGTGTTAGTTTCCCTTGGACACTATATAGTCACCTTTACCATACACAGTCACAACGAATCATAAATTGCAATTGATAAAATAGAGCCGTAATAGGACGTGATTTCGACTACCGCGGTAATAGGACGTTTTACCCTACAAATTCTTTACTGATTTTTTTCGTTTTTTGAAATCAAAATATTTTAGAGTATTATGTATAATTCGTTTCTTATTTTTAGTTGAATTCATTAGTGTTACAAAATTAACGTCCATATTTCAGTCAAATAACGACTACCTGCTATAAGTTTTAACTTTGTTAAATAGATGGAAGTGCATCTACTATTATACCTATTTATTCTAAAGATATAATGGGCCCACTCGTTTTCAGAATCGCCTGTACGTTAAATCCTTTTAATCCAATACAAACAAATCAAGTTTAAATGGCGAGATGATACGCTGCCGCTGGGTCTCTAATGGTTTTACAACTTAGTACTGTTTTCAACCAAATATGTAATTAGAACAGACCTCTGCGGATTGAAACAAAGCAAGGATTTGCAACAAATTAATAAATCCAATTATGCTGAATATTAGCCTACAATTAGCTTAGCAGTATAGAGCGCGTTGACACAATTAAATAGTTTATTTCTGCAAATTACACCGTTGTAAAGCGCTTTTGATAATGAAAGCCGTCAGGATAGATACATTTTTGGAAACTATGCTGATAAAATAATACCTAATAGATGTAACATTTGTAAATAATATAAATTTTTTTAAACATCTCAATACCTGTATAATATTTTTTGGTATTTGAAAACAGCACAATTATGAAGTACCTATTCATAGCGTAAAAACTTATTATATAAAAACCCATTGACCTAATTGTTAACTGGATGTTAAACCGGGCCGTTTACTGGTGTGTAAAAAAATGCCATCGGGGTAAATAAATAGCTACCTACCTAATATAACTATATATATAATTTGTTTTGTGTACTGTACAATACGCTAGTGAGATAATTAAATCAATATTTTTTTTTAATAAAACTTACTTGATGCGTTATAGACGCTATAGTTCTTATGATATGATTCTGATTGTACACGTACAGTACTTACACTTGTACAGTGGCGGACTGATTTATCTATGGTTTCGTCAGCCCTAGACTGTATTACCAAAGAACGAGAGCTATTTTACAAAACAGAATAACCGGAAGTGTTACGCCGACCGTGTCCGCCACTGTACCATTTGTGTTGTCAAGAGCCTAGTACCGATTAGTCATGGTCCCAGATTTAGCGGATGTAGCTTGGACATCCCTATTCAATCTAGTCTTACCTCGTCGACACGTCTTCATTTTAGAGATGTCAACAGCTTCGTGGCAACAGTAAAATTTGCTGTAAATCTTCTATTAACGATTTTAGAGTTGAATGCTTGCGCAGCCATTTTGGCGTCAATAAACGAAATGTCATGTAAAATCCCTGATCTGATCCTTTTGTATTTTGGCTTTGTTTAGCCGCTTTTGTTTGGGAACTTTATTTGTTTTTAGCCTGCTGCGTTCAGGCAAAATCTATTGAAATATTGAAATACTAGAGATTGTCTCGCGGTTTCACTCGCACAGATTTCTCCTCAACACAAAAAATCTGTTTTCTACCATTCCCATGGGAATTTCAGGAAATTATTCCTTAGTGCTCCCTACACTCCCCAAGGAACCCACGTGCAAAATGTCAGCCCGCTACGCCCAGTAGTTTTGGCTCTGCGTTGTCTGTCAGTCACTCAGTCAGTAACGGAAGAGTTTTATATAAATTGATCTAATAATCTATGGAAATGTTGCAAAGTTTTTGATAAGTTTTATTGTTTTTTTATTTTTTATTTGTTATATTTAGTAAAAAAATGAAGGTACCTAATAATTCTTATAGTATTGACATGCTCCATCTTTCTCTGGTTTTTAAGGCAAGGGTCTTATTTTTTATAATAAAATGGCTAGTCCAAATGTTGACTGCACATAGTCTCGCCCCTGTCTGGGGTGTCCGGAAATCCGGAGTATGCGTCACGGTAGTTCAAGGCGCCCGTTTTTATACGGACATCCCCTTGTTGATGCTAACTGAGTTATGTTTCGGTAAGATTCTTACCCCACCCTCTGAATAAATGTTTGTGTTATCATGGAGCTAGGATGTTACAAATAGTTATTGAGTTGGTTGTTTTTTTTTTAAATTAAAATACCTACATATATATTATTATGAAAATATTATACTCAATTAAAGCTAATAATACTTAATGACGTGTTAAAATATAGTTTGCACTTAAACAAATATGTATGTTTTTTAATGTGTTTAAAATTGCTTTGTATTTTCGATTTTTTAATGACCTTAATCTATACCAATATTATAAAGAGGAAAGATTTGTTTGTTTGTTTGTTTGTTTGTTTGTAACGAATAGGCTCCGGAAATACTGAACCGATTTGAAAAATTATTTCACTGGTAGGAAGCTACATTAACCCCGAGTGTCATAGGCTATATTAGATTTTCAAAAAAATTAGGGATCCTTACCTAAACTCAAATAATGTAACCCAAGGTGCAATATTTTTACGTTTGTTTACATATTTTGACAGGTGGTTTGTTGTTGTTGTTTGTTTTTTTATCAAGCCCATTCTGGGCAGGCAAAAGAACATAGTCTATAGAGCCAAGTCTTTTGTAGTATCTTATATTATATGGCGTAACGAAGTAAGCCGGGATAGTATGTTGTATTATTTCGTACATCGAAAAGGGATGGCACATTGAAGTACTTATCGCTACCTTATAGGTTAGAAACGTTTGTTTTGATTTCAAAGTATTGGGACCTATTAAATCAAGAATTCAAGAAAAAAACACGCTTTACATAATGTAATGGAATGCCAGTGCTTATCTTTCGGCTTCTTCATCAGACCTTGAAGCCCTAATCGTGGTCAAAGTTCATTACAAGACTTTTTTAACAGCTTCACACACAGCTTCGATAGGTACCGATGTTTCATAAAGTTCCAGTTTAAACCCTCCGGCTCCATCATCAGATCAGTTCTACAGTACAATATTATTGTATTGTCATCAGAAATACACACTGCTGCCACTTTTCATGACGCTTCGCTACGACCCTTGGAAGATGGTTAATTTTTTTCCAATTCATAAGGAGCAAAGCCAAAACGACCCACTGACCAAGCCATCCTCAAATGGAGAACAAGAGATGGGAAAAGAAGTGCAGGCAGACCACCAGCCAAATGGACCTACGATATAATGACCGTTGCTGAGGAAACATAGATGAGACTGGCAGCCGCTGGAGCGAACTGGAAAATACTTGGAAAGGCATTCGCCCAGCAGTGGGCTTATCTATACCAATATTATAAAGAGGAAAGATTTGTTTGTTTGTTTGTAACGAATAGGCTCCGGAAATACTGAACCGATTTGAAAAATTATTTCACTGGTAGGAAGCTACATTAACCCCGAGTGTCATAGGCTATATAAGATTTTCAAAAAAATTAGGGATCCTTACCTAAACTCAAATAATGTAACCCAAGGTGCAATATTTTTACGTTTGTTTACATATTTTGACAGGTGGTTTGTTGTTGTTGTTTGTTTTTTTATCAAGCCCATTCTGGGCAGGCAAAAGAACATAGTCTATAGAGCCAAGTCTTTTGTAGTATCTTATATTATATGGCGTAACGAAGTAAGCCGGGATAGTATGTTGTATTATTTCGTACATCGAAAAGGGATGGCACATTGAAGTACTCATCGCTACCTTATAGGTTAGAAACGTTTGTTTTGATTTCAAAGTATTGGGACCTATTAAATCAAGAATTCAAGAAAAAAACACGCTTTACATAATGTAATGGAATGCCAGTGCTTATCTTTCGGCTTCTTCATCAGACCTTGAAGCCCTAATCGTGGTCAAAGTTCATTACAAGACTTTTTTAACAGCTTCACACACAGCTTCGATAGGTACCGATGTTTCATAAAGTTCCAGTTTAAACCCTCCGGCTCCATCATCAGATCAGTTCTACAGTACAATATTATTGTATTGTCATCAGAAATACACACTGCTGCCACTTTTCATGACGCTTCGCTACGACCCTTGGAAGATGGTTAATTTTTTTCCAATTCATAAGGAGCAAAGCCAAAACGACCCACTGACCAAGCCATCCTCAAATGGAGAACAAGAGATGGGAAAAGAAGTGCAGGCAGACCACCAGCCAAATGGACCTACGATATAATGACCGTTGCTGAGGAAACATAGATGAGACTGGCAGCCGCTGGAGCGAACTGGAAAATACTTGGAAAGGCATTCGCCCAGCAGTGGGCTTATATATGATAAAGTAAAGAAAGAAAATGTTTCATACAGGTCAACTTCATAAAAGTGTTAAATTAAATTAAAAAAATTAAGGTTTTTGGACTCATTTTGTGGTAAAATAATTATATTTATAAAAAAATTAATTTTTTTTATTTTTAATTAATAATTCTAACTAACCTAAACAATAGCTTACACACAAGCATAGCCTGTATTGTTGCAAATAATAAATTTTAGTTAGCGGGCCGCTGTTAAAAATTTACAGTATAATTTTTTTTATTTTGGTTAGTGGGATGTGTAGTAATTATCTATACCAATATTATAAAGAGGAAAGATTTGTTTGTTTGTTTGTTTGTTTGTAACGAATAGGCTCCGGAAATACTGAACCGATTTGAAAAATTCTTTAACCCCGAGTGTCATAGGCTATATTAGATTTTCAAAAAAATTAGGGATCCTTACCTTAACTCAAAAAATGTAACCCGAGGTGCAATATTTTTTCCGTTGTTTACATATTTTGACAGGTGGTTTGTTGTTGTTGTTTGTTTTTTATTCGGCCATTCTGGCCATTAAAAAGAACATAGTCTTTAGAGCCAAGTCTTTTGTAGTATCTTATATTCAATGGCGTAACGAAGTAAGCCGGGAAAGCTAGTTACTTATACAAAGAGCGTTTACGTTATTTACGAAAATCCTTAATGATTAGAATAAATTTTATTTATAAATCATTTAGATATATTAAATATTAGTATTTAAAAAACTTTTCACATAATTGATGGAGTAAACAATGCAAGAACATAATCTACTGTCATATAATTAATTTCATAACGACTCAGGTTATAATATGAAACTATGTAATTTTTGAAGATTCCTTAATTCTCATTTCTACATCAATGGTCGGAAAATTCGGATCATTCCAAGTAGCTGCTTCTTTTAAGAAGGGTGTGTTCAAGGAATGCTCGTAAGATGTGATTTTTCATGGTAACAGCGTAATTTTATGTATTACTCATCTCGGAAGCCGCAAATATTTATAAGGATTTATGAAAGCACCGGCGGATGGTCTTTTGCGTAGCTTTTGAGGGTGAAGATTTGGTGAAATTTTTTATTAATCATTATCAATATATATAAAACTCTTCCGTTACTGACTGACTGACTGACTGACTGACTGACTGACTGACAGACAACGCAGAGCCGAAACTACTGGGCGTAGAAAGCTGAAATTTGGCACGTGGGTTCCTAGGGGAGTGTAGGTGAGCACTAAGAAAGGATTTCCCGAAATTCCTACGGGAATGGGAAAAAACGGGATTTTTGTGTTATGAGAGATCTGCGCGGGTAAGACCGCGGGGCAGCCTCTAGTTACTTATATTAAACTTTCGTTTTGAATCATTACAAGGATGTAATCAAGATTTCTATAATTTAGAGTGATTCATTTTGCAGTGCAGTGTTTTGAAGATCCAATACCGACGACTATTCGATTAGTTTCTGATTGATTAGTTGATCACCCCTGAAAAGGGTTACTTAACATTGAACAGTAACCGCCCCTTCATACTATAATAGGGTATACGTATACGAACATCTACTTACTCTTTCCAAAACAATTTCAAAGCTTTTATCTACATTTACAAACAATATAAATTAAGGCTATTTAATTATAATTTGGCATTCATGCTGTTCCAATGACTTATCTTCCTATACAAACATACAGCCCCTGCAGCACGACGGACCATTTGTCGAATCTAACTGTCATTTTTAATCACTTTTGACATTTCAATGCTGGAAAATGTATGGAGATGATCGACAAAAGTGACAGTTAAATACGACAAATTCGGAAAACTGTCCGTCATGTTACCGCCGCTGGTTAGTTTTAGCTAGTTAAAACTGACATACGTACTACTTAAAAAAGTTTTATTATTATTATGCTCGAATTAGTTTTAAGTTTATTTAAAGGTCAATAAATTTATTAATCTACATAGAAACCATTATTTACTATTTTATGCGCACACATTGCACTAGCACAAAACGTAGTAGTGTATTGTTTACGGAAAATATTGATTGGCACAATGCTGTAAAACGTTGTTTTCTTTCTTTTCAGTTTCGCTGAACAAGCAATAAGACTAACCTCGCCTCGTGTAGGCCGCTTGGCTATAGCAGTAGGTATAATATAGCGGATATTATTATATTTATTCGGTTCAGCGATTATCAAACAACAACAGAAATTGTATCATTTTTATGTTTGAACAACCTATACGCTTGTGAATTTTTGGAGAGATACTCGTGCTGCTTTTAACTAAAGCTCTTTATTAGAATAATAATAAAAATGCAAACAAAATTATTTTAACCTAGATTAGTTATTTAGTTTAAACGTTCAAGCGTTAACATCGTTGTTAAAATACTAACATAATTAGGTACTATTATTAAATATGTTCCACTCACCAGTAGTACTACAGCAAACTGCAAACAGGACAATCAATATCACAGAGTAGAAATATAGAAAATGGGTCATTTTATCCGATTTTTCTCAATTTTTTTTACCGACCGTCTGACTAACGTATCGCGCGATTGCGATCAAGTTTCGAAGGGGTGATGCGATGCGACCCATCGCTCCGCTGACTCCGGAGGCACTGCCGGCACCGCGGGGCGCCGGCCTGGCGGCTGCGGCCCTCGCATAAACAAGGGTGAGAAAATCCGAGGAACGGCAGACAAACCGTCTCGGAGTGACACCGATCTCCGCCGATTGTGCGGAAGATCGGCCCTCCAAGATTTCACGCGAGCTTATGCTAAGATCGAAAATAAGGTTGCTTTACATTTAAAATATACGTGAGTAGTATTTAGTTTAACTTTTCAATTTATTCTTTTGGTTTGGTATTTTGGGGTACCTAATTAAATAGTTTGGAAATTCATTGGAAATCAGTAAAATAATATTTAATTAATTTTTATTCGTTGCTGTTAGTTAGTTCCTTACAACCCAATTTTTATTGAAGTAGCTAGTTTTATACATGACCAAATTCAGTGACCATTGCTGCTTTTCTAAGAGCACGTACTGTTGTAGTCCTCGAAAAGCAGCCAGTAAGACGAGTAAGACGCGCGGACGGATACGATGTTGGCCACTGACCATATACTGAAGAGAATTAGGGGGGGGGGGGGACGAGGAATTTGCGTTTTACTCGTGGTCCCCCAGACTTGTACTTGACCGTCGGATGCATGTGGAATGTTAATTTAGCTACTTATTAATTTGGTAGTTAAAAAAAATACTAGGCGAACATGAATTGGTTTTGAAGTTGGAAACAAAAATACCTATATCTCGAAATATAATTACAAACCGACAAAGCGCATTTTTACTTAATTTTGCATATTGTACTGTAATTTGCATAAACAATATGACGACGTCGGAGAGAAGTAATTGTATATTTATAAAGCTAGCTATAACCTTTTCATTCATGTAAGAATGTTGGAACGAGAAAACCGTCGTAGATGAAGTTTTCCATGCCTGCACGTCCGTCCCGTTATGTCATCGTTTGGCAAACTTGCAGATGGTTTGGACTGTCTCCAGTTTTGTTAAATTTTCCTGACTTGATTAAATTCTATAATTCGTTGAACTTTTCATTTTCATTCATAAAGAAAGGTATAATAGTTAACGGCAAGTTTTTGTAAGACTACCTAACATTGATTAAACGTAGAAATGCTTTAGTCGACACCTTGTACCGAATGTTTTTATTATCATTGTTTAAAAATACTCAACAATAAATACTACAGCAATATGGGTCGTAATCACAACAAAAAAAATGAACATCGGCGTATCGAAAATGTAAGTGTGACACAGAGGTTTTTTTTTAAACTTTTAATTCACTTATATTCTAAGCACCAACTGCCTGGATGAAATCGCTTGAAGCGATAAGGCCGCCTTTTACAATCAATATATTAATAAAACAACAATATTGAATTACCTTGCGATGATTGTTTGCAATACTATAGAATAGAATAGAGCACACTTTAAAGTATATTTTTTAAATAAATATCTATCGTAATAAATAATATCATTTAGGAATCACCTGAATTGCAAACTCAACAGCGCCCAACAAATATCAGTTTTTTTTAGAAACAGCAAGGAACCAAACAACCGGGCTACAGTTTAAATCCAGTAGACATATTGTAGAAGAATCGTTTCCGTTACCTATACGTCCTCCCCAACTTACGAGTGGCCGGGCACTAGGTTATCTCTATCAAGTAAACACAGAGCTATTTAAAATTGTGTTAGGTATTTTATGTACATTACATATGTGATAGTCATACGCACAGTAGTTGGAAACAAACATACATAGGTGGTACCTAAAACAAAAGTATTTTTGCAGTTATTTGTAACAAATTAGTCTGTCGTTAATTAATAGATTATCAACTGGTTATTCTCATTCTGAGGTCGGCCACTATGTTTAGAACTGTGTCGCTTTAGTTTTCTTAAAAGTTTTCCCCCGGTTGTTTGACTCTCCTAACTTCGCTGAATCGTCTCAAGTCTAAACTGCTTTTGTTTCTTTACGGAAGAGCAAAGAGTATTGTATGTGCTTTGTACAATGTTCTTTGTATTAAAACCATTAAATTTATGTTTTATTTAGTTTTGAATTAAGTAACTTTAATTATACTAATGACAGATGAATAGATAAATAAAATAATAAATCGTTTCGACCACTATTAGACTGAAGTCGAAATTTTATAAAAGTTCTTCTAAAAGAATAAAATTTACTCGACTTTACACCACAAATATTTTTATCTACCTAGTTTCTTTTTCAAATATGCCCTGATGGCCAGAAATTGAACTTTAGCGTCATAGATTTTAGTTTTGTTATCAGCGCTAACTGAAAAGAAAACAAAATCGCTTTTTCTAGTAATAATGTTGTTACTACTGCTTGCTTGCGTGAAATGTTTGTACAAAGGTTGTAGTGTAGAGCGTTTTGTTTTGTTGTGAAACTGTCGAAGCTTAGGCCCGTAACGTTTTCACTAGTAAGATTAAGTTTTTATCGTTCCAGCAGCGGATTCCGTTATTGTGTACTGATAGCAATTAACGATATGTTCGTTCGGCCGGCAAGCGATGTTTTTCAAACACTGTTTGGAGCTAAATACATTTGATTTGTATGCAGATTTGCAGATACAACGTGATTGGTTTTTGTATAAGTATAACAACTTTGTATAAGTATAACAACTTTGTAGTTGTTATACTTATACGTTCTCTTAGCTAATACATTGTTCATATTGATGTTTATTTTATTGGCAGTACTAGTTTACTACAAAGTTTACTTAATACCTTTCGTGTTTTTAAATCCTCATCTATTTTATTTTTTTCCCAAATTAAATGGATATAATTATGATTATGAATACTATTTAAAACAAATAGAGAATGACAAGATACTTATGATTTAATCGAGTACCTAGCTAAAGCTTCTTTTCTATATATTTTGTCCCAAGATATAATAAAGTTAAAACAATCGTAGACAAAATTTTAGGTCACAATTTTATGAACGTCCCATCGACTTACTCGTTTACTACACGTAAGTGCACAACAGATTAAAAAAGAAGGTTTCAAAACTGGCGATTCGATTTAGTTTTTAGTGCTTACACTAAGAAGTACACACGCTACGTTGCACTTTACAACCAGCTCGTTCTTGAAACGTTATTGCCCGCGCTTGTGCCATCATCGTGCACCGACAAGCGCTCCCGTGTCACAGTATCGTCATAACACTCGTCTAGAGTGCCTCCAGCACTCGACTGATCACTACTATTTTAAAAACTGAACTGTTACATCTGTCTGTTACATGTTACTTTTCAGGTTAAAAAGGCAATTTTAACAGTATGTTTTAGTAGTGTTAAAAAAATAGAAATGTAACAGACAGATGTAACGTAAAATCGAATTAATGACGATTAATAATTAGTAGTCTATATCACTGAAAAGAAGGTTATATTCACTTGCATGATAAAAATGCATTTTATTAAAGTTCTGGTAAAGTGAAAATGGGTAGCAGAAGGCCCGGTCGCCCTCGCATCACCTGGAGGAGATCGGTAGAGAAAGAGATAGCAACTGGTCTCATATGGCGGGAACTGGAGGAGGCAGCCCTAGACAGAAAATAGAGAAAGTTACTTCGAGCCCTTTGCATCTGATGAGAGGCTATAGGAAGAAATCATCATCATCATCATTATATTATTGCAAATCGAAGATAACAAAGATGTTACATATTGCACTAATCATAGATATTTTTTATGTAAAAAAATATTTTTGTGATACTTCGGTCAGATCCGCGGTCGGAGACACAGGCTTGAACATGTACTAGTCCGGAGATGCATGCAACTATGAAATAAGTGTCGTATTGTCTAGGGATTTTCCCTTCATAGCGCACTTTGTTGGCGCAGCGGGTTGCTCGTGCATACTGCGCGTTTCGCTCAGGAAATCTGAGAAGTGACCGTCCAAGAAAATGAAGGCATTAGCTTGCTTAATACCTACTTTTTAAGTAAATGTTATCAATACATAGTATTAAACAAAGTCGCTTCCCGCGTCTGTCCCTATGTATGATATCTTTAAAACTATGCAACGGAATATATTGCGTTTTTTTAAAAGATATTGTTATTTAAGAGGAATTACACAACATAGTAATAGCTAAGGCGGTACGAAGTTCGCCGGATCGACTAGTAATTGTATATACATATAAAAACGATTATAAATATATATAAATTTAATTTGTTTAAAGATATCTGTTTTCATTAATACAATGGTGATTAGATTGCAGCTTCGATGTTCTGTCCACTCTCCGATACAGTGCTTGTGTCGCTTCGTCATCGGCATAACCCTCTTTCCACAGATCTACAAACATAATGCTACTTTAATAATTACTTTTATAAATTTTCCATGTGGTGAAGACATATAATAACACCATCCCATATCCTACCATAGGTATCGTTAACTTGAGGAAAAACCCGAAACAACGGGCAGAAGCGTCCTGTGATCGCCAGACCGCCTGCTACGGGGAACGACTATAGCAACCATCGTCCTTGTTGTTGAGGACATGACTGGCAGAAATGATGATATTAATGTATTTTCTGTCTGTCTTGATGACATTGATCACAAACATTCACTTATGTTCTCACCAAAGACCAAAGGTCGTAATAGCGATATGTTTCTGAAGTTTCATCATTAGTATGACACCGAACGACAAACGAAAATAAACTTGTGATTTCGACTTATGGTCATAGGAGTAAGTTGTTAAGTATGACAAGCCCTTTTAAGTTTCGAAGACAATTAACCCTTTTTACTTTAAATTCAAATCTAAATCTAATATTAAAAAAACATTTTGTGCATATAAAAGGTATAAAAGCCTCCCCGTTCACATTTCTATGCATCCCAAGTTTGTTCACCCCAAAATGTAGGATAACGACATTTGTTACGACCACTTTGCGTCAGCTCTTTACTGTTGTTTTGCTGCAATGGCTACGCTCGAGGACGGTTTAAAACCGGCGCTGGTTATCTATTTAAACACTATTAAACGGTCATTAAATAAACAGTTTTTAAATAACTATTTTATTTTCAATTGCAATATAGAACTAAATTACATTGCAACATTACGTAAAGGTTTTCCACACATTTCGAGCATAGATTTATTTCGTATTAGTTTAGAAAGGCAACAACTCAATCTTTCTTATCTATATCTTTTTCTTAATCTTTCTTAGCTTTCTAAATAATAATTGTTTCCGAGTTTTTATAATTATAATAAAGTCGAAACTTTATTTCTTAAAAGGTTCTTATTATAACTTTAAAGACAACCTAAAAGAAAACGTACTAACGTACTACTGAAAAGTATAATTAATTTTTTTAAAGTAATGGTGAATAC
Organism: Euspilapteryx auroguttella; assembly: GCA_951802225.1. NCBI lineage: Eukaryota > Metazoa > Arthropoda > Insecta > Lepidoptera > Gracillariidae > Euspilapteryx > Euspilapteryx auroguttella. The sequence continues at coordinate 5,763,998 of OX637649.1, read as the reverse complement.
TTCATTTCCATTTTCAATAGCCAGTTCGCGCTGACTATTTAATTCCGGGTTTAATAAAGAAGCATTGTATCTGTAATAACCAGAAATCAAATTTTACTCTTTGTAGGTCAACAACTTTCTTCGGCCAGATTATTGCAGATGACTGACAGAAATAAAAGGGTTTGCCAAAAATTAAGCGGGACAGGAAAGGGCATTTTTGTTTTATTTTAGGTAGCGGGATTATCTGTCAATAAATACTTATTGAGTCTAGCCAACATACAGTATTTCATTCATGCAAATCTTTAACTAAATACTTTTTCAGTTTATCTTCACAATTTGATATTCGCCAACCTAAACCACTTTAAAATGGATTGAATTATGTAATCCGAAAAAAGGGATACGCATGAAAACTTTAACTGTTATTTTATTGCTCGTGATTAGATTAGATTAGATTCATTTATTTCACACTATCATATTCATGTTACATACAAAGTTGTATAATAAAATGTCAAAGTATAATGTGATTGTCAAAATATTGTACAAAAATTATATAAAAAATAATAAGTAGTTACTTAATTATTTAAGTACTATGTAAACAATGTCAAATTTTTAAATGTATAATCTATATATATAAAACTCAAAGGTGACTGACTGACTGACTGACTGACTGACTGACATAGTGATCTATCAACGCACAGCCCAAACTACTGGACGGATTAAGCTGTAATTTGGCATGCAGGTAGATGTTATGGCGTAGGCATCCGCTAAGAAAGGATTTCCCAAAATTCCCTCAGGAACGGGAATTACGGGACTTTTTAGTTAGTATGAAAAATCGACATTATTGAGTGTATCGACGTGAAACTTGGTGTACAGGTTCCTCAGTGAATGAAAGAGTGTTGAAAGAAAGGAATTTACAAAATTCCCTCGGGAACGGGAATTACGGGACTTTTTTTAGTGAGAATAAAAAATCGACATCCTTGAGTGTTTCGACGTGAAATTTGGTGTACAAGTTCCCCAGTAAATGTAGGAATGTGGAAAGAAAGTATTTAACAAAATTCCCACGGGAACTGAAATAACGGGACTTTTTTGTGAGAATAAAAACTCGACTTCCTTGAGTGTATCAACGTGAAATTTGTGTACAGGTTCCTCAGTAGATGAAAGGGTGTTGAAGAAAGGAATGTACTAAATTCCCATGGGAATAGGGCTACAGGACTAATTATTTAGTATGAAAAATCGATTTCCTTGAGTATGCAAACGTAAAATTTGGTCTACAAGTGTAAGGATGTTGGAAGGAAGAAATATACTAAATTCCCACGGGAACGTAAAACGGGACTCTTCAAAATTCACATTGAACGGAACATTCCCAAAAACTTAAAGTGCCTAAAAATCTTCAACTTTTTTTTACTCGAGTAGGTACATATTATATTAGGTATGTAGGTACGTATATCCAACTACTTTTACCCAACCAGCTAATAGAAATGTTAGAAGTTTCAATGTCTGAATGGTGGAGTGTAGAAATTAATTTATGGAGTTGCCACGGGAACTAAAATAAAGATAGATATTTTTAGGGGGTATGGGTGCGATTAGAAATGATGTCACCAAAATCCTGAGGCGTAAATCAACCAGTAATTAACGATTTTAATGAAAAAGCGCGTGCGAAGCTGCAGGCAAAAGCTAGTTGTATATAAAATGTCAAATACTAAATAATAATTTCAATTTACTTGAATTACATATTGTAACTGTCGAATACTCAAATTACACAAATAATATCCAATATCAAACAAAGTCGTGTTTCTGCTTATGAATGAATGATCTCTTTATTGTAAAAATATATACACAAAAACAAGAAACATTTACTCAAGTATGTTGATAAAAGGCTACCTTACGACGATATACGCGAAATAAATCAAACGACCGAGGATCAAAGCTTGTCCTTTTCCCTAAAACATACTGAGGGAAAAGGACAGTCATATGTCAGTCGCCCACATCGGTTACTACATTTTATTCATAAAAGTAATAAATATTAAATATATTTTTAATTATAACTTCTAAAACAAATTTAAATTACCAGAATTTAATTTACTTTATTATCATCATTCCTATGTAGTTTCAACAAAAACTAGTTAGTAATTTCGAAGAATTAGCTTTTCCCGTTTTTTGGAATGGTTATCTTTGACGAAATAATGTATCGAGGTTTTTTGATTTCACAAGTGTTTCTCAAATTATTTAAAACTTTGTTATATCCTTAAAACGTTATGTTAAAATTCCAGATCTTTACCTCTTATAGATTAACCCTCTTATTCATAAAAAGTTAAAGAGCATTTTAGTTATTTGACGTATGTCAATTTAGACTGGATGTCACGTATTTACCATACAACAAACCAGAGAAGTAGACCTCGCTAGTAGAACGCTACTTAAAATCTACTGTATCTTTATAAATAAGACGGTAAGAGAATTACTTGATTTAATAAACCTTAAAAACTCATATAGCGTCTTAAGGACTTATAGTTTTCTTAAAATTTATCCTTTCTTGGCTGAGCAATCATAAGTTATTCTCGTACCGTATTATTCATAAAGATACAGTAAGTTCTCTACTACTTCTCTGGTTTGTTGTATGGTAAATTCATCCAGTCTTAATTGACATACGTCATAGTAACAAAAATGCTCTTTATCTTTTTATGAATAACAGGGTCAATAATATGTATTAAAATTTAATTAAAATTCCGAATAAAACTGTTTTTCGTTAAATGAAATGTACTCTCAGATCCTAAAAAAATCATTAAGTAATAATGTTTCATCCCGACCCAAGAAGAGGCATTTCGAAACTTCGACGTCTGTATGAAAGTTGGTAAATCAGCAAGAAAATGCAGATTGAAGGGAAGCTATTTCCAACAAAACGGTCTACTCCGACACAGAAATTGGTTCCACGACTCGCTCCACTGCCCCGGAGAAACTTGCTACGCTAAAACCCTACTTTCTTTATTTTATTTATAAAATAATATAATGAATTCTATGTTTGATTGTTTTTAACTTCGCGCTTCGTTTTTGCTATTTGTTTCATATTTAGATAATTTTAGTAAATTTCATAATATTCCGACTCATTACTTAAATCTTAGCCTATTTTTTTTTTGGAAAATATTTTTTTTAAGGTATGGGTAGTAATAGTAATTACATACGCTTTTTTATTTCAACTTATGTAAATAAGTAAAGAGAGAACGAAATCCCTTCTGCAGAAGTAAATCCATTATTACGTAACTTAACACTGTATATAGATAGTCCTTCACAAGAAAAAATTTAAGCTAAAACGCAAATTAAATTCATAAGAACAGAATCAAAACTGATCTTACCGAGCAGAAAATTAATCCAAGGCCTGACTAGAGTCCTCTTATTTGCGTGTTTACTTAAACAAAATGAAAAATAAAATTGTCCCAAACCAATTTCGCTTCTTACTCCCCGGCCCAGACGGAAACCTTATCTCTGCCTTTATTATTTTCCGAGTCCGTCCACAATATTGAGGCTCATTTACATTGACGTAGCGAGGCTCAGTGCGATATGAATGAATTAGCTAATTTGTGCACTTGAAAGCATAACAATAACATTCCGCTTGGAAATCAAATTGACATGAATTAGAAACAATTTGATTTTGTATTCATACTCTCCTTATTTATTTATTTTATTGCTGAAAACTGAATTTTGATAAGAAATGTAAATAAGAATTTGTAAATTAAAAGTATCTACAAAATTCCTTATCTGCAACGTCCTCTGTCAATGTAATCAGAGCTTTATGGGAGACGAAGCGGATGGATCAGAAAACATAAATCTGCATGCGGTTCGTATAGAAATATGTTTGCACTAAAAACACTCCATTTTTATACGGAGATAGCAAGGAATTCCTTCTATCACAAAGCTTGCATTATTATTGCTTGCGCTGCAAGCAAACAGAGTTTTGTCTTTTGACTGTGGAATAAGTATGTTTTGAACATAAGTACCCTGTGTATTTTCGTGTTAGATAAAACAAGATCCAATGTAGAAAAGCTAGCCGCCACTATATGATAAGATTTCAAATAATAAATAGGTAAATTAGATTTTGTGGGTACTATTTAGTTTGTTTTTGGAAACATATTGATGAAATTTGCGATACCTACATGATATAATGAGTTTTCTATTGTTACCTTAACTAGGGTGTTATTGTTTCTCTTAAACCTATACTGTTATTCATAAAAAGTTAAAGAGCTTTTTAGTTATTTGACGTATATACCATAAAACAAACCAGATTAGTAAACCTCCAATAAAGCAACTTAAAACCTTCTGTATCTTTATGAAAAAAGCATAAAAAACAAGCTAGCATTTATAAAAAAAAAACAACATGACTGGTCATAAGATACTAAAAAAACCTCAGTTGTAACTAGGGAACCCTAGAATCGCTGAAACAAGTTTATAGACGCGTTGTTCCTCGCCGAGGATTTGTGAAATGGCTCGGATTCCGCACATAGTTCCACACGCTTCCGGCCGCAGTCGCGCGAGCAATCGTGCTGTCGATGTTTAGGGCTACAGCTTTGTTTTGTTTAAAAACTTTACCTTCGTTAAGTAAACCGACTGATTAAGTATGTAATAAAGTGACGAACTCAGAGAAATCAAGAGCTCCCGGTACCCTTTATTGCTGTTTATATTTTAAGGTTTCCTGAAAAGGTTCATAATGTATATTAAGTTTCACGTTCTATTAAAAATTTTAATATGTTTTTTATAATCCAGTTTTTTTTTAATTTGAATTAATATCAGCGTTTACTCTCAAATTTGAAAATATAATGTTCATTTTCACAAAAGTAATAATAGTAAAGCCTCTAATTCCAACCAAGAAAACACATTAGGTGCCAAAATAAAATCTTTGTTAAAAGCATCTCCATTCCAGCAGAGCGACGTCGTTCTGAATTCAAGAATGTTTTAAAACGTAAGCATCGCGAAGTTAGCTGGAAAAATGCGTTGCCATTCATCCTGTCGCGTCACGGCACGGTAGCTGCGTAACCCGGATTTAGTAGCTTGCATGCTTCACTTCGACTAATGGACACTTTGAAAATTAAGAGTATGAATATTTTTTTAAATATCGTACAATGTAACACAGGTCTTTTGAAATAAATTCCTTCGGTAGTTTTTAATTTTCTCCTGATATTCAAAGTTTCATACTACCTACATTGTGTATTCTAACTAAAACTATACATGATAAATTTTATTCTCTGTATATAGTTTTTAATGAACAATCAGATTGTTGTCAAATTTGGTCATTCAGACAGCAGTGGTGAGTGTGTCCCAAAAAGACTAGACTGAGTGGCACCGCTCTTATTATCTTATTTATAGAATTGTTAAACAGTGCTAGCTTCTTCAGCTTTAGAGACGTCCAATGCTGCCATAGATAGACAAGGATGAGCATTGTGGCGAGTTTTTCCGACTGTTTATATTTTTCAACGAGGACGCTGCTACCCGTTTTTCGGAAATTCCCTTAGTCGCCTTTTACGACACCCACGGGAGGAGGGGGGTATAGGAACTTTATGCGGGCACTAGCGCTACCGCTAAAAACTAAAAAAAGAAAAAGGAAATTTTGTTTTTGTTTTTTTAGTTAATTGCTAATTCTTGAAATAATATGAAGAGTTACTTATTTTGAAAGGTATTTAGGTGACACTGATAGAATGAAGCAGACGACTTGTCTACACCGAGCTCAAGAGCTCAAGCTAATAGTACCCTTGGCACTGTCCCAAAAACTTAACTAGCATTTTCTAAGACAAAGCTATTGTTGATTTTTTTTTTTTTCAATCTAGGAAAAACAAGCTCGATGAATTCCTAAATCGCCAAGATAGAATCAAAAAGTTTTTCAAAAACTATATGCCAACCAAGCAAGCCAAGATATAAAATTATTTCATTACAAGAAGTGAGGTTTTATTTTTATTTTTTTATGCTATAATAGCTAGCCCGGCGACCTTCGTATCGCGTCTTACAATTTTATATTACATTTTTTTTTACGAACTTCCTTTCCATTTTCCATATTTTTTCACCTTTTAAACATTTTCTGGACTACTACGAACATTTCAAAAGCAAAAATCATCTTAATCGACCTGGCCGTTCTCGAGTTTATCGAGACTAACAAACCAAGATTAATTTTTATATATTTTAAGCTATATTTAGCACATTATACGCAAAATAGGCTTCCTAGCTGCATTTGAAACGAAATGAAAAATATTCTCATATGAGACTCCTAAGGGCTGCAAGGATCATGAAAAGTGGCGTGTCATTATTTACACCAACCCCTCGAGGGGTTAGGGGTCAGGTGTTAAGGAGTCTCAGCAGCGCCCCTTTGAAAAGTCGAAAGAAAAACAGAACATGAATATCGTTCTAGGTTGTCTATGTGCATTGATCTTCAATAAATACATATATTTTTTAAATTATTATTGCATTTAATAAAACTCTCAAAAATAAGTTCCTATATCATAATTCTATTGACATTTCATAAACTTTTATTCATAGGTTTTTTTTAAGCTCGGGCCTCGGGGAGAGTAACTTAACTAAAACAGAGTATCGTGTTATTACGTAAACTTGTTCCGCCGAGTATTTTATTAATTTACAATAAGTACAGCCCCTCCAACTCGTTTTGAAGAGCGTAAAATTTTATTCGCGCTTACAATGTCGGCCGATATTGATCTTGTTACAAGTCGGATGCGGCGCTGTGCCAAACTTTTACAGATTTAAGGTTGCTTATTTCAATTTGTTTTTTTTTTATTTAATTTATTCATTTTATTTTAGAACCTTAATAACTTATCACCTTAATAACTTATGACACTTTCAATATTTTTTATTTGAATTTTCAAAAATAAACAAAATTAAAGATAGCCAAGCTATTTATTATATTTTTACAATGGCATTAGAAGAGACCCTTTAACCAAATGTTTGCTTAAATATTTCCGAAACAGTCCTGCAATCGCGTAATTTTTTTCACTTTTGTATCAAAGAGCTTTTCGATACTTATGGTTATTGTCCTTATTACCAGTTATGTTTTCTTAGGATAAACTACAATACATAACTACTTTCTTTTCTTAAACTGTGAAATCAAAGTGATTAATTTTCACATCGCATTTCCGATAGAAGCTAGCCTCGAAGAGGCTAAGTTTGTTGTTTTAATTAATACTTCAGACCAACATCTCTAGGCATGGGCGCTCGCGAGTTCCCTCCGACCAGACATCAGACTCATAATAGTAACAACTCGCAGCCAAGTCGTTTATTTTAATCAGCAAAGTATAAATTTTCGCTGGAAACTAAAAACTTTTTCCTGTATAAGTAACATTTTCTTGAGGTCAAAGATCGTTCACACAAATACTTGTGCAAACAAAGTTGTTTCTCGATAGTTTTAAAACGAATTTTCGAGGCGAAATTTCTACTGAAACAATTTTGCATAATAGTGTGTCGGACTTTTTTATGGTATCATGAACAATTTATGTTTTTATAATTTAACAAAGATAATTTGAATATGATTCACTAGCATTTTCAATTAATACAGTACAATTATAATCCGTCATCCATGAGAGGTAAAGATTAAAGTTCAAATAAGCAGCGGCTAGTAGCTACATATTTCAGGCATATTCATCCGTGCTTAGATATAAATTATCAGTTCGGTTTCTGATTTAGCAGTACTAGATGAAGTCGGATGTAAAACCAAATCAAGGAAATAATGCTATTCGTCTCCAAAGCAATAAAGTTTAAAGCCGTTTATTATTCACATCACAAACGCTTTGTTTGTTCCTGAAAGCGAGCAAGTGGACAAGCACTTGCAGCGTGGATGACCGAGGGAGAGAACATTTAGAAACCGTTAAAAAAAACGAAGTATCTATAAGCATGTAAAAATGACCAAAAATGCCATTTGATTATTGCTCAGAGATTTACAGCTAACAATTTATGTCACTGTATGTAACACGGTGTCGCTGTTATGTGTTATGTATGTGTTACGGCAAACTTGCCAATCAACCTTATCTTTTCCACTAGTCTATATCAGAAAACGTCGTATGTATGGCTATAATAAACCCTTTTGATACTGTGCCTAACAGCGAACCCTAATTTAAGAAAGAAAAGAAAAGAGGTTCGTCTGGCTGGATGGCATTCAGTTGGCTATTCTCCAATGTTTTGATTTTAATGTCCTATTTATAGTTGGCAACTAAGTAAAGACAGTTTTATGTTGCGATGCGACACAGATATGTTTATTTTTTGTTAACCTACTTGGCATGGCTTTGATTTTACTCAATAATAGCCTAAGGGCTATAACAGACGAGCAACCCGTATACCAAAAGCCACGCGGCTGCCGCGTGGCACAGGGTCGCTCGTCTGTTATAGCACTACTCTCTGTACAAAAAAACATAAATCGATTTTCAAACATAATTATATACTCGCAACAAAAGAACATAATGCACTTAGCGAAACGAAAGTGTAGGTAATGTTGTGTACGTGTGCTCAACTTACTAAAGCGAGATGGGGTGCGAAGTGCGAACAATACCCTGTTACGTTCGAAAAGCCGTCAATGACTTGGTTGTAAAACTTTATGGCACCATTAAATTATTGTAGGGCCATAAAATTAACAACGTTTTTTTTTTCGCTGAAAACATTCAAAGACTCGTACGGATCGTGAACTTTACCCATGATATTAAATTGTTCAAATAATTTTCAAAACTTGAAACTTTTTCCCGGTCTTCGTAGTTATTATCGTTTAGGGTTCCAAAACAACTTAATAATAACTTCGATTGAACCATTCTACGCAAGTTATATGTACAGTCAAACAAATTCATAAATTTGGATTTCTACAATACGACGTTTATTATGTACCCGACTGATCCAGCTGTTTTTTCCATATATTGTGAAAATGTTTGTGGCAGTCTTAGGTCTGGACAAACGAGGTGTTTCTTTCGATTTTTGGAGACAGTGACGTATATGATATCATAAAAAAAGACTTTAGTTGCATTAAGATTGTAAATGTAGTTTACAAACGTGATAGTACGTTCATATCGAAACCAGGTGCATTTATGTTAGTACCTATACACGGTTACTTATTAATGGTGGCGGAAACTTGCAGTACTAAGTCTTTGCATGATACAAGACTGGAAAAAATTATAAATTATAAAATTTATTTAAGGCCGATGGACCTCTTGTCCCCCCCCCCCCCCCCCCCGCGCATTGCCCTCCACCCCCTGACTCGTCTGGAACCAGCTAAGCCACCGTAGGTCATTGCTTTGATACTACACATTGTTTTTAGTTTTTTTTACCAACGTTTTTGAAGGACAATTTTGTTTTCGGGATTCAGTCCTGTATAACTATGCCTACCGTGTGTTAAATTCTCCTTCATGATAAAAAAGTAACCGTGTATTTTATTGTAGCGAAAAATTTTCGAAATTAAATTTATATATATTAAAAATCAAAAGAATGCTTTGTTTGGCCTAGAACCCGAATAAACAAGTCTTGGTTTTGAGATGGTTACAATAAGAAAATATTACCCATATATCCTTATAACTTTTTGGGCCTCAATTTCACATTCCGGTATTTAATTAGCAATTTTATAAATTAAGTTTTATTCTAGTAAGCTATTTTTTAATTAACTAGAAACCATTTTTAATTAACCCCAGAGTCAACGTAAGACACACAAAATGTCATAGCGCATAGCTACGCGGCTACGTTTACGTTGCGTAGTAAACGTAGCCGCGTAGTACGTAGCAAGGTGTGTTTAGGACGTTGTGCGTAGCGAGCATTCGACAAGTGTAAAACTTGTAGAATTTTAATTTTTAAATAACATAATGCTTATTAGTATGTTTAAAATAAGTAATATTAAATTATATTTTTAAGTAATGAAATAATATAATAATTGATAACCTTCGTTTTTCTGAAGTTGGTTTAAATTATATTTATTGTCAACCAGTAAGTAAGTATATACTTCACTAGTCGACCCGGCGAACTTCGTACCGCCTAAACTTTTATTATCTTGTGCATGTATAATACTTATAAACCTTCCGCTTGAATCACTATATTTTAAAGAAAACCGCATCAAAATCCGTTGCTTAGTTTTAAAGATATAAGCATACATAGGGACAGACGCGGTTTTTTTTATACTATGTATTGATGATGATGATTACTGTAAGATATTGTGTTATATTTAGGTTTGTAAGGATTTTTCAAATAAACGAAAATAGACGGTAGTCTATCTTCCGTCTGTTAACCAAAAGCATATAAATACCGCACTCGACGAGCAGGCGGGGATTCTGTTCTGAGCCTTCGCGCGACCAAGACTTAATGAAAAGTTGTTAAGACCGTGCTGACAATGTTGTGAGTGAAGAATAAAAGTAGTAAAGTGATCCTTGTGTATTAATTTCATAACAAGTCAGAAGTGGTAAGTACACGCTGCCAATTTTGTAATTTGTTTTTTGCATGATTAGTATGGCCCTTTTTTCTATCACACGTTAAAATTAAAATTACGTCATTATTTAAAAATATTTTTGTTTTGAAATTGGAATTTTAACGTCCGTGATGGTATCATTATTTAACCAGACAACCAACATCATTTTCATCATTTTCATGGCGTTATTAACAGTTACCCTACCTACGTACCAAAAAAAAAGCAACAAGAGTGTATTTGCAAAAGATATTTATTATAATATAAAGTAGAGGGAGATTATAAGGGTATGAACTTGTCATCCGTTTTCTTTAATGGAATACGTTGTTTCTGTGGTAATGCAGATATTTGTTTCTTATTAAATAGAGTTCAAGCTCAAATTCAAAATGTTTATTTTTGCAACATAGGTGTCAATGAAAGTTTTTATTTCTGATAAAATTAAACGTACCTACATACTTTCCTTGTAGTTATTAAAATAAATTAAAATAAAGTGTCAAAAACACTCTTAAAACTTGTTTCAACTGTGTACTTTTTATCTTCTTTGTCTGAAATAAGGTAAGCCTGTGTCTCAGGCATAGCGCTCCAACTAAATTCATCCAAGTAATAATTTTAAAAATGTCTGCCGGTTACTTTTAAATTGATAAAAAAAAAAAAAACTTAAAGTAGGACTAAAATAAAAATAAATTATTGTATGTGGTGGGTGTGTTATTTCTTTATGTGTAAAAATATAAATTATTTAATTTGTACAAGAATTTATTTGGTGTCATTATAATCTAAAAATTTCAGCCTATCGGTGACTTTTAATTGAAAAAAAAAAAAAAAAGTGTTTTAATCAATAATATTATATTTTTTATTTTTACGATTAGATCAATTTGATAGCAAAAATTAAAACCAAGCCACTATTTGTTTGTTTATAAAAAAAATGCATTATTTAAATCTGATTCGTACTTGTTAACGTCACCGCCGGGTTTGACTGGGTTTCTATCATGGAATAATGTAAAAGGAAATCTATAGCATTTGCAATGTCATTAATGCAAATAAGAATTAAAAGGGGCCTAATACTTTATATATTTCTTTTATATTTAAGACTTATTTTAGTTATCTGAATGAATCTGTTCGGCAAGGTAGGATTTATGCAGAAGAAATCAAAGGAAAAAAAAAGAACGGAGACAGAGCTTCAATACTACTACTGGGGAAAGGGACAGTCATATTTTAGTCGCTAGCGTCGGTTTATACTTTTTATTGGAAATCGTAATAATTATTTATTCTATTTTATTTTTATTACTACTAATTCATTCAATCAATTGTTTGGGATCTTATAATAAATTTTATTTTTGTATTCAAATACTTACTTACCTAATAATAATAATAGTTTATTATCGGGCACGACAACCATAGTTTGAAATTAAAGATTAAACAACTTACCCTGTGCTGTTTGTTCTAAAGATTTGTTTATGTTAGGATATTTTTTTTGTGGCGTTGTGGGTTTTATGAATATTAAGTTAACATACCTTCGGAAGATAATAATATATATTGTCATTTGAGTATTGAATAAAACCTAGAATTTTAATGTCAAATTTTAATAAAATTACAATAACATTTTCTTTTCTTTCTGTATCTGAGTCATAGAGATGGAGCCAGACGAAGGGACTGATAGGCACCGCCTTTACACCTCTCACCGCGCTGCATCACGTGTCAGTGATGACGAAGGTGCCACGACCAGAAAATGTCTTGAGTGGGCGTCGCAGCGCAGTGCAAGGGAAGCCCAAGCATTTAGGACAGAGAGCACAGCGGCCGTGCGCAAGGATCAATGTGATAGTGTATGTTATTTTATTTTATTTTTTTCTAAGTGCTAGTGTGTGTGACCAAGTGTGTCGGAAGAGGATAACGAAGTTATATTTTACTATACACTTTATTCGGCCATGTGTGCCATAAGGTAGAACACATACCATGTAGGCAGTTATAGTGATCATTGTAGCCCTGTGTGTTACCAATGAAGATGGCACGTGGCAATTTGCTGTCTAAATAGGCCATGTGTGACATAATGCAGACTAAATAAAATATTGTGCTATCTAGTAATTAAGAAATAAAAGGAATTACAATTAACAAAAAAAAACTTAAAAGTAAAAAGATTGTATACTTTAGTTTTTTTGAGTTGTTTGTTGTTGTTGATCTGTTCAGCCCGGTGTGCCAAAAGGATGTTATTTAGTTTTGAATTTGTAAGAAGTCTTAGTAAACCATTGTTTTTGATATTTTATTATTTAGGTTAGAAGAAACTTGATTAATAGTTTGTTATAGCAGGCCGTGTCCCCAGTGTGGCAAACGGTAGCTTGATTAATGTGTTATAGCAGGCCGTGTCCCAAGTGTAGCAAACGGTAGCTTGATTAATAATGTGTTATAGCAGGCCGTGTCCCAAGTGTGGCAAACGGTAGCTTGATTAATAATGTGTTATAGCAGGCCGTGTCCCAAGTGTGGCAAACGGTAGCTTGATTAATAATGTGTTATAGCAGGCCGTGTCCCAAGTGTGGCAAACGGTAGCTTAATGAATAGTATGTCATAGCAGGCCGTGTCCCAAGTGTGGCAAACGGTAGCTTGATTAATAATGTGTTATAGCAGGCCGTGTCCCAAGTGTGGCAAACGGTAGCTTGATTAATAATGTGTTATAGCAGGCCGTGTCCCAAGTGTGGCAAACGGTAGCTTGATTAATAATGTGTTATAGCAGGCCTTGCCCCAAGTGTGGCAAACGGTAGCTCGAATAAAATAATGGAACAGCAAGCCGTGTCTGTTAAGTGTCAAACAAAAGCTTGAAATTGATTGCAACCTTGAACTTGTTAATCTGAAATTTATATAATGTTGTTTAAGTTAGCTTATATTTAAATAAGTTTTTTTTTATGTTCGTGAACTAATTAAAATTCGTGAAGCTAATATGATTATATTTAGAAGAGGCATTATTTAGGCCTTAATCTTGATTGACTGATAATCTTTTTATTTATTGTTGTAATTTTTACCTTTTACCAAAAAAAAAATATTGTTTAAGTTATAGTTTGTATGAGATTTTACACAATCGAGGAAGAAGAATAGACAAAGAATGGTATCCCCTTAGAATTTTATAATGTTATAGTATGTAAATCAATATTTTTACTTAAGTAGATATTTTGATACGAATTGTTAAGTCAAAAGAATAATAGAAAAAGAATGGCATCCCCTTAGAATTTTATAATCATATAGTATGTAAATCAATATTTTTACTAAAATAATTTAATACGCATTGTTTAGTAAAAAGCATTAGTTTTCAAACGTACAATTGTTCAATTGATTAGAAATGTTGGTAGGTAATCTGTGACGTAGATGACGATTAGTTTTGGAAGAAATATTCATATATACTAGAATTTATGATTTTGTTTATTACTCTAATACACTTACCGTCTTATTCATAAAGATACAGTAGATTTTAATTAAGTAGCTTTACTGGAGGTCTACTTCTCTGGTTTGTTGTATGGTAAATACGTGACATCCAGTCTAAATTGACATATGTTAAATAACTAAAGTGCTCTTTAACTTTTTATGAATAACAGGGTTAGTTTATGAGTTCTTGTGAAACTAAACGACAAAGATGCATGGAAGTAACGTACTTATTTTTTATCACTTAATGTACTTATTTTTTTTAAAGTAAGTAATTTGTATATATTTTTTTAATTGTTGTAAATTGAATTGTAATGTCTTAAAGAAACAAAAAAAAAGAGAGATAAATTGTAAAGTAGAGTTTGTTACCCCTTTCTTCTCTACGCTGTAAAATCATTGTGAAAGGGAGTAGAATCATGACTTTTTGACTTTGACTAGAGTGACTTCCGCTCGCCGAGTGTAAGGATTGTTATAATATCTTCTCCGTATTTCTGGTCACGTGTACGAGGACGTACACGCGGTCAGGATGGACGAGTGTAAGGATTTTTCAAATAAACGAAAAAAGACGGTAGTCTATCTTCCGTCTGTTAACCAAAAGCATATAAATACCGCACTCGACGAGCAGGCGGGGATTCTGTTCTGAGCCTTCGCGCGACCAAGACTTAATGAAAAGTTGTTAAGACCGTGCTGACAATGTTGTGAGTGAAGAATAAAAGTAGTAAAGTGATCCTTGTGTATTAATTTCATAACAGGTTCGTTGTTTTAATAAAAAAATACTAATAAATTTCCAGTAAACCAAAAACTGCGCATAAAGCAGTCACCAAAAATATTGGAAAACGGAAATATTCCGGAAATATTGCAGGTAATATTTACGTAAGATTATTGGAAAAATTATGTAATTTGACGCAGCGGCGCAGCGATGGATGGATACGTTAGCTTACTTGTCCGCCAGGCTTCCACCAGGATTGTTCATAAAAATTATTACAACAAGGAATTGCTGATTTTGGAGCATATAGTATAGTCTTTTCCTCTGTCTTTTAGATAAGTATACTAAGTTATATTTCTATGAATGCTTTTGCTCCATATCAACACACTAGGTGTTCCTGATTAGGCAATAATAAAATTAAAAGAATGATTGATTCCCAGGCATTGTTTTGATCACGTTTTGATCAGCTGACGGGGTCAATACGGTACATACAAATGTTTTTTGACCAACGAAAAAAAAAAGGAGGAGGTACTCAATTCGACACGTATTTATTTTTATATATTATTGGTAATAACCTCAAGAATATTATTAAACATACCTACCAACATAAACCTATACCCTGTTAAGATTCACTGAAACTATACATTTGTAATCTTTAATCGGATTATGGAATTTTGTGAAACTATGAGTCTGTGAAAAGTATAAAAGATATTTCGGTGTCCATGGGATTGCGTAAATGAGAGACAGCTTACGTACTGCAGCGCATTTATAAAATTGGTTATGAAATATCAAAATCCGATTAATAGCGTGCACTGAGGCTGATATTATGTCTATCCTTTTATTAATATAAAATTTACTTAGTGATCAAATTGTTTAAGCGGGTTATTTTTTAGTCGGTCTATTGTGTATCCTCGAAAGCCTGGAAAAATCAATTTAAATATTTAGTAGGTAGGTATATCATTATTTTGTATTTTAAAATAAATAAAGTTTTATGATAACGTATGATTCTACCACTTACAGGATTTATGAAAACTATCTTAGGTCATAGAACATATTTCTTGTTCGAAAATACCATTATAATAAAAACCTTCAGCAAGCCTTTCCACTATCTCAGCATTACGCCACACATGCGGAGGCCATGATAAAATATAGCCGATAAATTATAAAGGGAAAGCCGTCAGCAGTCGACGATAAACGAAATCATGGATCCCAAAGATTTGAAACTCAAACAAAAGAGCTTGTGTTTTGCCTTCTTTGTCTGAGTGTAACAACTATCGTCGTGTGCTGCTACTCTATGCTAATGTTAATGCTAAAACAAAAGATAAGAAAATAACCCAGTCTGATTTACAAATGGAGTTTATATGCAACCCTATTAAGCGCTGTTACCCTCAGGGACAAAATCTCATTAAAGCAATAGAGACAGTTCCAGTTTGAAATAAACCAACGTTTAAAGACGACAAAGTCCTCATTAAAAGTATGTTATTCAAAACGACATCTAACTTAAACGAAGTCTTTGGATAACGGAACGGTCTAAAAAGGGATCCATTTTTTTTAAATAAAAATTTGAGTTTAGTACATAGTGGGTAGGGTCTATCTTGAATGTGGACGGTCTGTCGCACCATTCAACGTCATTAGGCGAGGAAATAAAAACGTGTCTGAATGCCTTCTTTTATTCTATTTGAACGGACTTCTCAACCTTTCAATGAAATTCCTGCGGTATTTACGTGGAATTTTTGATCAAAAAAGGTGTATTTGCGGAAGAAAACGTCTGTTATTAATGAGTATTTGAGTGTCTCAACGCTATTATTCGCAACTATAAAGCTGTCTTTGTTGGTTGCAGAGCTCATTTTTCTGCTGTCGAGCGCGTTCTTTTCGTGTTACCTTTTTGTTTATGCACAAAAGACGAAAAACGCTCGACTTGATGGAAATCGAGGCATCATTTGCATGTCAGAGAAATAAATATTTTTGTCTGGAAAAAAAAAGTTGTTAAATGATACTCTTTTCATTTGTATGCTTATTTTGTCAGTCTTAAATAGAATTATTTTTTTAATGATTAAGCGCTCCTGCAGACGACGCCGCCACCGCGCCGCCTTCGCGCCGCAACAGTGTTGACGTAGCGGTGTCGTCGCCTGCAGTAGCGCTTAAAAAAATTGTTGATTTTTTGCTGTTTACTTTATAAATTAGTTTAATTGAGAGGTGGATTATATAGAGAAATGCAAATAAAATAAAACGTAAAGTTGGCAATAAAAACGAGCGGTCCATTGCCCGGATATCTGACACGGAACTAATTCCCACTATATTTTAATCCGGTGAAATACAAAGGAGTCCAATTTGCATAAACCTCGGCTGTTTGTTTCACGCGTTGTCTCTATCCGTTTTACATTTCAGTCGTTTTGTCTGAACAGAATTTCAGTTGCTGCTCAGTTTTACGGACATTGTTACTTATCTAATTTTAATTACATAATCAACCACAAATAAATATAGGCAGGTACGCGCACACCTATCAACTTTTATTTTACATCCTAGATCACTGAATTATGCGAATAAGATACGTAAATAGAATCAATATTTATTCTTTTTTGGGCATTTCTTCGGCAGATTGTAGCGCTACTTTCGGACAATAAGAGTCTTGAAAGAGATCTGAATATACATAACTTTCGCGGAAACTTCACATCGAAAAACCGTTTGTATATAATATATCAATGCAGCAGTTGTATGTCAATATCAAACTTAGCTGTTATTGATGATGAGGCCGAATGAGCATTCTTTTTTTTCTATAACCTATTGTCAGCAACTATTTATCATACTGTAAATTAATCTTCATACTTAAATAATTTAAACATGAAAACTAAAATAAGGGAAATAGAAATATGCAATAAAAAATCTAGAACAATATAAACCGGTACCATTTCAAAAATATATTCAAGTAAAATTGTGAGTGCAAACAATCGAATCAGTGAAAACTTTTATGCGGTATCGTAAAAATGTGCACCCATGAAAAGAGAGTAAAGATATTATACTTGAAAATTTATCTTGAAAACTTATAAGCAAACTTTATCGTTAATAGGAAATCTGAAGCCGAGTGCAGCGCTGACGTAAAAATAATGATGTGGCATTGTTTGAAAATAACAAATCCACTGCTATTAAAAAATATATATTTTATTATAATATTTCTGATAAAAATATACTCCGATAAACGAGCCGGTTCGGAGAACTTCATAATGCCTTACAATAGAAAAACACACAAGATCATTATAAATTATAGCTATACTAGAGGCTGCCCCGCGGTTTTTCCCGCGCAGATTTCTCATAAACACAAAAATCCCGTTTTTTTCCCGTTCCCGTGGGAATTTCGGGAAATCCCTTCTTAGTGCTCACCTACACTCCCTAAAGAATCCACGTGCAAAATTTGAGCCCGCTACGCCCAGTAGTTTCGGCTCTACGTTGTCTGTCAGTCAGTCAGTCAGTCAGTCAGTAACGGAAGAGTTTTATATATATAGATGTGCTATTGAAGTCCGATAACAATTCAAAGAATATCTTGTTTTTTCCGGATTTTTTTTCGTCTAGACGTCATAAGTAAATGTAAGTGAAACATCAAATTTTAAATCCAATGACTCTCGCAGTATAACTATCCTTTTGTTAACACCATTTCTTTAACACCGTTAATTCTTACCAATAAACCATTTTAATTACCATAATTCCGTAATACTAAATTTATTTTATTACTAGCTGGTGCCCGCGACTTCGTCTGCGCATACAAAATATTAGTATGGAAGTATAGATTATTAACTTAATAAAATCCTAAGTCTGCTCATTTATTACTTACTACTTATACGCACACTTCGGACACGAATCAATTAATAAATTAATTCGTTTTTTTTTCTATATCTTTAGTTTGAACGCACCAATTGGGTACGATTGTATAATCCCAATGCGAATAGTCTGAGCGCTATCATAATACAGGTCGCCGGTAGACAGTGGATCAGACGCGGCAGCATGCACTCACTCATTTGAACACGCGATTAAATGTTTAAAATTATCTCGAGGGTCTTGTTTTCCCGCATGTGCGAACATGCAGCAGTGCGTAGACAAATTTAATCGTTGTCTAAATCTTCCTCACCATCGAGATAGATGGGGCTGCTAGACGAAAAAAAAAAGACCAATCTTTTATTTTTGATGTGGTCACACAGGGTCGGGGAAAGAAATTGATTCAAATAACAAGCAGCACAGCACTATTCATTCGTTCATTGCGTTTAGTTTACATTTTTTTTATTATGAAAAGAAATGTTTTAAATGGAACGCACTAGATTATGTGAAGAATAAACAAAACGTTTTTCAAATGATCGTTGTAATTGTTTTCATTTTGTTTGTAAAAACTTTTAAAACTTTTGAACAAAGTATTCTAAGTATTTTATCCAAGTAATTACGCCGATTTACGCCATAAAAAGAGAAAAACGCAGAAAGAAAGTGTGAAATTGAAATGGAGTCAAAAAAGTAAGTTATTTAGTAGCGGTAGCAAGTTATTTACTTTGTTGTGCGAGCAACAGTTGTTTGTGTTCAATGTGTTGTGTGGTCATCTAGCTTCGGTCATAATTTGCGGACAGTGGATAGTTTTGGTGGCGGGAGTAGAAATCGTTTTATGGACAATACCTACCTAGATAGACTGAAAACCTAACAGAACCTAAAACGGCCAAGCGAACTAGGTACCGCCTAACACGTAACTTTTTAGTGCAGGTATTATACTTATAAACCTTTCTCTTGAGTCGCTCTATCTTTTAAAAAAAACGGCATCAAAATCCGTTGCGTAGTTTCAAAGATTTAAGAGCCAGTTTACGATGCTAGCGCCATTAGCGTAAAAAATTATATCTTCTAAAGTAAGACAAATAAGTATAAAAAAATGTGGCACTGTATGACACTAGATAATGTAGCCTAGCACCTTATTATAGCTTTTAGGTGGCCACTTTAAGCAACACTTTCTAGATTTCTTTGGTCTTTAACCTAAAAGCTATACAACAGTACCCTAAAAATACTAGGCTATATTATCTAGTGTCATACTGTGCCACATTTTTGATATTTACCTTAGTTTAGAAGATATTTTTTTTTACGCGAATGGCGCTAGTATCGCTGTAAACTGGCTCATAAGCATACATAGGGACAGACGCGGAAAGCGACTTTATTTAATAATGTATTGATGTTATTATGGAAGAAATCGCTCTAAGCGATAAGGCCGCCCATTGCAATCAATGTATTAATTTAAGAACATTAATTGTTAGTCACCTAATGATAAGTTTATTGATTGCAATAGAGTGTCTATACTATACTATAAGTATATAATATATACCCCTGCCATTTGGTTTTTATTTTATTTTCCAGTAAATAACCAAACTTAATTATGCTATCGACGAAAGATAACATAACCTAGAACTAAACTTGTCTTCTTGTCTTATTTTGTCTGCACCCCTTCCATTAGTAGACAAGATATGTCGGATTCATGTGTCATTCGTAGAGAAAAACCGTATCTCATGTTCGCACTTTTGGCAAGATCATAGACAATTGATTAAACTGACAGTTCAACATCGCAAGAGTTGTATCCCGTGCTGCTCATGCTCGATCCGTAGACATAATGGTTCGCTCTCGATTAGTGACGTCATTTTCCCGCATTGAAATGTCAAAAGCGATTAAAAGTGACAGAAAGACACCGGAAATGGTCGGTCGTGCTGCGAGGGCAGACTGGCGCAGAACCGTGGTCAATGGCGTGCGAGAGAAGAGGCCTATGTCCAGCAGTGGGCTCTTACAGGCTGATGATGATATCATAGTACATACATACTTGGAAGCTAGGTAATGTTCGTAAGGGGCGCTCAAGAACACGCTAGCAGTCTGAGCACTATCATAGTACTTGTAAGCTGGAAAATATTTGTAAGGCGCACTCACTCGCGCACTAACTCGCGATTAGTCCGAACGCTATCATAGTACTTGGCACCTCGGGAATGTTTGTAAGCCACAATCACTAAATCGCGGGCACTCTAAGCGCTATATCTGTACTTGAAAACTGGGGAATGTTCTGAAGTCACTAACTCGCAAACGTCTGAGCGATATTGTAACGCTTGTAGGCCGGTGGACCCGCAAGACGCTAACATAAATTAAACTAAAATTCTTATTTACAAATATACAATATTTATTTACAATGTACACAAATTAAAAAAAAAAACAGATTTACAGAAGAAAATTAATAAAGGGAATAATGAGTTCTAAAGGGCCTGATCAGTTCCGTACAGTAAGGAGGAATATATATATATATCTAAGTACTGCCCTGCTTGGTAGTCGATGAAGAGCTTGGATAGTGGACAGGTGGTGATTAAAGGAGCGGCAAGTCGGTAAGGAGGTGAGGCATAGGAGCGGACGTTTTCAGGGTAGAAGTGCTTAATCCGGTAAGTCCCAGTTCCAGTATTTTAGATGAACCGGTAGAGCCAAGGTCAGCTGGTAAAATTCCGACTTCGGAAGGTAAAGTAAATCTCAACTGTATCTTGAAACCCTGAAATCCACATTTCCAAAATACTATGCGTCCTGTAGCTGTTTTGCGCGCCACCACAAGCAGTTAGTAGAAGCAGGCAGTGTTAGTTAGTATGCATGTGGCAGTGCGCAAAAGCAGAACGAGGCATAACATTAAAATATAAATCAAAATTAAAATTAAATGTAGTCAGTTTTTAAAAGGTCTACATTTTAATTTTTACTGCAACATAAATTTCTTTTTCTATACAAATAGAACAGTAAAAAGCAATCACCTAAGTACTAAATTGATATCTTATAACAATTAAAACATAAGTATGTACAATTAGTTAGATTCTGCCATAAATTCAATCAAATAAATGGCAGAAGCTAAGATATGGAATAAAAGCAAAGGTATAAAATCATAAGGGTCTAAATCGTTTACTACTTACCCTGGTAGTAGGGGTTTCAACTCAAATTAATGTTTATTTACAAATTAAGAGAAAAGTTGCTCATTAATATTGTGCAATTAGTAGAAATCACTGAGCCAGGAATTATAACTTTTTTATCCAGAAAAATAATTTTCATTAGCTCTAGAAATAAAATTCCAATCCCTTTCCTTTGTTTTTTTTCTTCTTTCTTTTCTGTTTTTATTCAAAAGTCGCGGGAACGTAGCGCGCATGCGCGAAACAGTACTGGCCGCTATAAATCGAATATCGTTAATCGATTCAATCAAAAAAACGTTTCGATTCAGTTTTAATATTTAAATTACTATTAATTTATTTTTAAATGAATTTCAATAAGTTAATGACGCTGTTCATAAAAAAATATATCGTTACAATTACCCCGCTCGCCACAGATGGATTTTTCCCATCTAAAAAGGAAATAATCCAAAGCTAACATAACTTCTTTATGTACACTCCGTTCAAAATTTACAAAAATAATGAGACCTTACCGTTTTAATACTTTTTAAACAGTGAAGCCGATTCTATATTATAAAAGTTATTAGAAATTACACTCTATATAACTCTGTATCTATGTACATTTATATTAAAGTAATAATTAAGTCACGTTCTATTTAGTTTGAAGTCTTTGATATGCCAAGTACCCAAATTTTTACCGTTCATATCAACCAAATCATAAACGAGAGGAGACCTTTTGACACTAATTTTACATTTTAAGAATTTTGGTGCAAGTTTTTTACTGAAGTAAACGCCTTTATCGCTCTGAAAGTACGTTTTCTTCCAGACAATATCTCCAACGTTAAATTCAGCTTGCTTCCGTCTCAAATTATAGTATCCTGTATTCTTTTGATGTGCGTGCCAAAGCTCTGCTTGAACTTTGTTAAAAATTGTCGATAAATGCCCAATATTTTCGCTATAAACATCCCGAGGTAAGAAAACAACCTCATCACCTAAATCAGAATCCAGATAATGAGATCCGCAAGTGACAAGTTCGCGACCATGAACTAAGAAAGATGGTGTGTAACCAGTAGCTTCACTGACTGAATTGTTCATAGCGAACTGAATTTTAGGCAAGTTTATGTCCCAAGTACGATGATCATCTTCAATAAAAGTGGAAATACAAGTTATTACCGTTTTATTGTATCTTTCGACAGTATTTATTTGGGGAGTATATTTGGGTGTAAAAAAAATATTCGGAATCTTATATTTTTTTAAGAAAGATTCCAGACTTTTACTTATGAATTGGCTACCGTTATCAACAAAAACGGTTTGAGGTACACCATGCACTAAAAAAACTGAATTTTCAAGAGCTTTGATAGTAGCGTCTGCTGTGGCTCGTCGCATCGGAAATAGCATAACATATTTGGAAAAACAGCAAACAACTACTAGCAAGTACGAATTTTGTTTTCGGCTGGTAGGAAGTGGCCCAACGAAATCAATAGATATCATCTGGAAGGGTCGAGAACACTGCTTTGGTCTACCCATTACACCTAACGTAGTATGATTTGGCAGCTTATGAGAAAGACAGGAGGAACAATTGGAAACATATTTGACAACATCAGCATGCATACCTGGCCAAAAGTATTTAAGACATAATCGACGATATGTTTTGAAAATACCCAAATGCCCAGCTGTTGGTTCAGCATGATTTTCGGCTAATATTGCCTCACGCAACTCTATCGGAATAACCTCTTTCCAAGAAAACTCAGAAGTTAACCGGTCCTGATTCTTCGAACGACGATACAGAGCGTCATTTTTAATAATATAATTCTGCAAGTGAGCAGGATTACTAATACACTGATTGAAGATCTTTTTATACCAGGCATCTGTTGTGTTAGCTACAGATCCCGAAGTGGATATCGCTGATACAGGTATAGCTCGAGATAACGCGTCAGGTATAATATTTTCGGAGCCTTTACGATGCTGAATAGCAAAATTAAATGATGACAACCTAATACCCCAGCGCGCTAACCTACCTGTTGGATTGTTAAGTGACAAAAACCACTTTAAAGCCGAATGGTCAGTGTACACTACAAAGCTTTGACCATTTTCTAGATAACAGCGCCAATGTTCGAGAGCTGTTAAAACAGCTAGAGTCTCTCTTTCTGTTATACTATAATTCTTCTCTGCACCAGTAAGGGATCTACTCATATAAGCAATAGTACGCTCCTCACCTTCGATTGTTTGAGTCAACATAGCGCCGACGCCATAATTACTAGCGTCAGTGTGTACCTCAAACGGCCGAGTGTAGTCTGGGCAAGCAAGAATAGGTGCAGAAACCAAACATTCTTTGAGCTTGTTGAATGCAGCTTCCGTTTCTGAAGTCCAGGAAAAGGGCGGTGCTGTCTTTTTGTTGGATGTAAGCTTGTTCAAGGGATCTGCTAGTGTGCTAAAATTTGGTACAAACCGCCTGTACCAAGTTGCTGTACCAAGAAATCGCTTTACATCCTTCTTACAAGTCGGGGTTGGATAATTTACGATAGCTTCTACCTTTTCTGGATCAGTTCGCAGTCCTTTAGAGTCAACTACGTACCCCAGGTATTTGAGACTATTCCGAAAAATATTACACTTTTCAATGTTAATACTAAGATTTGCTTGTTTTAGCTTTTCGAGGACACGCAATAAAAGAGATACGTGATCCTCAAATGAGCTACTTACAAGAATAATATCATCTAAGTATGCAAAAGCCTTTAAATCAAAATCAGGACCAAACAACATATCAACAAGACGCTGCTGAGTAGCAGGAGCATTAGTAAGACCAAAAGCCGTAGTTTTGAAACGAAGTGTTCCACGACCTGGAATATAGAATGCTGTCTTGTCACGGTCTTCCTCAGCAATTGGAATCTGCCAAAAAGCCTTTGATAAATCAATGCTAGACAGAAATTTAGCATCTCTTAGATTATCTAAGATCTCAGAAATGTATGGAAGACTGTAAGCATCGCGTTTAGTAACCGAGTTAAGTTTCCTACTATCAAGACAGAATCTAGGTTTACCATCCTTTTTGTAAACTATCAGCACCGGAGACGACCATGCACTTTCACAGGGTTCCACGACATCAAGATCAAGCATCTCATCAACTTCTTTTGTCAGAATTCGCTGTTTTTCTGGTGACATACGATAATATCTCTGACGAATTGGTGGCGAGTCTCCCGTATCGATATGATGAACGATAGCAGAAGTGCGACCTAAGCCTTTCTGTTCAAAAGATATTTCAGCAAACTTTTCAACGACCTCGTTGACAACTTTACGTTGATCATGATCGAGCTGATCGTAAGACTTGATATGATGTTCAGAGTTTAGTAAGGTAGTGGGAGGGTTAGGTGTTTGAGCTGTGCTTATAGAGCCAATGTACTTGGGGCACAACCCAAACTTTCTCCAGAAATCAATGCCTAAAATTAAAGGTGTCGTAACTTGCGGAACTATGTATGCCTTAACAAGATGAAAATAGTCGTTAAAGTTAATTGGCAACAACATATAGCCTTTGCTTGAAAAGCATTGCCCACCTTCGACTACGATTTCACACTTATCGTCATAAAAAACTTTCAAATCATGTGCCACAAGTTCTTCGTGAGAATTGTTACCTAGAATAGTTACAGCTGCGCCTGAATCTAATAAACCGTACGCCTCTATATTATTAATATTTAAATTAACGAATGCTCTTGAGTCATTAGAAGGCTTTTCACACAGGATTGATGACACTCGGTAAGAGTTAAAAAATATATTTACATAATGAAGCCAATTCTTCCAATCTGCATCATCAAAATAGCCAAGTTTATTAGCTTTTTGGTCACAATCCTGCGCTCTTAGTTTTTTGAATTAGTAAATGATCGCGATGACTTCTGACAAACTGGGCAGTTAGGAGTCTTAAAATCGGGTTTACCACAGCGAAAACATACTATTTTTCTCTCGGCCGTGCAACCTCTTAAACTATGTGTATCAACACGACAGCGAGGACAGAATTTCCGTTGCGAAAACGCAGAAGTAGGCTGCAAAAACGGTAAATTCTCTTTTAATGACTCAGGAACACGTGAGGAATGAGAATAAGCAAAACTAGGTGCAAGGGTCCCTGTACTTACTCTTGGAGGTTCCTGAAATTGTGACATACGAGTCTGAATATTTTCATAGTTTTTACAAAGAGAGCGTATTGTCTCAATAGTACTTATGTCCGGTACAGAAGCTAAGACAGCTGCATAGTATGGACGAATATTGTGGAGAAGTATTTCTATCTTTTCCGCTTCAGATAGGGGTTTGTTGAGCTGAGAAAACATACCGCTCATAATTGAAAGGTAAACGGTTATATTTTCTCGCTCACCTTGAGTTCTCGCTTTGATTTCTGATAAGAAGCGGTAATCGTAGTCTACAAGACTAAAATCTTCTTTTAAACGCAAAGAAAGTTCTTGCCATGAGGAAACTTGTTCTCTGACACTACGAAACCAATGTAAGGCCCCTTCCTTAAAAATTTCAGTACCGAAGCATAAAATTTTTTGAGAAGAAATGTTGCGAGCATTCATAAACTCTTCCACGTGTTGGATAAAAGCACGTACGCAGGTTTTGCCGTCATAAGAAATCTTAGAAAAGTCTAAAGATGTCTTATCACATTGAACAGTGACAGACATAGTGTCAGGTATGGTATTGTTACTATTTGCATTTTTTTCTTCGACTTCTGAATCTTCTTGCAGAACAGAAAACTGTGCATTAACGCAATCAATTTTTTCGTTTATTTCGTCAAGTTTTGGTAAAAGTTCAGGGGTGGAGCTGAAGTCTATACGAACCAATCTATGAACAACGTGATTAACAAGGTTTTGTGCGCGAGCTTTGATCTTTTCGTCACGTTTAACTAGGAATGAAGCTAACAGATTATCAAGTTTAGCTAAGGTTTCTTCTACGCCTGCAATATCATTTTTAGCATCAAATACTGATTCTAAAATGTCACCCGAAGGGTACAATTGTGATAATTTAACGATTTGTTTGCGCAGACCAGCAACGGTTTCTGCGGGTGCCTCGCCTCGAATGGCAACTTCGTAAGCGAGTTCAGATTTTTGAAGAGAAAGGAACTTTAAGTCTTCAGCCATTTTGGAAAAAAAAAAAAAAAAAATGGTTAACTAACTATCGAGTAAATAGCAAACAACATGCACAATATATTATACATAGACAGAATAAAAATACAGTAACAGCCCCGTTCTGTAACAATTCGTATTTACAGACGTAATGTTTTTCCCAATGTTGCCAATATTATATCATAGATCATTTAAGAAAGACAAAAGAAAAAAAAACAACTACTTAATGTGAACTAAGGGGAAAAAAATAAAACTGAAAGAAAAACAAAACCTTTACAAAATTAGACATGCACACATGCTACTTATAAGATAACCAACTGAAAGGAACTGATCTCCGACCACGTTTTGGGCGCCAATGTAACGCTTGTAGGCCGGTGGACCCGCAAGACGCTAACATAAATTAAACTAAAATTCTTATTTACAAATATACAATATTTATTTACAATGTACACAAATTAAAAAAAAAACAGATTTACAGAAGAAAATTAATAAAGGGAATAATGAGTTCTAAAGGGCCTGATCAGTTCCGTACAGTAAGGAGGAATATATATATATATCTAAGTACTGCCCTGCTTGGTAGTCGATGAAGAGCTTGGATAGTGGACAGGTGGTGATTAAAGGAGCGGCAAGTCGGTAAGGAGGTGAGGCATAGGAGCGGACGTTTTCAGGGTAGAAGTGCTTAATCCGGTAAGTCCCAGTTCCAGTATTTTAGATGAACCGGTAGAGCCAAGGTCAGCTGGTAAAATTCCGACTTCGGAAGGTAAAGTAAATCTCAACTGTATCTTGAAACCCTGAAATCCACATTTCCAAAATACTATGCGTCCTGTAGCTGTTTTGCGCGCCACCACAAGCAGTTAGTAGAAGCAGGCAGTGTTAGTTAGTATGCATGTGGCAGTGCGCAAAAGCAGAACGAGGCATAACATTAAAATATAAATCAAAATTAAAATTAAATGTAGTCAGTTTTTAAAAGGTCTACATTTTAATTTTTACTGCAACATAAATTTCTTTTTCTATACAAATAGAACAGTAAAAAGCAATCACCTAAGTACTAAATTGATATCTTATAACAATTAAAACATAAGTATGTACAATTAGTTAGATTCTGCCATAAATTCAATCAAATAAATGGCAGAAGCTAAGATATGGAATAAAAGCAAAGGTATAAAATCATAAGGGTCTAAATCGTTTACTACTTACCCTGGTAGTAGGGGTTTCAACTCAAATTAATGTTTATTTACAAATTAAGAGAAAAGTTGCTCATTAATATTGTGCAATTAGTAGAAATCACTGAGCCAGGAATTATAACTTTTTTATCCAGAAAAATAATTTTCATTAGCTCTAGAAATAAAATTCCAATCCCTTTCCTTTGTTTTTTTTCTTCTTTCTTTTCTGTTTTTATTCAAAAGTCGCGGGAACGTAGCGCGCATGCGCGAAACAGTACTGGCCGCTATAAATCGAATATCGTTAATCGATTCAATCAAAAAAACGTTTCGATTCAGTTTTAATATTTAAATTACTATTAATTTATTTTTAAATGAATTTCAATAAGTTAATGACGCTGTTCATAAAAAAATATATCGTTACAATATTATAGTACTTGGCAGTTTGGGAATGTTTGTAAGCCACAATCATTAAATCGCTGGCACTCTAAGCGCTATATCTGTACTTGAAAGCTGGGGAATGTTCTGAAGTCACTAACTCGCAAACGTCTGAGCGCTATCATAGTACTTGGCAGCTCGGGAATGTTTGAAAGCCACAATCACTAATTCGCGGGCACTCTAAGCGCTATATCTGTACTTGAAAGCTGGGGAATGTTCTGAAGTCACTAACTCGCAAACATCTGAGCGCTATCATAGTACTTGTCAGCTCGGGAATGTTTGTAACGGCACTCACTCGCGCACTAACTCGTGAATAGTCCGAACGCTATCATATCTGTACTTGAAAGCTGGGGAATGTTCTGAAGTCACTAACTCGCAAACGTCTGAGCGCTATCATAGTACTTGGCAGCTCGGGAATGATTGTAAGCGGCACTCAGTCGCGCACTAACTCGTGAGTAGTCCGAACGCTATCATATATCTGTACTTGAATGCTGGGGAATGTTCTGAAGTCACTAACTCGCAAACGTCTGAGCGCTATCATAGCACTTGGCAGCTCGGGAATGTGTGTAAGCCACAATCACTAAATCACGGCTACTCTAAGCGCTATATCTGTACTTGAAAACTGGGGAATGTTCTGAAGTCACTAACTCGCAAACGTGTGAGCGCTATCATAGTACTTGGCAGTTTGGGAATGTTTGTAAGCCACAATCACTAAATAGCGGGCACTCTAAGCGCTATATCTGTACTTGAAAGCTGGGGAATGTTCTGAAGTCACTAACTCGCAAACGTCTGAGCGCTATCATAGTACATGGCAGCTCGGAAAGGTTTGTAAGCCACAATCACAGATTCGAGGGCAGTTTAAGCGCTATATCTGTACTTGTAAGCTAGGGAATGTGAAGGTCCGACGCCCGAATACATTAATACCGTTTATTCAATATTATTAAAAATAATATCAGCCGTTCTTGACTTATAAATAGTGTAATTCACACCTCTTTCTTTTATAAATATAGATTATAGTGTGCCCCTGCGGCTTCGCCAGAATTCCCAATATTCTCGTGGGAATTCCGGGATAAAAAGTAGCCTTCTCAGGCTCTAGACTATATATAGATTATAGTGTGCCCCCGCGGCTACGCCAGCGCACATTCCCTTGAAACATAAAATTCCCAATATTCCTGTGGGAATTTCGCGATAAAAAGTAGCCTATGTCCTTTCTCAGGCTCTAGACTATCTATATACCAAATTTCATCCAAATCGGTTCAGTAGTTTTCTCAGGAAAGCAAGACAGACAGAGTTACTTTCGCATTTATAATATTAGTATGGATAGTGTGCCTCTGCGGCTTCGCCAGAATTCCCAATATTCCCGTGGGAATTCCGGGATAAAAAGTAGCCTTCTCAGGCTCTAGACTATATATAGATTATAGTGTGCCCCCGCGGCTACGCCAGCGCACTTTCCCTTGAAACATAAAATTCCCAATATTCCTGTGGGAATTTCGCGATAAAAAGTAGCCTATGTCCTTTCTCAGGCTCTAGACTATCCATATACCACATTTCATCCAAATCGGTTCAATAGTTTTCTCAGGAAAGCAGGACAGACAGACAGACAGACAGACAGACAGAGTTACTTTCGCATTTATAATATTAGTATGGAAGTATGGATTAATTACCATTACCAGAACATTTATTTGTTGATTCTATCCCCAACAATGTAAGTATTTTTATTTACCCTACGTCTCTGATTTTGTAAAATTATGCTCAATAATGGGGATATGGGGATGTTCAAGAGGTAGACTTATTTCTTTTTTTTGTTCGGGGGAAGATATTAATTTTATTTCCTTTCAAAATCAATTAAATGACCCTATCATCTCCGCCGATAGACGCTTCTGCTGGACAAAGGCTGCCCCCCCACATTAGGCGCTATGTGCCCTGCCCATTGCCATGAAAGTTTTGCAATTCATGCCATTATATTTTGTCATTTAAATAACGTCTGCCAACAATACTAAAGCAAAAAAATCCTTGATTTTTCCCAGATCCAGCGTCTTATCGCTTCAAATTAAACGTCTGCCTGCTTCCCGCCACGTATCAGCGTTTGTCTGTCGCCTACAAATGATAGCCGCAATTAATTACGGTCTCGATTCTAGTAATAGTAGATTTTTAAAATACTATACCAGAAGAAATACAAACACTGAGCGCTGACTAACGAAACGTACGATCTATAAGGTAAATGAAGTTCCTATTGTACGAAAATTAATTTTATCGATATGAAATAACAGCACTAGTAAGTTTTTCGAAAAGCCTTTTTTGGTTTTTATAAATGTATGAAATATGTAATCAACATTTTTTAAAGCCGGCAATTTTTTTATCGATATTTTTAAAAATTGTTTTATAACTTTCAATAAATTTTCATCAGGAATAATGTAAAATACTAATGGTGAAAGAATTTTTAAATTTATTCGATTCAAACAACAAACAATCAAATCTTTCCTCTATTTAATATTAGTGAAGTGATATCCTAATTCTGGTTTATAAACTAAATAAGCCACTATTTACTTATACAAAGTAGAATAAGGACCTGATTCCAGGTGTACTAGTAGGTTTCCCTTGGCCTTAAGGCTGTTTGCTCAGGAACTACCTATTTAACATTTCATGTTGCCGCCGACTTGACGTGGTGACGTCCCCGCTATTTCAGGCGAAGTTACTGTGATCTTAGCCAGTAAGGTTGCGCAAATTGTGGTTTTATTGCTTCTTGAAAAATTATGGTGACAGTTGAGTTGGCTTTAGTCTGAGACAACGGAATTTATACATACACAGCCTTGTGCTATGTATTGCTTGTACACAAAAAAATATTTTGAAGTTTACTAACAAATATTATTATTAAAGATTAAAGGTTTTTATGTGTATGCTATAGTTTTGATATAAAAACATTGTCGCATTGATAAAAAGTATAATTAAAATTTTCCAGCTCACCTCTTTCAGATCTAATCAGCTCAGATTATTTGCGTTTAAGTTCATCTAACAATCATTCTTCTTAAAATTTGTAGTTTGTATCATCATTATAATTAATTGATTTCCGTCTATATCGCTTAACAATCTAAATACCCCTTTTGCAAAGTACACAAATTAAACAGAGTTGAAATTCAACCTGAACAAGCCGCAATTCCCCCAAGAATTAGGTAAGAACCGCGGCCAAGGTAATGCATCTACATAGACTAATTATCGTTGTATCGTGCGCCGGCTCATTTATCGTCCCGGCCCCGGGGAGGGGGCTGCGCGGCGGGGGGAGGGGTCACTGGCGAGCAGTAAATCTAACAACCTGAGCTCTTGTCTTTGTAAACTTGGAAATCTAATTACATTTACAGCAGACCACCGCTCGCTTGTTGCGGTTTTGGTCGCTGGTCGTTTTTAGTTTACAGATGAGAAGGTGATATACATATATCGGCATAGGTGTATTATGTGTATCTAAAGTCCTTAACTACATCATTGAAAATAAAAATAAAAATGTGCTAAAGAAAAATTGAGAGAAGCATGCTGGGCATTAGAATCTCCTTATCTTATTTACCTAACAAATTATCATATTATAGTCCCTAAGTAAGTTATCTAACAAAAAGGATCTTGATTCATCAAAATTATGTGTTTGCCTTCTATTACCTAAGTTATAATTATGTACGTAAAAACGAAAACAAGGAAAAACAAACAATTGTCTATAATTAATCCAAAGACCATGATCCGATCCCTTTTACACCTTCGTAATCGTGATCATAACTTATCCGACCGCCGTCCATAAATTATTGCAGAGCCTCAACCCTTCGCTAAAGTAGCGAAGTGCTACTAATTCTGTCTACCGCGCCTCAAGTTTCCGCGAAGAGGCCCAATAAAGGAAGACTGACTACAGGCGTTACTTATTTGCATGCCAGAAGCCTCCTTTGCAACAAATGTACTAGAACAGCAAACGGAGAGCGAGCTGTCTGACAAAGAGCTCCCTTGATAGTTATAGTCAATTCAAATAGCATTAACTTTACTTCTCCAACTTCTTCGGTTACCGATCATTACGAACATTCTAGAAACTGGTATATTTTATAGGTAAGTCAGTTCTTTTATATATTGGTTTAACCATCTATAATTTGATATCTTAAAAAAATAAACTAGGCAGGACTTTAAGGAGCCGTTGAATGCGAGTTTTAATAATTTCATCAGTAGCCACGCTCGAAAATTTAAAATTTTCCACCCTTTAAAAGATGCTTTGAAACTTTGTCAGTTGGTAAAAGGAAAAAAACTTGCAGTTTGCGCAAGTTCTTGCAAAACGGTAATTTTATGTAAAAAAAGAATAATTTTTGAAATGAAAAATTAATAAAGGAAACATTGAGCGGCGACGCAGATGTAGCACATATTATTTTGATCTATTCATCAATCATCATCAATACATAGTATAAAACAAAGTCAACTTCCGCGTTTATCCCTATTATGCTTAAATCTTTAAAACTATGCATCGGATTTTGATGCGGTTTTTTTAATAGATATAGTAATTGAAGAGTAAGGTATATAAGTATAATACAGGAGCAACACAACAATAGGTTAGACGGTACGAAGTTCGCCGGGTCGACTAGTTAAAAATAAAAACATCAACGATGCGGTGCCTCAACCGGTTATCACTTGAATTAAAGCCAAAACTGAGAGCATCAAAAACACTAAACAAAGGCCATCAAGGACGCTTCACATTCAAACTGCAACCATAAAACTTGGTGAGAGTTGCGCTCCGTGGGCAAGTTGGTACAGGAACTTGGACTGCATTACGACAAGTAAACCTGCAGTTAAGTGTTTACTTCGAACACAGCAAAGCATTGTGCCGGCAACTTGGCCCATAAAAACAGCCTGACTCCACTCCGTAATGCTTTAATACAAGATAGATGATGTTAATCATTAGCTCTTGTAGCGAGAGAAGACTACGTTTTATGAGAATGCGTGGACGTAGCTCATTGCATTTGTTTTTGTTTTATTGATTCAATCAATTATTACATCGATTAACCATTTAAACAACTACGAGAATTTATTCTCGCCGCTAAATTCAGTATCCTGAAATTGACCCTTATAAACGCATCAACTCTTTGTTAAAATTGAAAATGCCTCTAAAAGTTATGCTGAAAGCATTTAAATAACATCCTCAGTACATATCACGTTCCAAATTTCCAATATTCATTTTTAAACAGAGGCGTAAAAAAGCATTTGACTCTTTTTTATTCTGTTGTATTGCAAATGCTGCGAGAATAAATCAGTCTTATTTATGGAGAGACACGTATGCCAATCTGCGACTGAATGAACGCACTACGCCGCGGCTGATGTGACACCTAGTCACAAAAATGTTTTTAACAAAACACTCTGAAAATCGCAGTCAAATAATGGCCTCGCGTAAGTGATTAATATATCACAATAGGCAGGCATCTGAAAAAGAAACAGTTCTAAAGGCAAACAATAAAGAATAAGGAAACATACGAAAATTCAAAGTTCTGCGTCTCATCAACAAAATGCTTTTTGTTGGAGCAACAAAAGAAAAAAGAAACGCCAATAAAGAGCGTAGGCTGTACCTACCTTCTTAGCAAATTTATCGGAAAACACAAAGCGTCTTAAGTAGCGAAGCCGGCAAATTTTGAGAAACAAAACAGACCTCGTCTCCGTAACGAATATGCTCGCCGGCGTTATAAGTTTCTTTAATCACATAAAAGGAGCCATTTGCAAATTTTCAAGAGAATATAATCCCCGGCCCTGTTAGCATCTCTGAAAAGTCACCCCGCGTGTTCGCGTGCTTACGGCCCCCTGTTTAATTTGTCATACACCTGACATGGCACAACACACGCTAATTAGAGAAACTCCACGTGAACGGACACCTGTTTTGAATAATAATTGTTAACAAAACTGAAACACTCATTACAGTTCACAATGAGGAAAGTTATATTCAAATAAAAGCTAATTGATCGTTCGGCTTACAGACTATAATATTAATAATATTAGACCATAGATGTTTCTTAGAGAAATCCGACTTAGTATTTTCCCCGCAATACAAAAGATTTATAGAGTGTAAGGGTGCAGGAGATAGCTGGAGTGGGCATTACCGATACCGCGAGTCTTGAGCGATTGCGGCCCCAGGCTGCTCCGCAAGCTAGGGTTACAATACTGCACTTTGTTTGTAAGACGATAAAGTAAATTCTCGATATTGATTCTAATATTTTATGTCTTGTAAGTAGAGTGAAGCGGCACACCTGTACCACTTGAATAAATCAATGTATGATTAACGGGTCAAGGTTTTGATTAAATATGGACATAGGTTATTTAACAAAACACTATGAATTTGGACTAATTAATAAGTCGGATTACCTTATAATTTGAATATCTAACCACATGCGTGTCTGTTCTGATCGCAAAACGAATAGGCTCCATACCATAATTATAGTTTATGAAGGTATTATTTTAAATAATAAAAATAAAATCTTAGAATTTTTGGTAAGCGCACTCACAAAGTCAAAATTACAAATTATTGATATTCATAACGGTCCAAAAGCGGCAGGTGAACCGTATTCCCCTCACGCGCGACATTCGATAAAAAGTTTCCGCAACAATCACCAAAGAGCTCAGCTGTCATGAAATAAGCTTATATCGGTTTTGTTTTAGCGCCACCACCTCACCGCGTCTTGAGTGCTCAGCTCACTCGCTGAAATAATACGGCTACTAAAATAAAATCCGTTTATTTTATTTATAACGTCATAACATCAGACCTAAGAGGGTGGTAGGCATTTCAAGAGATGTGTGTCGTTTTACGTTTCGTTTTTTTTTTGTAATAATTAATAACTTTTTTTTAGAGATATTCGGTAAAATTAAATAAGTTATATTTTTGCCACAGCGGCCTTTATAATGAACAATTATTTTTATTGTTACACTTAATATTAATGCACCTAAATGCTTTTATTTGTATCTTCTTATGTATAAAAAAAAACAATTGGATATATTTTATACTAAGACAAATAATTATAATTAAATGTAGAGAAAGGTAAATATTTAAGTACTTTTATAATTCCGTTTTTTATTTAATAAAGTAGTTTACATGCCCGCCAGCCATGTCCAGTGTAAATAAATTAATAAGGATTTGCAAAAAAAAAAACTCAACTCGGAATTCTGCAACGTACCTCTTTTGATAACTTGTTTAAGAAAGCACGGTCATTTAGCTAATGAGCACAGCGCTCTAACGTAAATAAGTTGGATGTATACTGTGTTGGCAGTCGGCTAGATTCACAGTTTCAGCCTGCTTGAAACTGGATCTCACTGCGACTCTCAAACGAATCATTTATATAAACATGTGTTTTAGAAAGATAACTTTTTATCTTGAAATGAGATATTTATATAAAAGGAATTGCGAATGCTGCACGGGTTTTAATTAAAAATAAAAGAAATTCGAGGAGTACTGATTCTGATTCGAAATTGGCGTCGCTCGTCATTTGCTCGACAAACTTTGATTGCTGTTTTTTTTTTAATCTCTATTAATAAAAAATACGTCGACTATCTACAATCTTTGGTTTATTGAGTAGTTTGGTGCCCATCAAGAAATTCCGATAAGTTTTTTTATCTATTAGAGATCTTAGAGCAAAACACCGAAAGCCGTTTATGATTTGCGCAAGTTGCGCTTAGTATTCCGCTCACGTCCAACTTCCGAGATAAGTTTGAACCACAATTACCTGAACGTTCAGGCGTCAGGAAATATATATCGGCACCTTCTGCAACCTCATCGGCGCCGCAGCGGAAGCCTGCAGCTATCTTGTATCTACAATCTGATTTGCCGAACGAGATAGCTCCGTTAAAAATAAAAATAAAACAAAGTCGCGATCTACCGCGAAACGAACCAATTTATTAAACCAAACTCCCAGTCACTGTATTTAAGTAACGAGGTTACCAAGAATATCTTTACAGGATGAAGATCTTTTGTGATTTAATCATAAGACAAAGCAGTTTGCAAGATTAATGATTTATTTGTTTTTACTCGCGTCTAGTTAAAATTTATTATCGTTCAGTTTTCTATATTGTCGCTGAGACCCTGAACAAAATCAAAGGACAACTTTTAAAAAGCTCCCTAATGGACAAAAGGCCATCGATCACATCGCAAACAAAGTTTCACAATACGAAAAGCTGAGTTTTTTTTTTCTAAATCAATAAGAATTGATTGATGTTGCCGTGCTTCAACTTGTTGAAAGTATGACGAAGGTGCTTTTGTGTTAAATATGGAAGGCAAATTTTGTATTCCTTTGTCTTGTTTTCTGAACGAGAGAATATATTGAGTAGAAAGTGAATGTCCCAAAAATGAAACATATTTGAAATGGTTCGTATAAAAATCGTAAATATTATTTGAAACATCAAAATATAGTTTAAAATTAAGATAAGCAAATTGTATTGGTTTTTGTTTCATTTGCATGAGAAAAGACTCTTCAAAATCGGCAAACATTTTTACAAATAACTTTTTGAATTAAAACCATTTCGAGAGGAGGCTGTTGTTGGGGCTCTACTCGCCCCTCCGATATCAGGATGGAACACTCGCAGCGGCTACCATTCGATCGCAATCTCTATGCTAACAGCTTGCGATTCCGATCTTCGTTTAGCTGAATGACCGCAGTCACCGCGCCCCGTGACGTTTATTCCTTACACGTTCGACGAAAACCTCCGACTCTTTACGAGTATGGTGGCCCTCGAGGAAGTTAAGGACCCTATTTTGAAAAGGTTATTTAGAATTGTACGGTTGTTTTGAAAAATATTGGGGGAAAATGTTTGGGGTTTTCGTTTGCCTACAAGATGATCACATCACATTCCCAGCTCATATTATTATGACTTGAATAAAAATATCTGCGGATATCATGAGATAGAGATATTTACGTTGCATTGCGGTGAAAGTATCTTTGCATCAATCAACACTTAGAACGCCACAGCGTATTGGAGTCGACAAGTTTAGTAGTTTTGACTAAACTCGTTAGTTTCTTCGCTTCCTTTTCTTTTAAAATGAAATTACTTGAGACCCAATACATTTTTATAATATAATTGAAAAACAATTAACAGACTGCTTCCTTACTTGCACTTAACTTTTTTTTTATGTCGTAGTAAAATATAGCTTTATTTCCGCTTTATGTGTATAAATAAAAAACAAAACCAGCCTCCAATATAATTGGTTAATTATCAAAAGTATCTCCAAATATTCACTGACATGTAACGTTTAAACGAAGCGAACGTTTGAGATTAATTATTAAATAATCAGAAAAATATATATTTTTTTCTTAAAAACAAAATATTTTGATTCCATGAAAAAAAAATTAAACCCTTTTCACTTTCCTTTTTTCAGCACACAATAATAAAATTAACTATTTATAGTTGACTATTTTTGAGTTAAAATTTACGGGTTGTCTCCAAGTAAAACTTTATCCATTTGAGAACACTCGGGGACAGACACCTGAGCGGTGATTCTCGTAATAGTTGTTGGTCGACCCTGTAACATAAAAATTCTACTTACCTAAATTTTCAGAAAAAATGCATTATTTGATGGGAGATATGCTCTTGCAAAAAGATATAGCACTGAAATGCTCGTCGTGGAGTCTATAGCCCAAATAAGATTAAACGCATGATAGATTAGGAGGCTCCACTCCCATTTCCAAGGTGCGAGCTAGAAGTCAAAGTTTGCCAATGGGACGAAAAAGTAGCTTAAGTACTTATGGCCCTGATACGAGTTACAACGCCACCAATTATGTATATTTACAAATCAAATTTCAAACGCACATTTGCAGTACGTATTTTCAATGAGTAGGTCCAATTTTGACTTTACCGTAGCGTAGCGCTAAGTATTATAACGAGAATTACCTCCCGTGCCCAAGAAACATTGCATTTGCGCTAAGATTCAGGAAGCAACGGTAAATAATGATACTTAGAAATATTTTGCACACAGACAAATAGAAACCTTGGAAGTTTTGGCGAAGTTTACAGCGATGTAAAGCTTTTGATTTAGTTGAATGTATAGTAGGATTCGGAACTATAACGTTTTACAACTTACAAGCTTATACTTTGTGTTAGTGCAGAAATAAAGGTAAACTATTTTTAGTTCACTTTATTATTTCAACAGTACGTTTAAAGATAGTTAGCTTGTAACATGCTATTTGGACAGGATAAAAAATTGATTTAGTTCGTGCACCGTCGTAAACTTATAAAATCCGCCTAATATTTTAGTAACATAATAATTCGTAAAACAAAAAATGAGGGGTCAAAGGCAGATGGTCTGCGCCTTTATAAAAATGTTGGAGGGTTCTGAAATATGACACACTGTTATTCCTTCACACCCGGTCAAGAGTTATTGCATTCCATTACACGCTTTCTCCTATCTAAAGGAAGCCATTTTCACTGAAGAAGAACTAAACTGTCTGAATTTTATTTCACTGCTCCACTATATTAAACCGGTCCACCATTTTTATGGCGATCGTTTTGATGGCCCGAAATATTCACACTTTGTCTAA
>OX637649.1:3774905-3925178 GCA_951802225.1 Euspilapteryx auroguttella | reverse complement strand
CTGGCATCAGGACGCTTAATCTCCTCCCTTGGGACCGCCCTTTTCGGTTCTACCACTCTGCAAAAGATTTGTTTTACAGGTTATAAAGAGATATTTTTTAAAAACAAAGTTATCAAAAAGGCAAACAATTGCTCTAATACACACATTTGGGTCTAATTACACACATTGGTCATATTATATTATAATTAACACACATCATGATGTATTACCTTCCATCAATTTTATGTGGTCTGTTAATTTGAGCATCATCCACCATGTGGGCTTTGGAGTATGTGATAAAACCAAAGCCTCGAGACCTCTTTGTCTGCGGGTCTTTCATGACCACGACGTCCACTATTTCCCCCCATTGCTCGTAGAATTCCTTGAGGGACGCATCCGTTGTCCTATAGTCCAGCCCGCCTATAAATAATTTTCTTAAATGTTCGGGCTCCTCCTGAGAATACAAATTTGATATAATGACACTCGGTGAACTAAAACCACGTATAAGTAGGTATGTGGTATGATACAAATGCTACGGGCAGTTAAAATATCACACTTGGACTCACATAATCGTCATCGCCACCTGCGCCCGGTTTCATGGTGCTCGTTGGTGGTATTACCTAGATGCAATATAAACTGTATTTTTAGTTCACCGAGAAGAACACAAATTGGAGCACTCCCACGAAACGAAATCGTTGAATGTTTTCAAATAGGTATAGGTAATTTAACAAAACGCGTTCACAGGAATAGGGATGCAGCGAGCGACGACAATCGGCACGGCAACCGACCGACATTCATTTGTCGCGTCACCTCACCTCACCGCTAGGGATGGCAAGCAAGCAGGATGCCCCATTTCGTAAAATCACTAAGTCCAATTTTTTGCGTTTTAAGATACGGGCACTTTTGTGTTAGAAAAAAATCGTGAAATTCCCTTTGAGTTTAAAAATTAAATAACCACTGAAATATATGGCAAACATCCTAAACTTTGTTTTGCCAAGTTCACAAAACTGTAATATTTGAAAACAAATTTATTATAAAAACTTTTTATAAAAAAATTAAACCGCCGAAAAAACTGAAAAGCATTAAATAATAGGGAAACATTTTCTATTAGGCCTTAATTTACTCACTTCTCAAAGTAATTTTGGATTACCAAGAAATTTTAAGTCGGCGCCACACCACACAAGCAAATTCATTATCTATGTAAAGCGCGATGCGCAGCGGCATACGTTTTTCGGTTATTTCTTTAAATTTCAGGTAATTTAGTGATCTTTATTCGTTGATTCTGTGGCACCGACTCAAAATTTCTTGTTAATCCAAAATTACTTAAAGAAGTGAGTAAATTAAGGCCTAATAGAAAATGTTTCCCTATTATTTAATGCTTTTCAGTTTTTTCGGCGGTTTAATTTTTTTATAAAAAGTTTTTATTTTTTGCTTTTCAGTTTTTTTTGGGCTAATTTTTTGACCGCAGCTAATCATACTTCACCGGGTGGTCGCACCCCACAAGGTGGCCACACAACCTGGTGAAGGTTGAGGGACTAACAGGATGAGGTTCGATCACGACCGTTTGGTGAGACGATTTGTGAGGGAGGCCTATGTCCAGCAGTGGACGTCTTTTGGCTGATTTTATTTCATTTCCAAAGATATTGTAAGTAGGTATCAAAAGTTATAATGTAACACGGAAATGCAACCTGTGAGTGGATAAATCGACCCGCCGACCAAAAAGTCACCCCTATTTTCCCACCCTTAGGGTGGGAATTTTATTTCCAAACTTTTATGGGACCAACTTCAAGGTATACCCTGTCGATTAAAAAAAGAATTATCAAAATCGGGCCACACAGTAAAAAGTTATGCGTGATCATACATAAAAAAAAAATATATATATACGCGACGAATTGAGAACCTCCTCCTTTTTGTTTTTTCGTCGGTTAAAAAATCAAATCATAAAAGTTTCTGGACTTAGTTCAAATTCTAGGACTTAGAGGTTTCTTAGCAGTTTTGTAAGGACTTAGTTAGTTTTTAATAGTATTCAGTACTTTTACTATAAGAAAACAAGTGCTTTTTTTTGATTAAAAAACACAAAATTTTCGGTACTTTTTACTTTCCAGACAAAATAAGCATGATTCCAATATAATTTATGTCAATAAGTGTATCCGAAATCGGCAATACAAAAAGTATTTCTAAACAAAAATATAATATTAAGGCCAAAAGCAGGTATCATAGTTATTTTGCAAAAAAAAACATGATTTAGGCTTTTTCTCCATTACATTTACTTATTTTTTATTGTAGTTTTTATAAGGTATATAAAAAATCTAATGTATAATGAACAGTTTTGTAACTTAAACCAAAATAATTTGCCACTGATAGTAAATCAGCTGTGTTTATATGTATACTTTTCTCTTCTGATGAGTCACACGATTCATCAAGTATTATTCCACACACTTCCATTCCATAATAATAATAATAATAATAATAAAGTCCATTCCATATGACTAAAAAAATAAATATAGGTTCAAACCTGCAATACTTGCAAAAAAATATTTTATTATTATTTTTAGACCACGAAATTTTTTTAATATCCTTACCTTTTTTAGGCCTAAATTATGATAGTTTTAAAATTTTATTTAGTACTTGAAGGTAGAAAAACATAAAAACGAGCGTTAATAAAAAAAGATGTAACCCATAACTATACATAAGCGAAACAAAATAATATTTGTTTGCATACAAATTCTATATAACGGTAGCTGGATATAGTGATTTTATTTAGTTTTTATGAGGACTTTAGAGATTTTATGGACTTAGCGGTTTTACGAACTGAATTTCGAACAGATTTATTTACCTATTTACATTTTGAAAATTGGGTTTAGAGATTTCTGAACAAATATTTTCAAAACAGAATTATAGATAAAAATACGCTCTTTTCAATGGTGTAGCTAGTTGAAAAAATCACTTACTGTGACTTAGTGATTTTACGAATTGGAGCTTCCCGAATGAATGATTATTCCAAATTTATTCGAAATAACAATATTTACTTTTTTATTGTTAATTTATATTTTATTATTTCAGTAACAATCATAATGTAATAACTCAAATTAAAAAATTAAAAAACCCCCGACCCAGTCAGACCAAATTTCAAATCGATAGGACAAATGGAAGGTGGTTAGATCCTCTCATCCATTATTAGCTGATCATCTTCAAACGGCAGATCAGGTCATGGTTACCTTAACATATACTTTCAATATCATAGATGTAACATGGTACCAAATTTCAACTCGATCGGACATAAGGAAGCTAGTTAGATCCTCTCATCCATTATTCAAGAGCTGATCATCTTCAAACGGCTGATCAGGTCATGGTTACCTTACCAAATACTTTCTATAGCAAAGATGTAACATGGTACTAAATTTAAAATCGATCGGACATAAGGAAGCTAGTTAGATCCTCTCATCCATTATTCAAGAGCTGATCATCTTCAAACGGCTGATTAGGTTATGGTTACCGTACCAAATACTTTCTATATCATAGATGTAACATTGTACCAAATTTCAACTCGATCGGGAATAAGGAAGCTAGTAAGATCCTCTCATCCATTATTCAAGAGCTGATCATCTTCAAACGGCTGATCAGGTCATGGTTACCTTACCAAATACTTTCTATATCATAGATGTAACATGGTACCAAATTTCAAATCAATCGGACATAAGGAAGCTAGTTAGATCCTCTCATCCATTATTCAAGAGCTGATCATCTTCAAATGGCTGATAAGGTCATGGTTACTTTACCAAATACTTTCTACATCAGAGATGTAACATTGTATCAAATTTCAAACCGATCGGACATAAGAAAGCTAGTTAGATCCTCTCATCCATTATTCAAGAGCTGATCATCTTCAAACGGCTGATCAGATCTTCATCAGACATAGCTAAGAACACTCGGCCTGAAATTATCTACGATACAAAAAAAACTAAACAAAAATCGGTTCAGCAGTTTGGGCTCCACGATGCCACAGACAGATACACAGACAGATACACAGACAGACAGATACACACGTTAAAATTATAACACTCCTCTCGGAATTTTCGTTCGGGGGCTAAAAATGTATCCATACAAATCTTATAACACTAACGTTCATAAACGTTAGTGTTATACGATTTGTGTCGCACAACACCCATGATCCTTATCTTTATCCTATGGTACAACGTTTATTAACGTTGACGTTCTCAGACGTCGTGTCGCAACGTACGTAATCAATAAATTAACCCAAGCGAGTGGCACAACTTTCATGAACGTTGACGTTATGAGACGTTGTTCTCTTTTTTCAATACAAATATTTAATTAAATTTACACAACTTCTATAATAGACGTCAACCTTATTTGTAAGAAGAATCATAATTGTGTCATAACGCGTATAACCAAGTAGTGCGATCTTAGAGTATACATATATTATTATTATTCTGAGAGTGCGATGCTGGGCCGAACGTGTATACCAAAGAAAGCTATGTACTGATTTTTGACAAAAGTGGCCGTTTTTGGCAACACTTTGTAGCTTTCTTTGGTCTCTAACCTATCTAATAAAATATTTCTTTCTTATGTAATCATTATTTTATTTTCGTCGGACTAGATTAAAGATTATGACAAATTATTTATACGAATAATATAAATTCATTTGAATGAAAAAAAAAAAGTAATGTCTTTCGGATAAACTTTTTATTAGTCAAGTGGCTAAGCTAATACCTACCTCGCTAATACAATCGAATAATTCGATTATTTTTTTTCAACAATCACACCGCACGGCGGTTTCCTTTCTCTGAGCCACAGACCAACTAGAGATAGGTACTACCTCAGAATAAAGACAAGCATAGAAACCGGGCTAAAATAAAAAGTTATTTTCATATTGTTACGCTCCTTACTAAACGGCAAAAAGACTATTAGTTAGAGAGAGATAAAATATAAGAATTATTTGCAAGTTTTCTTCTTGTCGCATCAAAGTGGTTTATTGATGACACTGGTTTATTAGTACCGTACAAAATTAAAAACCAATAATTTGGTACATATTTGGTGGTTTGTTTATGGTTTGTTTTATTTTGACGTATAATATGACATTGTAAACATCGGTAGCAGCTCCAAAAGTTTTATGATTATTTTTTATGAAAAAGGTGTGATAAATTGGTTTTGTAATTGTGAATGTTTAACTTAATGTCTAACAATCTCTTGTGTAGTGACGGGATGTGAATCAAATGCGTCAAGGAATCAAAATCTTGATGTTTCGGTCACCTACCATTCGGTAAATAATTTTGTTTCATTGTAGACTTCTGGGCACTATTTTGACAAATAAATTATCAAGAACATCAATTTTACACGCTGTTTGTCGAACTCGTACCTAAATTTATTGAATTATTACGGTAAAACACCTTCTGTAAAGGTTATGATAGTGTTGTGCCAAAATATGTTTAGACAAAAGTTATCGAACCTAAATCATCCGTTC
This sequence comes from Euspilapteryx auroguttella, assembly GCA_951802225.1. Classification (NCBI taxonomy): domain Eukaryota; kingdom Metazoa; phylum Arthropoda; class Insecta; order Lepidoptera; family Gracillariidae; genus Euspilapteryx; species Euspilapteryx auroguttella. Next base: position 3,919,717 of record OX637649.1, on the reverse strand, counting down.
TAACTTAAGGACAAATAAAAATCAGACATCATAATATGCTAATTGTTGTATTTTTTTCAGTTTTCAAGTAAATTATATACTAAAAACAAAATGACTGGATGCTATAAAGAGACAAGATTTTAAACATTCACAACATACTGTTTTATCAACAAAGAAGATTTAAGATGGTGAAGATTATAACCTGAAACTGTAACAACAGTTTTGCTGCTGCAATTTGAATAAGTTGGTTGGTGGTAATCATAAAATATTGCCCTTTCAATTGCTTATTTTAATATCAAATTAATTAAATGTTATTCGTTATCAACTTAATGTTAAAGGAAATAGGACAGCGACATTCAGTGGACAATTCATATTTCATATCTAAGAAAGAAATGCAACCAGAAAATACCATCATCTCAGCTAAAAACGTCTACTGCTGGATATAGGTCTTAAAGAAAATATCGTGACATACAATTTGCCCATTCTGGATAAAACAGGTTTAAGTTTATCTATGTTTTTTTTTCTGCAGATCCTCATAATTGTATATGAAAATTTCAAGTTTAAGTTGCGGGATGTCATCGTTTAAGTTAATATTCTCTAAGATACCTGTTTTCTAAAAAAAAATACGAAGGCTTTAATTAATATATATTTGAATAAATTATTATTATTATTGTCTTGAATATAATATTTAAGAACATTTTTCTTGCTTTCTTACAGGCCTCACAAAATACTTTGATAAAAAAAGCTACAGAATATATGAACCGTAAATTTGGGTAAACCAATGCTGTAAACTGTAAACAAATAAAATTCCATGAAAATTTTACTTTGTGATAAAAACAAAAGCGCCATTGTTGCTGCAGGATATCTCTTACGTATGTATAAATTGTTTACACCCAGGTTTTATAATACTTACTCTCTTTTATAAGTTTTAATTAAAACATATTATATTTTTAGGTCTCAAAAAAAAACCACAAGCAGGGTTTTTTCACATACAAACAAAGTGATGATCAAGATCAACCCAGGCAAAAACAAACATTTGAGGTGCAGATGCAGAGTGCAGAGCAAGATTATTGAAAATGAGTGTGTAAAGAAAGAAGCGCATAATTCATACATTATGAAATTTCCAAAAATAGATTTGTTTTACTTGTTTTATATATACATATTATTATAGGCACACATCTTTTAGTTTTAACTATTTTAGAGCTGTGCTAATAATATCTGATGTGACAGAGTTTTTTATGAACGGAAAATCTTTAGAAATAGGTAAGTATTATTATATTTTTATCAAGACACCCGTTTTATTCATTAAAATAACTTATTGTGTGCAGTAGGTTTCCTGGAAGAAATCGCTTTAATCGATAAGGCACAATTGCCCTTATTCTTTTTCAGTTAATTATTTGCATTTTTATAGCAATAAAGCGTTTTTATCATTGTCTTTGTTTTCTTGTTATTATAATACCATACAATTACTCCTGAATTAGTTATGATAAGTTCCATAATAAAGAATCATGTCTTGTATAAAAGTATAGACAACTTGATTTAGGACAAGTTATTTTTGCCATCACTAGCTTTTTAGAAAATTAAAAATAAAAAGTCGAACCCAGGTACGGGCAAGGTGCGGAAGAGTCATACGACCCAGTGGAGAAAGTATATTGGTCTCTTTTTAACATATTCAATGGTTGCACTTGAGTAAGTAGCGTAACACAATGATGTGACTTTTTATTTTAGGACTCCTTCTATGCTTGTCTTTATTCTGAGGGTACTACGTATCTCTGAGCACCGCACATCTCTAGCTCATGCTGGCTGATTGTTGTTGTTTTTAAATCCGGCCATTCTGGGCAGGCAAAGGAACTTAGTCCATACCAAGTCTTCTAATTAGTTACATACTACCTGAGCATACTACATACAGTGGCAGTGGCGGACTAGGAGGCCGTAACAAATTTGTCTATGGTTTCGTCAGCCCTAGACTGTACAGTGGCGAACACGGTCGGCGTAACACTTCCGGTTTGTCTGTATTGCAAAATAGCTCTTGTTCTTTGGTAATACAGTCTAGGGCTGACGAAACCATAGACAAATCTGTTACTGCCTCCTAGTCCGCCACTGTACGTATAGTATGGTAATTTCTCCAATATTATAAAAGCGAAAGTTTGTGAGTGTGTGATTGTGTGTGTTTGTTACTTCTTCACGTCTAAACGGCTAAAGCGATTTTAATGAAGTTTGGCATGGAGTTAGCTGACATCCTGGATTAACACATAGGCTACTTTTTACTGCGGTGAACCGTGGGTAACACTTCTGGGCACTGCTAGTCCTGCTAATAAGACTGTGATAGGATAGTATGAACCCTCAGAGAAATAAACCAACGTTGGTTAAATGCTCTAAGTATGAACCTAAGGGAAAGGAAACCACCGCTTTAATCTGAGGTATGAACAGTAATTGTATGTATATACATACACGAAAGAGAGTGCACATGCACATGCACAGCGCACGTTAAACCTCACCGCGTCGTGCGCATATAAACTGTGCATAGTTTAAATGCGTTTGAGGGAAGGCAAACAAACTCCGTTCCCTGTTCGCAACACTGCAAGCGAGCGATCACACGGGACTCTTTCAATCTAGCGTCCAACCAATCGCACTACTTACTACAGCTACAGGATGACTTTAAATTCAAGATTTATTTTTGGATATAAGTAGATTCTTTTTACATACCGATTACAAATAAAATAAATTTTAGGAAATTGGTTTGCATTTTAAAAAGTTATTATAAATAACGAAAAAAGCGCTTTTTCATTCGATGCTACGTCCTTCACAGCCACGTCACACGAGACGTGCGCGCGACCTGGACGGGTGAGACGGAATCAGGTTAAACATAAAATACACCGTTGTATAAAAGTGATTTTAATATTTACTTACTTATATATTTTTTTAGATTTCAAAGTCATCCTGTAGACTTGACTTTGACTCCCAGACTATCTAATCTTGCTTAGAAATTTTAAGGCCCGGTGAAAAAACGGTTTGATGCCTAAAGCGGCCACTTTAGTTTTGTAGGTACTACCTACCGGTACTACTACAATAATAATGTATCGCGAGCTAGAACATGCAGCATGCATTACCACTACTTACCAGAGTTACCAGTACCAGTCCAGGGCGGAAACCAACCCGCAACATACCACCAACACCATTACCATTACCAGAAAACAGTTACCAAGGGAAGGATAAATAAAACAACAACTTTATTAAGAAAACACACACACAGAACCATTGATCAATTCAGAAACATAAGAAGAAATCGTCCTGAAAAGGACGAACCATTGATCTATCTTCGATGAAACAAGAGATGGTCGTCCTGAGAAGGACGGTTTGCTGCACGTGTTGCGCGAGCGAGCGCAGCCGCAGAAAGAGGCCGAAATACTGAAGCGCTCAGTATTTAGCTACGACAGGCGACGACGCAGCAACCGCGCCCCCTGCCGGATTGGTTCCACGCAGCCTAGCGGAGCCGCGCGAAAACTATCGCGCCATTATTTTAAACACACTTTCTGATTGGTTCTTGTAATTTAAAAACTGTTTTTCTATTTGCTGTACATACTTTTATTTTCGTGTAACTTTTTTGTATAAATTGATGTGCATTTTGTAAATAAAATTATTCACTCGTCTTGCTTCTACAACTTAACTACTGGAGTTTTATTTAGCACCAACACTCGCTAAACTGGTGACCCCAAAGAAGAATAACCGCAACCGAAGAAGCTCAACCACAGCCACTGTGAAGAACATTTGCAACCCCTGCCTGGAATATCTGCAAACTCACCTGCACTTCCTACAATCAAGCAGCACAATGTTCACAACGACGAACGAATCGCAAGCCACTCCAGTACCAAACGACGCATCCACAGAAGCCATGACCAAAGAAATCGCCATGTGCATGCGTCTACCACCATCCAAGCACAGCACCGATGATGACGTCACGCAATTATTGATCGCCGAACTGAAAAAATTATCGCTTGAACTCGCCGATATCAAGTCGCAAATACACGAGCCACCAAGCCGCAGCGAATCACGCCACCGTCACGACCACCACCGAAGCCGCAGTAACTCCCGCAACCGCAGCCAGTCCCGCTCACCATTCTGCTTCTACCACCGCATTTTCGGTAGCCAAGCAAGAAAATGCTCGCCGCCATGCGAATTCAAGTCACAGCAACCGGACGCCACGCTGCCGGAAAACTACCCAAAGACGTTGGATGCAGCGGAATCCAGCGTCCCAGGCCAAACACACCGCTTATTCGTCACAGACAAGAAGACGCTACTTACCTTCTTAGTCGACACTGGCGCCGACAGCTCCGTAATACCAAAATGTAAAGGTGCAGAAACTCAGCCCTTAACATTTCAACTCTACGCTGCAAACAACACCGTCATACCTACTTACGGCGAGAAGACGCTAGAACTCAACCTAGGCCTTCGTCGTCCATTCAAGTGGAAGTTCATCGTGGCAAAAGTTTCAAAACCAATCATCGGCGCCGACTTCCTGAAACATCACAATCTAATGGTCGATCTCAAAAACAAACGACTCGTCGACGGCAAGACAAACCTAACCACCACAGGTTTTGTCGCACAAACCGACGTCCCGACCATCCGAAGCATCGACGTCGATCAAGCCTACCACGACATACTAGCGCAGTTCCCCGGCATCACTCGACTCACTGCGATGAACATCACCCCGCAAACCCCTGTCGAGCACTATATTGAGACAACCGGCCAACCACTATACTGCCGAGCACGACCTATACCACCACATCGCTACGAACAGGTCCGCAAAGAGTTCGAAACCATGATGGAACAAGGACTCTGCCGACCCAGCAAAAGCCCGTGGTCATCACCGCTCCACGTCGTCCCTAAGAAAAACGGAGACATCCGAGTGTGCGGAGATTATCGCCGACTCAACGCGGTAACAATACCCGACCGCTACCCGATTCCCCGCATGAAAGATTTTACCTACCAACTCTCCGGCAAAAATACCTACTCGACGATTGACCTCAACCGAGCTTACCAGCAACTGACAGTCCGAGAAGCCGATATCCAGAAGACCGCCATCATCACACCGATGGGCTTATTCGAATTCCCAAGAATGTGCCCCGGCCTAAGAAACGCCGGTCAAACATTTCAACGTTTCATGCACGAAGTACTGCGTGGACTCGACTTCGTATTTCCGTTCCTTGACGATCTGCTCCTGGCATCAGAAAATGCAGCTCAGCACCGAGAACACCTACGCCAAGTACTCCAAAGACTTGAAGAAAACGGACTCACGATCAACCCGGCGAAATGCGTATTCGGTCAGCCTGAAGTAAAGTTTCTCGGCTACACCGTATCTAAAGAAGGTATCAAGCCGCCGCAAGAAAAAGTAACCGCCATCATCGAGTATCCGAAACCGAAAACCATAGAAGAGCTACGTCGATTCCTAGGTATGCTCAATTTTTACCGCGAGCACATACCTAACGCCGCCTACCTACAAGCACCGCTCAACGCACTCCTCCACAACGTCAAGAAACGCGACAAGACACCTGTCGAATGGAGTACCGAGTCAACGCAAGCATTCGAGGCATGTAAAGTCAGCATCCAAAACGCAGCTTTACTTGCACATCCCTCGCACAGCGCACAACTCGCAATATTCAGCGACGCTTCTGACAAGATGGCCGGCGCCGCGTTACAACAGAAAATCGACGGAAAGTGGCAGCCACTTAGCTACTTTTCGAAGAAATTCACCGACGCACAGCGAAAATACAGCACGTTCGACCGCGAGCTCACAGCAATCTACATGGCAGTACGCCACTTCCGAAAAATGTTCGAAGGCCGACCCGTCACAATTTACACCGATCACAAGCCGCTCACCTACGTGTTAGCAAAACCGCCGTCGCCGTCCGAAACTCCCCGGCGAGCCCGCCAACTCATGTACATAAGCGAGTTTACGACCGATTTACGACACGTCAGCGGAAAAGAAAACGTCGTTGCAGACGCACTGAGCAGAATCGAAGAAATCGCCTGTCCATCTGCATTCGACTACACGCAAATCGCACGCGCTCAAGGACAAGATTCCACTCTCACACACCTACTGCAACAAAGTAACCTCCAACTCAAAAAAGTTACTTTGCCCGACACTCAAGCGCAACTCTACTGCGAAATATCAACACCGCAAATACGTCCGTACCTACCGCAAGAGTTCCGCCGAGCCGCATTCGACCTTGTACACAACATAAGTCACCCCGGCATCCGAACAACAAGAAAACTCATAAGCGAAAAGTTTTTTTGGCCATCGATGAACGCCGAAGTCGCAAAATGGGCAAAAGAATGCACAAAATGCCAAGAATGCAAAATATTGCGTCACACATCAAGCCCACTTTCAAATTTCCCGCCAAGTTCCCGATTCAACCACGTACACATCGACATCGTTGGTCCGCTACCTACATCGCCTCAAGGACACCGATATCTCGTTACGATGATCGACCGAGCAACGAAATGGCCCGAAGCTGTACCTACCGACGAAATATCCGCCGAAGTCATAGCGAGAGTCGTCTACGAAAAATGGATAACTCGTTTTGGCTGTCCGGAAACACTAACAAGCGACCAAGGACGTCAATTTGAATCACAACTATTCGCAAGCCTCATGTCAACTATGGGAATCAAGAAAACTCGATCAAGTCCGTACCATCCTCAAGCAAACGGAATGATCGAACGCTGGCACCGCACTCTCAAAGCCGCACTCAAAACTCGCCTAGCAACAAACTCCACGTGGACTGACGAGCTACCTACAGTCCTACTCGGTTTACGCGCCGCCGCGCGCACAGATACCGGCGTGAGCGCAGCCGAACTTACCTACGGCCACAACCTACGCCTACCGAGTGATTTTTTCGTCCCGCAACAACAACAACAACAAATGGACTACGGATACGTCAGCAATCTACGAGAAACAATCAACTCACTCAAACCCGCGGAAAAAGGTTCGCATAGCAACAAGCGACCTATTTTCGTGCACCGAGACCTCAAGCACTGCAAACAAGTTTACGTTCGAGTCGACGCAGTCCGAAAACCTCTGCAACCGCCATACGAAGGTCCCTTCACTGTCCTCGAGCGAAACGAGAAAACTTTTACGCTGCAGCTACCAGGAAGAACCGCAACAATTTCAATCGACCGATTGAAACCTGCCTATCTCCTCAGCGACGAAGCAAACGCAGAACCGACTCAAGCGCCACCTAGTAACACGGCTAAGCAAGCTGCCATAGCAAACGCGCAGCCACCTAGCAACACGTCGCCGCCGCCGCCACAGCAAGTACCCGCGCAACCAACTAGCAACGCGCCGCCGCCACAACAACAAGTACCCGCGAAAACCCCTAGCAACGCGCCGCCACAGCAACAAGCTACCCTAGCAACCGCACTGCCGCCGCCGTCGCTCAAGACTACACGAGCCGGCCGAGTGAGACGCCTGCCTGTACGTTTCACTTAGGAGGGAGCACTGTAGGTACTACCTACCGGTACTACTACAATAATAATGTATCGCGAGCTAGAACATGCAGCATGCATTACCACTACTTACCAGAGTTACCAGTACCAGTCCAGGGCGGAAACCAACCCGCAACATACCACCAACACCATTACCATTACCAGAAAACAGTTACCAAGGGAAGGATAAATAAAACAACAACTTTATTAAGAAAACACACACACAGAACCATTGATCAATTCAGAAACATAAGAAGAAATCGTCCTGAAAAGGACGAACCATTGATCTATCTTCGATGAAACAAGAGATGGTCGTCCTGAGAAGGACGGTTTGCTGCACGTGTTGCGCGAGCGAGCGCAGCCGCAGAAAGAGGCCGAAATACTGAAGCGCTCAGTATTTAGCTACGACAGGCGACGACGCAGCAACCGCGCCCCCTGCCGGATTGGTTCCACGCAGCCTAGCGGAGCCGCGCGAAAACTATCGCGCCATTATTTTAAACACACTTTCTGATTGGTTCTTGTAATTTAAAAACTGTTTTTCTATTTGCTGTACATACTTTTATTTTCGTGTAACTTTTTTGTATAAATTGATGTGCATTTTGTAAATAAAATTATTCACTCGTCTTGCTTCTACAACTTAACTACTGGAGTTTTATTTAGCACCAACACTCGCTAAAGTTTCATAACGGTTTTTTTTGATTTTTAACCTAAAAGCTACACAACAGAGCCTTAAAAAGTCAATGGCGCATATTTTAGATTTCGGCATGGTTTAGAAGATATTAATTATTTATCCGGAGTGGCGCTAGTTTCGCCTCATAAAGAAAGTAGAAGCGTAGCGTTCTACTATGTCTATGGTTTTACCTAACGTGTCTATGGAAAAGATAAAACTATTTTTATAATGGCAATATTTGAAGCCGGAAGTAGGAACTGATCCAACCAATCAGAATAAAGCGAAAACCCCACGCAGCTCGGCGGGATTACTCGGTCGATCGGTTCGGTAGGATTCGCCTAACTCCGGTTACTTCCTTTCCTGCTTTAGCCCTACTCTGGGACTAGGGAGTGAGTGAAATAGACTGCACACAGGTTGCCAAAGGCCAAAGCCAAATCACGAAACGCCAACAACGCCAACAAAGAAAATTAACAATCATTATTTTTCTTCTGTCTGTGATCGATCTTTCTTTTTGGCGTGGCGTCCATGGGAACAAGTTGTGTGTGGTGTGTTATCGTCAAAAATACTTACTAATCTGATTTAACTTCTTTCCTTTTTAGCAGTTACTTCAGTTACTACTGTAGTATCGTGGTTTTTTATTACTAACTTGTAAGTAAATTAATATAAAGATGAGGCCGCAGAACGGAGACGACGGTTTTGTAAGTATAATTTTTTTCCCTAATGCGTAGAAGGTATTCTCTATTTTCTTTTAATTCTTCTTTCTTGTAGTCTATTGCTAATGTAGGTTAGATGGGATATTTGTTGATATTCAATCAACTAGGCATTAAAATCTATTTTTTATTTTTGTATATTCTGTTCTGACCATTCATCCCGTTTAGAGATTTTAGTAACGCCGCCGCCATTTTGTTGAGTTTGCGTCCTACTTTCAGGATGAGCCCGAGGTTCACCGCAAGATCTTCATTGGAGGTCTTAATTACCGAACCACTGATGAATCCTTGAAAGCTCATTTTGAAACATGGGGTGAAATAGTCGACGTTGTTGTTATGAAAGATCCGAAGACGAAAAGGTCACGTGGCTTTGGCTTCATTACCTATTCAAAGGCGCACATGGTAGATGATGCTCAAAACAACAGACCACACCGAATTGATGGCCGGTAGGTTCATTGTCTCATTATAAATGTAGGAACGTAGGGTATACAACACGTCCTACTATGCAACCAAATTAGGTAGGTGTACTTAGATGTTTTTAGCAGAACCGTACAAACTTACTGCTTTGTTAGTCTCGTGTACACTGTGTGTGTGCGATATTAAACGTGGAGCCTTATAAGTTCGAGTAATTTCGTCTTCAATTTAGTTTCTTTTTTTTGTAGTTACTTACCTATGCAATACCTACAATATTTTATATTTTCACTACAGTATCGTCGAAACAAAGCGTGCCGTTGCCAGACAAGACATAAAAAATCCCGAAGCTGGCGCTACTGTTAAAAAACTGTTTATTGGTGGAATAAAGGATGACCATGAGGAAGACCAACTGAGGGAATACTTTTCCGCTTACGGCACTGTACAGAATGTCAGCATTGTGACTGACAAGGCCACTGGCAAGAAGAGAGGTTTTGGCTTTGTGGAGTTCGATGATTACGACCCTGTTGATAAAGTTTGCTGTAAGTTTTACATTTTATCTAAATTCAATGCCTACCCCCACAAAATTGCCCCAGATTGGAAGAATGTGTCCTAATCTGGCTTCTCTATTTGTGGAAATTAAAACTTTGACATAAGCTATACCTGATTTCACACATCAACTGAGGTCTGGTACGCAAGTCAAATGACAAAATTTTATAACATAGGTACTTACTAATATGTAATTATAATATTTTATTGTATAGTTAGTTAATTACCTACGACATTGTTTTATATATTCTATGGTTTATTTCAGTGAATGTTCCACACAAGGTCAACGGTAAACAGTTAGACGTAAAGAAAGCTCTTCCTAAAGATGGTGGAGATCAAAGAGGAGGCCGAGGTGGCGGAGGCCCGAGGGGAGGCGACAACTGGGGCAATTCCGGTAATTTTCGATATTTTTTCCTTTTAAAATTTTGTTATCCTTCCAAAAGTGATCTGATGCTAAAGTATTATATTTCAGGTGGTGGGGGTGGATACGGAAACCAGCAAGGAGGGTGGAACAACTCAAATCCTTGGGACAACAACCAGGGTGGGTGGGGAGGTAACCAGGGAGGGGGATATGGGGGTGGCAATCAGAGAGGCAATGGAGGCGGTGGGGGCTGGGGTGGTAACCAGGATTTTGGTAACTATGGTGGCCAAAGCTACGGCGGGGGGCCAACAAGAAACCAGCAATATTCTAACAACCGCTCTACGCCATACAATATGAACCAGGCTGCTTCTGGTGGAAGCGGAGGCGGCGGGGGATACGGCGGCGGCAACTACGGGGGGCAGGGGCAAGGCAGAGGCAGATTTTAACAACGTGAGTATTATGATACCTTAGACACTGTGCCCTTTCACATCATCTACTAACTATCATCATTTAACAAATTCCAAATTAATTCCTCACCATAAATACGTTTTATCCTTCTCATGCATTTTCTGGTTATTTATTTTCTATAATAGGCGTTTTATCCACTACATAGCATTAATTACCTAAATCTCAGATTATTAGAAACTTTTAAAGTAAGGGGTTTGGATGTTCAGGGCTGTATTTATTGATTTATGCTATGCAGGTAGCTCTAATTTGTGTTAGTTGTAATGAAACTGATAAATGGTTTTTTCAATCTCTAGGTTTCGTGCTAAGTACACTAGTAAAGCAGTCTTTACCGAGCTAGTGTAGGCAGTACGCTCCGGAGCTCTAGATACACCTCACGGTCCGCGATCGAGACCGACTAGGAGAAGCCGTCAGGATATCAATATTTTACGTGTAGTCGGAGCTCTCGTCTCAAATATCTCATTAATTTTATACCTATGCTTAGTATGTTTTAACGTGTACTGATTTGTGTAAGAGTTAGCCTATCATTGCAGTACATAGGTACTTGACATATTTAAGAATTGTAGTTTGTTTTATGAAAATCAAAATAAGATGTCTTTTTTAGGTTTATGAAAGTACAATTTAGGATACTTAATTTATAATGATCCAACATAAATAGCTCTTAGGTATTAGCGATCTTTTTTGCTGACATAAAGAATCATGATTTTATTATCTTGACTTGATAACAGTATTCAGTAAAAATATTGCTGCCAAGCTATTTCGATGTGGAGTTTTAGGTATAAGTAAGTTAGGTTTAAATAATTTCGAATGTAAAGAATAAAATTTTAATATCAATAGCCTAGGATTGTTTCTTTAGAATTGTATATAAATCTCCTTTACTGATTACTGCAAAATATGAGGCGAATTTGTAAGTACTTACATCTTAAAATATTTTTTAAAGTTTTATTTTTGCTACATTTACAACCACTTCCTTACCTTGCAACGTTCGTAACATATACAATCAATGATAAGCTTGTGTATAGTCGTATCGTTTATTCTTTAATAAAGGTAGATAATTCAGTAGTTAAAATATAGAAGTTCACATTTATTTAAAAAAACCCTGCTACTATTTACCTCTAGGTAAGGTAGGTACCCTAAGTTTAGTTTTTCAACGACCGACCCAGGATTACATTTAGAAGATTGCTGCTGATGCTGGTGTTTTCTGCACTTAAAAGTATGTACGATCCTCTTAAACTAGGTACCTTCTTATAGTATGTAGTTAATCTAATCTTCTTAATCTAGGTAGGTACTGAGTTTTTCCTAGTAAGTAGGTAGCTAAAATATTGTTCTATCCAAAAACACTGGTGGCAGTCTTCTAGAAACCGGAGAGATATGAATTTATTACCACCTCTTATAAATTGTACCGTTAAATGACCTCTCATTGGATTTTTGTAACGGTTGAACGTGACCGTTAAGTATCGTCTTATTTAGTCAGCGAGGTTGAAGACCCAATTTCTTGTTGCTGTTATGCGGGTTTTGATAGGTTGTAATGTATACGTCGTAGGAAGAATTGATACTTAATTAGTTTTTTTGCAAAAAAAACCTAGGGAATTTGCGAAAACTCGGATAATTTGATTTATGGATTTATTTTGATTTATTTATTTATTTTATTTTTACTTTCTTTCAATTGCAAAAAAAACTATTATATTTAATTAAAAAATTTGACCTTTCTTAACTTTGATTGGCTAGATTATTGCTTGCTGGTCAACTCTTATTCTGATTGGTTCTCTGGTAGAACCAAGGTTATATCAAATTATCCGAGTTTTCGCAAACTCCCTAGTCTTCCTACCACGCAACGTGCACCATCTTTTTTTTTTATGTTTTCCTAGTGGCCTTAAACTGGCATCTCCTGAAAAAAATGCATTTATGTAAGTAGTCTGATCAAGCAATAGGAATTATTTTTCTTCCTTTTGGAGCTGCGACTAAATTGTGAAGATACCATATGAACTGACATTAGCTTCTACCCTTGCGTTCTAAATTTTTGAGAATATTCTATCGCCTGACAACCGGGGATAGTGTAGTTTTTCCCAAAAGTGAATAAATACCCTTGCGTTCTACATTTTTGGGAATATTCTATAGCCTGATATCCGGTGATAGTGTAGTTTTTCCCAAAAGTGAAAGAAATTATCAAATTTATTCAGTATTTTTGGAGCCTATTCAATGCAAACAAACAAACGCGCAATCAAATCTTTCCTCTTTATTATTGGAATAGGATAAATGTATGAAAATAATATTGCCTGCTTCTTGCGGTAAGCAACACTGCGATATTGTATCGTGCTATCTGCTAAAGCAGCCGAAGCAAGTGCGTAGATGTATGAATCGCTCCAGCATGGCTGCCAGCTCAAGAACCATAGTAGGTAGGTATTTTTGCTTTGCCGTTATAATTTTGAGAGTTCATTGACAATTTCGTGGGTTGTATGTATCTACATACGCTGCTGTGTGGAAAAAATCCTATGCCGTGTATATACAGCCTCGAAACCAGTTACTAATTCGTCAATATACCTACTCAGAAAATTTATGCAAAGCGACTTAGAAGGCCTAACGTACATAGTACCTACATTTAAACAGAAAAATTAAACAAATGAGTCTTAAGATGACATTTAAACAGAAAAAATAAACAAATGAGTCTTAAGATGTTGAAAAAGATTTTTTTTTATGATACAATGATTTTAAAAACTTTAAGTATTGGATTAAATTAAACGAGGCCACAGAGATCACAATTAGGTACGATACCTATAAACTATATTATCCTAGGTAGTTAAAGTGGCCAATTTTATGATCTAACCTTAAACCAGTACCTACCTAAACAAAAAATTCTGAGCAAAGCTTGGTGTCTAGTTATATTTTACAGGTTACAGGTTTCTACAGGTTATATTTAGGAGTTCGGCAATGGTTAAGCACCAATTTAAGTTTATGTACATAATGTGGTAGGAATTTAATATTTTTCGAGATTCGATTGGAGCTAGTATCGCTTTAATAGCGCTCTTAAATTAAGAGGGCGATCTATTCTAAACCATGGCCGAAATAAAAAATGTGTGCCCATTGGCATGCAGCACTAAGTAATCTTGCTTAGAATTGTTCAAGGCACTGTTGTTTATATGCTTTCAGGTTAAAGGTCTGAATTGGTAAGTTTACTGTTTGTTGATAAAAGTAGCCACCTGGGTACCTAACAGTTTGTTTCCATATTGAACAAACAAACAAATGTCACTAACCATATATACTAAAAGATATATTTAGCCTTCAAATGCTTAACCGAAGCTCTTAAAAGGTAAAAATCTTTTTTAAAACAAGCTTTTATTTTATTGAATGAATATTTTTCGAGTTATTCTCAGCATGGCCTTTGATACCCATATTGGAGTGCACTGAAAACAACTAGTCGGCCATCTTGAGTTTCCGCCATGTTGGATTTTTAATGACGTTATATAACAGCTATGTTTTGTCAGGTGCACTGAAAGTGTACAATGTACATACCTATTCGATTCAGCTCAATCGGTTAAATCTATCTGCTTCAAATTTGAGGTGCAAGTTCACCCAAACACACATAGGTACATACACCTACATTGCAAGATAAATAAAAGCTTTCAAAGTAGCATAATTGAAAGAATAGATATTACTTATACAATAGGTACAAACTATAGAGATTACTATGAAATAACTATTAACGCTTCCTTACCCACAAAGTTCAGCGCACATGTGGCGTGGCGCGGTTCAGATACCGAGAGGATTAAAATTTAAAATGGTCAAACATACATGCCACAGTGTTGAGGTGAGGACCAATCTCCTGCCGTTTCTTAGATGAAAACCTGTTTTGAACCATAATGTGTCATACATTTAGAGACCGGTAAAATTATTAAGCATTCCCTCGGGATCTTCGCCGCGCGGGGCCTTGGAGATACACAATCCTTCATTATTTTCATTTATGCATGTGTTTTTTCTAATTTGATAATTTTGTTTTTCATGGTAACTTCTGGGGCATATAACAATGCCCTCAAACCCATATACCTCTAGCCACGGGCAGTGATTGTTGATCGCGGGTAAGTTTTTTTTAATACAGTGCGCTTCCTTATTTTGGCTTTGTTCTTAGTAAAAAAAATAAACAAATATATTGAATTTAAGTACATAATATATTGTTTTATTTATAAGATACCCGGTTCTATGGTTTCAATAGTTTTTCGGTAGGATAATAGTAGTTTGCAACAAGGGTGTAAACTGATTATTATGTATGAGGGTGATCGGTCTGTTAAAACCCGAGCGCAGAGAGATTTCAAGGGTTTATTCCCGCGTATTGAGGGAATAATGGTGATCGTCAGAATGGCTGGTCACCAGTCCAAGGAACGCTCACATGCACATGTGGTTTAAAAATAAGTTCCGAACTTCTATGCTTCCTCAGTAAGTACTTACTTTTACTGGAAGAAAAACAAAAATTTTAGGTGTCCAGCCATTCTGACGATAGGATGGCTGGGCACCCCTTGTACTCACTTAATCGAATTATCGATTATTTCATCGTTCATAGAGAGAGCATATTCCTTGTTCTGTGGTTCATAATTTGGTTCCCATTTGCTTCCTCCAAATTTTTCGAACCTCTGCTGTACCTATCAAAGATATAGATTCTATATCTTTGTTAGGTACATTATAGAATAGCTATATTATAGAACATCACCCCAGTGCCTGGCACAAAAATAATTGCCGTTTCGACCGCGCAACCAAGTTCTGAAATAAAAAATATACAGGCAAAAAAGATTTTGTTAAAAAATAAGCTTTATATGGTTTGTTTGTGTATATATATAGGTGTAGATAGTAACAAAAAGCTCATGTTTATCATCAGATTTATTATATATTAAACACCTTTACTTATACAAAAAAAAACATACAAAGCTTATTTTTAAACAAAACCGTTTTGCCTGTTACTTTTGCCAGGCACTGGGGTGATGTTCGATATCTTAATTTCTATGATAGGTACAGCATCGAGGTTTGAAAAATTAGGAGGAAGCAAATGGGAACCAAACTATGAACGATGAAATAATCGATAATGAATATAAAAAAAACATTACGGGGGAAAATAATTTTCCATTATAATTTGCCAGGTACTTGAGGCACTATCTGATCAAATATTATTATAAATGCTATAGGTAATAATATTTAAGAACTTACGAATAATGCGGGGTGTAAAATGCACGTACCTTACCTACCTAATAAAGCTAAATTTGCTGCTAAAACTGAAACTAAATTTGCGCGGGAACTAGGATGGATGTCCAGTCCCAGTCTCCAATATTATGGATGTTGCGCTAAAAATTTAAGTAGGTGTAGGTACCTAACTGTACTTGAAGTTTAGTTGCCACAGGGCTATATTGCATCCAGAAAGACCTATGTATACATACATAGTATATATTCTACCGACTGCCCCTATATGTGTGAACGAAAACAGGAATTCACACAGTGTCCCATAAGTCGACGATAAACCTCAATCAGGAGATAGAGTAAGTCATTACAGCTACCAGAAAAATAAAATAAAAATTCTAGAACCTGTGGTATTAAAACTATGACAATTTAGAAAAAATCTAAACAACCAACACCGTGTGACTATCTTTTCCACCTTGATGCTACAAATGGTAACTTGCTCGGTTTCATTTTTGAAATATAGCCCCGAGTAATGCGTCTATCAATTGTAGCCTAAGATTTGAAGTCATCTACATTAGTTTATAAGAAAATGCTCGTTTCTCCCAACCAAAAACTATTAAAAAAATACGTGCTCAACTTTAATCTGCTGTACTGAAAAAAAAATGTACTGAGCTTTCTTGGCAAGTAGTTTTAAAAGTTTGCTTATTTCATACAGATTTCATAGTGGTATGACATTTGCTAGATTATCCCTAAAATAAAGCTAAAAAAAAACAATTCCATTTGCTAAAGTAGTAAAAATCTAATTATTTTCTAGTAGGGGTAAAGGGGTTTATAGTACCTAAATCAAGAACAACACTAAAGGAAAACGAGTAAATACTTACTTACTTGAATTTTAACTTTATTTCAAATTAAAAATTTTAAATGTTAATCTTATGATCCACGCGTGTGTAGGCTAGGTGCATTGTGTAAGATTGCTAAATAAAAAAGACAGGCATTATATTTAATGCCTCGCAAACAGATTAAGTCGGATCGCAACCCTATGGCTTGACTCTTTTACCATGTGAGATAGGTGGGTGTCTGCTTTGCGACGCTACTCACGTTTAGATAGGTGCCATCAAGAAACCCTGCGGTCCGCTGCGGAAAATGCTGCTAGGTTAGAGACTAACGGTGTTTAAAGCATCAGTATAATTAAATCTATGGTTTATAAACTAGTCGACCCGGCGAACTTCGTACCGCATAACATATTACTATTTTGCTCATGTATTATACCTATAAACCTTCCTCTTAAATCACTCTATCTATTAAAAAAACCGCATCAAATTCCGTTGCATAGTTTTAATGATATAAGCATACATAGGGACAGACGCGGGAAGCGACTTTGTTTTATACTATGTATTGATGATGATGATTGATGATGAGCACAATCATTCATGCGACAACTTGTTTTATGATCACGATCGACATACACTCGACATAAGTCACATTGTTTGAGTTTTGGTGCATCCTGCAACACACACTAAACATTTTAGGCGATTACACCCAAGTAGCAACCGATAGATTTAACTGAGTATTGAAGATTTCTTGAAGGCAACATGGCTCATTCCAGCTATTGCCTTGGCCAAAACTATTATGTCCCTCAAGATAGCCCTAAGACTTGCTTGGAGGGTCAGTTAAGAAAAAGTGGGCACGGTATTTAGGAGAATACGAAGGGGGAGTTAATACTACTGCTAAATCATACTTTAACCTTACATAAGCAATTGGGATTTAATAGGGTTTTCCAGATTCCTTAACTAAGGTTTCGCGATATCTTGAAGTTTAAGTAAAGGCAGCAAAATAGATTTAAATGCAAAATTAAAACTGTTTTATAATCTATTTCACTAATGCAATTTTTGCTAAGCGAAGAAAAATTTAAAACGTTTTCAATTTAAGTAATCATAATAAAGAAAATATGGTGAACATTTTATGCTACAACACAAGAACTTTACTTAGTGGTAAGAATTTGTAAACTATAAGTAAATATGACAATTAGAAATCCGTTTTATTTCGTCGTAAGCAATAAAAATCTTAAACGCATGATCATTTATCGTGTAAAATCGATAGAAAGAGCCATAAAACAAACGGGCTCTCGAAATAGCTTGAAATAACAATAAAATAAAGAATAATTGTATATGGAATAAAAATAAAGTTATCATTTATGTCATTAATATTACCTTTTCTCATCACATTATCACTTATTTCTTCAGTAAAAACGATTACACTAGTCACATTTAACTGAAATCCACACTTTTTTCACGATATCACTTCGATTTTATTTTGTTGTTCTGTTTTCTAAAAGTTCAAAATGGCGTATAATCTTTTTTTACTTGACGAAATCTGAATTTAGAAAAGTAAGGATTCAAAAGGGTAGTTGAGTATCAATTAAATCAAAGATTAATAAGTTCGATTTGAAATAATGCTATTTTAGAAATGTTTTACTCAAAAACGATTTCCTCAAATCTCACTTAATACTTAATCGTTTTACTAAATCAAACGTAAGTAACATTTAAATCTCACAGTATTAAGTGATCCTTTAGTTTGATTAAGTAAATCCTCAACGATTTAAGTGATACTTCCGATTGATTTCATGAATACTATTCTGATTTATTTGATCCTTTACTTTGATTTCTTAAATCAAGATTTCTTATCGCCGCCTCCGTGCTTGAATGTTCAACTTCCATTTGTTTACTGTTCAGGAGAAGGTTTTTTTTACTTATTATCAAACGAGATGTTTAGTTTCAGGAATGATAAATGCATATTTATAGTTTTTAGTCTAATATATGAAATTGCCAATAAATTTGTTTACGATGCTGTGATTTTACGTATTTTATCATACTTTTAAAATGGAGGTTGAACAAAACTGCGAATAAAAATGTTCGTTCATGGAAATACAACACTCCTGCCATGGAGATAGCACAGTGTTCCTTAAAATTGTTGCGTGCTTGTTTGTCCAACCTCCTAATACCATATACAGGATGATTAAATTACTTCGTAAAAAAATTTGTTTTTAGATGATAAAAGGTATAAGAAATTAAAATCAAGAAATAAAAAAAAAAAAAATTTAGACTCAAGTAATAATAACATAAACATAACGAAATGATAAAATATACCTACTTAATTATTGTTGAAAATTTGGTTGTTGTGTTGAACCATTGTGAAAGACAGACAAAAGGACTATCAAACAGAATTAACATAATAATATACTTAATTCTCAACCGTTTTATTACAAAGTGAATTTATTAACATCCAGTATCAGTACGTTTAAGTTTCTATTCGGAAATGAACATTATTAAAAAGTACTTATTGCTCGAAAGTCGCCAAAGTACGCCTTTTGCTTGTTTTGAAATTGGTACTCGCCATCCTGCTGCAGCTTTTAACGTTACTAGCAGTTAGTTTTCTTAGTTTTGAACACAATAAAACTAATTTATTAGGTTTTTGCAAGCAAACTAAAGGAGCAACCAAGTTCATCACAGAAAAAACAAAATGGCCGGGTAGCGTGACGTACTGTGCTGTGATTGGTCGGCCGGCTGGAGTTTGAACACTCAAGCACGCAACAAATATTTCGATGCGGGACTTTGGGTAATGCTGTGGAGGTTGGCTAAACAAGCACGGAATTTTTGTTACGATGATGTGGGCTTCAAAATTTAAAACGTGAAATTTATTGTATTTTTTCTAGGAAAAGCCTTTTTTTACTTGACCTTCTAGACCTAAATTACATCGTTAACAATCCTGCATCAAAAAGTAATTTTCGACCAAAATGGAGTTTGAACACTTAAGCACGGAGCCGACGTTATCTCACAGTATTAAGTGATCCTTTAGTTTGATTAAGTAAATCCTCAACGATTTAAGTGATACTTCCAATTGATTTCATGAATACTATTCTGATTTATTTGATCCTTTACTTTGATTTCTTAAATCAAGATTTCTTTGTTTTGCAACGGAGTTAGTTTTTCTAATACCAAGTGTAAGTGTTGAAAGTGATAGACGTATGAAATATTATTAGACACATAAATTAGATGTTTATGTACAATTGTGTTTATCAGAATGCATTACAAGGTTGTTCAAACGAATTAATATGATCTATGTTTGTGGCTGGCATGTTGGCGATTCGGGTAGGAAGTGACGTGACTTGGCTATGTCTATATGGCAGAATTTTAAAGGATAATTTCGAATTCAAGCTTTTGTAAGTATTCATCACTTCCGCTTATGGTTCCTTTCGCAAAATGACTTTTTTTTATAGTGTCCCTTTTGTATGTACATGTAAACTTGAGCTAGTGGAGAAATGGTCATTTTTCGAACGGGTCATTTTGCGAAAAGCACATTTTGCGAAAAGGACGTTTTGAGAATTCTTTAAAAGCGTTATGGTTTTCAAAGAAAGTTATTATGTTTTTTTTGGTATTTTAGCAATAAAGTGCATTTAAACAACAGCAGAGCTTGCATATAAAGTCAAGTGTGTGTGGCAAGTATTTCTATCAGACCATTCTGCTCACAATTGTGGCAAAACAAAAACTGTTGTAATAATTTATTTCACTGCCTTTTGCTGCTTTTTAAGAACCACAAAAGTACATACCATAAGAAAATCAGCAATGGTTTTCAATGCTGTCATATCATCGAGTTATCATATTTTGTTTAGCTAAGAAAGCTGTGTTAGAGCTAGTTCGGAAAATATATATAAACTACCTGCATTGGCAACCTAATACTTTTAACTTATTTAAGTGTATCAAATACTTATTCAAAGACTAATCATACAAAATGTATTATGCTAAACGAGTCCGTGACCGTAACTACATACCTACTTTGCATCGATTAAGAGTGAAAGGCCCTACAATTTAGACCCATAATGCACCGTTCGCAAATATTTCTTCGAAACTGTCTACAAAAAATAAAAGCAAAAGGGACATTACGACAAAGGTTTTTTCGATGTGGTACATTTTGAGAAAGGGTAATTTTGGGAAAATACAATTTTAGAAAGGGACATTATGTAAAAGGAAAATTATGGGAAAGGGACATTTCTGTGTTAAAGGTTATTTTTTTAATTTTTCAACGTCTTTGCTAATTTAATTTTTCTCCATCTTGTACAAACCGTCCCTCTAAATCAATTATTACTTATAAAATAATAATTAATACAAAATTTATTTGTGTTTTGCCTAGCAAAAACTGATTTGAGGACAAACGTCTTAATATGGCTTTTAGTTTGGATAGCAAATCTTTTTTGCATTAGTGCGACTGTATAAGTCGAAAAAATATCCCCTAATGATTTAATTCAGTTTACAAATAATGAGAGTTGAGTGAAAAGAGAGTTTTATGGTTTATCTGAAACCTTAATTAATACTGAATAGGTTTAAGATGATTTAACTACGATTTGTATAATCTTTATTTTCTCAAAAAGCGGTATTGGAATACTATATAGCCTTTAAGAAATATGTGACTATGTGAAATCGTTTTTTATTTAGTTAAATCACAATACAGGCACTGTTAAGATATATGCGATTTAAACAAAATTCTTCAGTGCTACTTGGGCATCCTACGTCTCCTACCTACTTTCTTTGAAAACTTGACCAGAAGCCTGATGTTATCATATCAATAGAAAAGTTATGAAGGGAAGGTTTAGCAAATGAGCACCGCAAGTAGAATTTCACTTTTTCTTATCATCGTGGAAAATCCTTACTTCTGTGACCTCCGCATTACAGACTAGCTTGCAAAGCTTTAACCATGGTTGGTATTAGTAGACCTATCGTAGATCTCTCCAAAGGTCATGGAGTCGAACAACATGAACCGACTTCGAAAGTATTTACTATGAACTGATAAGCAAAGTTTCGAGGTAAGTAGGTAGGTACCACAGTATAACACTGTGATACCTATAAGTACTTCTAAGTAAATTAAAAATTGTAGTCGGTAACGGCTCGCTGTGACACGCCGCGACGATCGATGTCCTTCCTGCTAATAACCAAAATTAAAATTGGTTTATAAAAACCCCCGACCGAGTCAGATACCCTCTTCAACTAACTAGAACTAGAGCTGATCATCTTCAAAAGGTCATGGTTAGCTTACCATATAACTTTAAATAGCATTGATATAACACGGTGCAAAATTTAAAATCGATAGGACATATGGAAGGTAGGTAGTTATATCCCCTCATCGACGCTATTTTATTTAGAGCTGATCGATCATCTTCAAACGGCTGATCTGGTCATGGTTGCCTTACCATATACTTATCTATACCAATATTATAAAGATGAAAGATTTGTTTGTTTGTTTGTTTGTAACGAATAGGCTCCAGAAATACTGAACCGATTTGAAAAATTCTTTCACTGGTAGGAAGCTACATTAACCCCGAGTGTCATAGGCTATATAAGATTTTCAAAAAAATTAGGGATCCTTACCTAAACCCAAATAATGTAACCCAAGGTGCAATATTTTTTCCGTTGTTTACATAATTTTGACAGGTGGTTTGTTGTTGTTGTTTGTTTTTTATTCGGCCATTCTGGGCAGTCAGAAGTACATAGTCTATAGAGCCAAGTCTTTTGTAGTATCTTATATTCTATGGCGTAACGAAGTAAGCCGGGAAAGCTCGTTTTCAATATATTGAAGTAAGACGGTGCAAAATTTAAAATCGATAGTTAAGTACTTATATATGGAAGGTAATTAGATCCCCTCATCCACTATTTAAGAGCTGATCATCTTCCAACGGCTGATCAGTTCATGGTTGCCTTACCATATATACTTACTAACTTTCAATATATTGAAGTAAGATGGTGCAAAATTTAAAATCGATAGTTAAGTACTTATTGGAAGGTAATTACTTAGATCCCCTTATCAACTATTTAAGAGCTGATCATCTTCCAACGGCTGATCAGTTCATGGTTGCCTTACCATATACTTTTAATATCATTGAAGTAACTCGCTACCAAATTTCAATTCGATAGGACATATGGAAGGTAGTTAGATAGGTACCCTCATTCACTATTTAAGAGCTGATCTTCTTCAAATGGCAGATCAGTTTATGGTAACCTTACCATATACTTACTTTCAATATCATAGAAGTAACACTGTACCAAATTACGAATCGATCGGACATCATAATCATCAACTAGAAAAGAGCTGATGATCTTCAAACGGCTGAATAGATTTCATGAAACATGGCTAAGAACACTCGGGCTAAAATGATCTATGACACCAAAAAAAACTAAATGAAAATCGGTTAATCCGTTTGGGCTCTACGATGCCACAGACAGATAAACACGTTAAACTTATAACACCCCTCTGTTTTTTCGTCGGGGATTGAAAATAATAGGTACAAAATGGGTCAAATGCAAGCGATGGGACTTGTTAGTAATTATTATAGGTAGGTACTTGGAGCAGTATTTAATTAGCCTATGACCTGTACAAATAAAAGTCCTAATTACATTTGTTTAGCTGCCGATTCTATTCATATCGAACTAAGAACAGCATAATATGGCAGCTAAAAAAATTAACTGGTTTAATTGAGTAGGTAAACACTTAAAAGATAAAAACTTTTTATCAAAAAATTAAACCGCCGAAAAAACTGAAAAGCATTAAATAATTGGGAAACATTTTCTATTAGGCCTTAATTTACTCACTTCTTAAAGTAATTTTGGTTAACCAAGAAATTTTAAGTCGGTGCCACACTACACAAGCAAATTCCTTAACTACCTATAGCGCGATGCGCGGCGGCACACGTTTTTCGGTTATTTCTTTGAATTTCAGGTAATTTAGTGATCGTTATTCGTTGATTCTGTGGCACCGACTCAAAATTTCTTGGTTAACCAAAATTACTTTAAGAAGTGAGTAAATTAAGGCCTAATAGAAAATGTTTCCCAATTATTTAATGCTTTTCAGTTTTTTCGGCGGTTTAATTTTTTGATAAAAAGTTTTTATTTTTTGCTTTTCAGTTTTTTTGGCCAAATTTTTTGACCCCAGCCAATCACCCTTCACAGGGTGGTCGCACCCCACAAGGTGGCCACACAACCTGGTGAAGGTTTAGGGACTAACAGGATGAGGTTCGATCACGACCGGTCGGTGAGGCGATTTTTGAGGGAGGCCTATGTCCAGCAGAAGACGTCTATCGGCTGAGATTATGATTATTAACATTCATATAAAAAAGACTCATAATTATACCTAGCAGTTTTCATGTTAATCACAAAACGGCAATACAATCTGTGAGTGAACAATAAAGTCACCCCTATTTTTCCACCCTTAGGGTTGGAATTTTATTTCCAAATATTTATGGGACCAACTTCAAGGTATACCCTGTCGATTAAAAAAGGAATTATCAAAATCGGTCCACACAGTAAAAAGTTATGCGTGATCATACATAAAAAAAAAAAAAAATATATATACGCGACGAATTGAGAACCTCCTCCTCTTTGTTTTTTCGTCGGTTAAAAACCGAAATAATATATAATAAGTATGTAATATCCTTCACCTCTCAAAGTCCAAGTTAATTCATGATTTTGGAAAGTATCGATAAGTAGGTAAGCTTCGTAGGAATTTGCTGTCGCTGTGAGATCGCCCTATGATGTTGGTACAATTTTACTCAAAACGGAATATAAATAAAATGTTTGTAGGTATGTGATATATAGATAGACTCTGTAAGTATTGCAATCAATCGATATACCATAGTGATACCTAGCTGAATACAAGTGACATGGCCCTTGAGTGAGATGAGAAAATAAGCAGGGTCTAGCGATAGTCAGGAATAATCTAAGAATAAAATTTCCGAATATTATAAAATTAAATTAAAATACTATGCAACCAAGAAGATATGATTGGTTTTCCAAACAGCTGATGTAAGCACGTGTGCTTGAGACAGCAGTCAGCAGCGATACCCTCTGTCGAGCGGTGGGGTTGTCTGCGATTTTGGCCTAAAGTGAAAGTGCTTTAGGTGGTGGCCGAAGACCTCTGCGGCACTTCGCGGAGCCCCGCGGCCGCGGCCGACACTCCGCCGGCGATTCGCATTACGAAATAATGCCATTGAGGCGACGCCGAAGAATTCGCCAGTGAACGCGATGCCGCACCAATAAATACGCGGCACTAACAAAATATTTAATTCGCCTCAAATCAACCCTGGGACCCCCGCGACAATGTGCAAATGGAGATGTGTGACAGTTGTTATCGTGGTCCTTTTTTTGAAAACAAACTTCGCCAGGGAAATAGCATCGCCTGCCATCGATAATGATGTAAGTACCTATTAGTTGAGTCACCAAACATGATGGTGCTCATTACGTGCTCATTTGGCACACAGGAGGTTCAGCGTCCGTCAACACTTTAATGATATTATTATTATCTACTTATACCTTACATGTCGTCGCAGAGTTGCAGCTGACTCGGTGCATTGACTCGCAGCGTGCACTTTTACTTTCCGCCGTCGAATAGTTGTTACGCCTACAATATGTCTTCGTAGACAACTTGTTTTTATGGTTTTATTGCAAAGAAAACAAAGGATAATATATAATAAATAAAAACCTGAATTAGGTAGTTTAAATACTGCTTATTAATGGTTTACTAACAATTAAAATAACTAATTGTATGTAAAGTAACTTCCTTAAATTTAAATTCATCTTTTATAGAGTAAAAAGAGGTACCTACCTACCTAATTAAGAATATGCTAAAAGTGCCAATTTTTGCATTCTGAAGACTCTTAAACCATAGGATATACTTACTTAGTTAAAAATGATTAATAAAATATTGGGATACGTTTTGAAGCTATGTTAACATATTAGTCAAAGTTACCTAGTGTTGCTTCTTTCCTTACTTCGGCCAAGTAGGACCTAGTCCCCTAAACAACAATAAAATGACACAACAGATTCGAACCAACAAATAATCAAAGCACTTTGTCAGTGTGGCTTTGATAAGTAAACCGGCTGATAATCAGCCTTACTGATTATTTATGGTGCACACTGGCCTTAGTAAGTAGGTAAAACAGTTGGCATTGATGTTAAGTGGATTGAGACGCGGGTGCACGCGGGTTCGATTTCCAGGGGGGGCAATCATTGTTATGATGAATATCGATGTTGGTTTCCTGGTCTGGGTGTAATGTATTCGTCGCTGTACCTATATGTTTCGGGCTCCCTAGATACAGGTTCTTCCTGGTTAGGGGGCCTGAGTGTGATGTGTTATTATATTATTATTATATAAAACAGAAAGCTTCTAAAATATGAGCAGTAATCAGCGATAGTTACAGCGTTAATTTTTGTAATACGTAAGTACCCAATAAAGTACATAAATGGCAACTTACAATCATACCATCACTGCTCTGCGTCGCGTAGAGGAAATGCAACAACTTTCGCTGCATGTTAGCTAAGAGCTTAAGCAAGTACCTAAGACCTAAGTAGTTATTTTCTAAGATCCTTTATTGTGTTTAATTCAGACTGTCAAACAATTTATTATCCTGGTAAATTATTTTTATATCATAACTAGACTGAAATCTGGTAGATCGGCATGTTACTACGTAAAATCACAGAAGTAACGAATCACAAAGAAATCATCCAGATTTTAAATTTGACAAATATTTTCAGGCTATAAGTAACTATTCCGTAATCAGTGCTAACTATTTTACTAAGTAGGCATATATGTTGCCATTTATTTTATTGATAAATAATAAATTTATATCCCGTAAAGGCAGCCAAAAAATATAAAGATAAAGATAAGAAACGCCTAATTTTCATAAGAATACAAATTTATACAGTAAAAATTTTAACACCAAAGGAATCAGAATATACAATATATATATATATAGGTATTAACCTACTGAGCTTCTTGCCGGTCATTATTATACTTATCTACATAATCTTTTGTTTACGTAACACTTCCTCTTGGCTTGGACTTCCACTTACCGAAATTGCTCTTACGCAAGCGAAGTCGGATAATTGTATGCAGCCTACTTTCCTATTTCGCGTTTTGTGTTCTAGTACTTAATTGGACCTAAGTCATGCGTGATAATGTAACACGTGGATTGATTCATTTCGTAGGACTGCTCCAAGTCAAGGGAAGTAAAGATTACGTGTAAAACTGTAAATAAAAAAATATGATAAGTGTACCTAATAATCAATCAATACATAGTATAAAATAAAGTCGCTTCCCGCGTCTGTCTCTATGTATGCTTAAATCTTTAAAACTATGCAACGGATTTTGATGAGGTTTTCTTTATTTAATAAGTATAATTACATTCACAATATAGTAAGAGGTAAGGCGTACGAAGTTCGCCGGGTCGAATAATCAAATATAAAAACCTTTTAAATTTTTATACTTAGAAGTGTTAGAAATTATATTTTTGAAGTCCTACTGTTTTTGAAGTTTAAATTAGAACCTTAATTTAAGGTGTAAGTATATGTAAACAGAAACTGGAGAAATCCTAAAGTTTGCAAAAACAAGAGCATAAAAAGTTAAACTGCAAAAATTTTGTGAAAGGCTGCTTCAATTTGGAAAGTGAATTTTATTGTGACCTTACAGAGTTGTTGCCAAAAGCGGAGAAAATAATGCAATAGAGCGTAACTGAACTCTTTCTTTTGAAAACGAAAGTGATGAAATTAAATTTTATTTAAGGCTGTGTCATTGTTTGCTAAAATAGAAAAATATAATAAATACTGAACTGAATGTTTTTATTGCTTCCACTCTGCCTTTTGCTTCCTATTATACTTACTTATTTCAAAAGCAAGATACTAGGGACTAATTCCTAATGATATCACGGTTTCTTTTGGACATAAGCCCAAAATTGCCCATCTTTTATTGAATCGTAAAGTGCAGTGGCCTGCATCCACACTCAACCCAACCTGCATAAATAAAGATGTCTACATTGGAAAATTTGAGCAAGGTAGCTTGAAATGCTGAAAATTGCACCTAATTAATAAAAAAAAACTTTTAATAAAAAAATTAAACCGCCGAAAAAACTGAAAAGCATTAAATAATAGGGAAACATTTTCTATTAGGCCTTAATTTACTCACTTCTTAAAGTAATTTTGGATTACCAAGAAATTTTAAGTCGGCGCCACACCACACAAGCAAATTCAGTAATTACGTAAAGCGCGATGCGCAGCGACACACGTTTTTCGGTTATTTCTTTGAATTTCAGGTAATTTAGTGATCTGTGGCACCGACACAAAATTTCTTGGAAATCCAAAATTACTTTAAGAAGTGAGTAAATTAAGGCCTAATAGAAAATGTTTCCCTATTATTTAATGCTTTTCAGTTTTTTCGGCGGTTTAATTTTTTTATAAAAAGTTTTTATTTTTTGCTTTTCAGTTTTTTTGGGGATAATTTTGTTGACCCCAGCTAATCACCCTTCACAGGGTGGTCGCACCCCACAAGGTGGCCACACAACCTGGTGAAGATTGAGGGACTAACAGGATGAGGTTCGATCACGACCGGTCGGTGAGGCGATTTGTGAGGGAGGCCTATGTCCAGCAGTGGACGTCTTTCGGTTGATTTTATTTCATTTCCAAAGATATTGTAAGTAGGTATCAAAAGTTATAATGTAACACGGAAATGCAACCTGTGAGTGGATAAATCGACCCGCCGACCAAAAAGTCAATCGGTCCACACAGTAAAAAGTTATGCGTGATCATACATAAAAAAAAAATTTTATACGCGACGAATTGAGAACCTCCTCCTTTTTGTTTTTTCGTCGGTTAAAAACACATGGTAGGCTAGGTATACGCTACTTGTTGGAATAAATTGTAAACCTATGTAGGCTTTAGCGATTTTTCATGACATTGAACTTCTCAGCCTTAGGCCTTGACTAACCTATTTATCGGAAGGGATGAAATGTTTTAGCATTTGATGTTTGCAGTATCATTACATCTAATATGAAACCTAATTTGATGCTAAATCCCTAAAAAATAAGTACCTAACTACATAATAATGTGGCCACGTTGAGTAGAACCAGAAGCTTACTAGGTAAGTTGCTGTGCCCTGAATGTGTGTCAATGTAATAAATCATATATAAGTTCTCACATGGCAACGATCAACCTTAGCCCCATTCATGTAATTCGTGTCACCAGTTACCTCATAGATTCGATATTGGTTTCGACACTGTGTATCGTGGTGCCAGGGAAAGTGCATGAATATTGCATTTTATTGGAGGCCGGCGCATTCATGCTGGGTTGTTGCGAGGCAGACGCAGATAATAATTTATTGAGCAGTATGTATAAGTAAACATTGAAAATACTTAATAGGTATTTTATCTTCTTTAGCTGCATATACTGCGCTAAGCGAGTTTTTGTTTACATTACCGATACTGCAAGTGTCCAGTATAGTATGAACTGTTAAATAGCAACTACCAGCAGGCCGCTTGTCTCAGATAAACTGGTCAAGTGACGTTAATTGTTTTTAAATAATCCAATACGTAAATGACAAATTTAAAGTGAGCTGTAAAAATAATTATTGTCGTACTGCCACTTATGTCTGCTAAAACTGGACTTGCAACTATGTTGGGCTGCCCTGCCGTAACACAGTCTTTGACTAGTACGGAGGGTATGTATTATTTTTATATTTCTATTCTTTCGGATAACTACACTTTAATTGTTTAAAATTTTTAATTTAATTAAACTTAAAAAAAAAACTTTAATTTAATTAAAGAATAAGTATTAAATAAGTTTTAAGCGTAAGTCTTTTGTTCAACCGTTTCCTATCATTATTGTATATCTGTTGTAGACTATCTATGTATGAAATAAATGATTTTTATTATTTATTATTATTATTATCTCCGGGCTATAAATAAAAATTTTTTTAGACGCAGACACCGCATAATCCTTTAATACTCATAGTTGACATCTTATTGCCACCACTGCACCAGCCACGGAGGCAGTCGATCACAATAATTAAGTAATCAATCACACAAGAAGTACCAAGTTAAAAAATAATACCTACCGCAACGAAAAACACATACATATTATTCAACGTGCCTACGTTCTACGGCCCAGTCTGCTCTGTATTCGTACGATTCTAACATCCAAGTTTATTCCGCTTTAAGAGATTTGGAGGAGCGGAGCTAAAAAGTAGACCACAATAAGGCTATAGAAAGTTAACATTGACATTACCTACTGGCCTCAGTTACGTAAAAGCTGACATATGTGCGTGCTAGCTGTGAAAGTGTGCCGTAATAAGCTGAGCTTGTAAACGTAAACACCGGTTGTGTAATATACTTACTTACAGCTTATTTTCCGGTTATCTTTGCTTTAGATTGAGATAAAAAAAACAACAAGCACAATTTGTCTGCTACCCTGGCACAGTAGTCAGTAGTGTCGACTGCGATGCCCGAGGTTAGGGTTCGATACTCCGGGGCGAACATAACTTCGACTTCGTGACTGGCTTTTTGATTTTATGTTCTAGTATTCTGTGTGAAGTGGGTATGTTTCGGGCATCCTAGATACTACGTTCCTTGATACCAGTTTTTTTTAATGTATTGATTAAATTAACCACAGCTAACACGTCGAACTTCGTATCGCCTAACTTCGTAATGCCTTGAATTGTACATTTTTGAAAATATTCTATGTCTATAGCCTATGTCATCCGGGGATTGTGTAGCTTCCCAACAGTGAAATAATTTTTCAAATCGGTTCAGTACACGCAATCAAATCTTTCCTCTTTTGTATATTGGTAATAGATGAAAAAGTATAGTATCTTAATGGCGCAGTCCTTGTAAATTTGTAATTGTTATTTATCAAGGTGGACCAGCCGGGAGCCAACAGAACTCAGAGGTTCCTGTTCGACGCAATCTTCGGGCTGGAGGTGCCCGTGCTGGAGGAGCAGAGCCTCGAGGACGAAGACGACAACGACACCAAGCTGAAGAACTGCTCCTGCGGTACGTCATTTCATTCTACTCCTATTGCTAAGTTAAAATTATTAAAGTTGCTGCGACAAACCAAGTTAGCTACTCTAATACATCGCGAGCCAGGCAAAAACTAAATGCTGAGGTCTTCGAACAATTATACTTATGTATTTATAGTCTAAGGCTGAGGTATATATTGAATGTTCAAGGGATTATTTTCAGAAATCACAGAAAATTCAATACCTATATACTTATTCAGAAATCACAGTCTGCACAAAATAATGCCCTCATTGTTTCATTGAGATGGTATAAAAGAGTTCAACGGGATAAGAGTTCATACCGGGATTGCCGTGTGGTGCCGGCAAATAATTCCACCACTTCATTTCCTCTGAAAATTTAATTGACTCTTTCTGCGGTTATAATGCAAATCATCATTGAAAATTTTCTTAAGATCGCACCTATCTCTTTATTGCACAATTGTCCATGCTTATTTATACCACCCTAAACACTCTTTCGTTACCGTTTCGGCGGCGCTAGGGCATACTATGCGGACGGCTCCGGAATTAGAAGACAGGCATTGGTAAATTCTGTACTAATACAATCAATTTCGCATATGGAACCCTAAAAACGGTATATTTTGTGGTGTACACTTTTTTGATAACGTATTGTACAAGCACGTGTGTTTTATGGTACATAAGGCACATTAGTTTTTTATAATATAAAATGTTAATGTTTCACATTCACTTTATAGTGTGCGGCAGAGCAAACCCACTGCCTATTCGTAAGAAGCTGGGTAAAGTGGGTAAGTTGCGTGTACCCCACCTACCCTGCCATCTTGTAGTGTGTAGCAACTTTGTGGCATGTAAACTATGTGTTACTTTACTAATTAAATGTACTTTTTACCAGTCCCTACTTTAAACCTACTAAACTAATCCCTTACGGTATAAACCCCGAAGTATTTATTTATGGTTGAAGCTGAAAGTAATCCGTCTTTCTACTTTTGTTAACTTGTTCTGTCTTTGTATTTACAGTTTTAATTATTATAATAATATTGATGATCCTATCTTCGTCTCTGAGATTTAATAATTAACCATATACGGTGCTACCCAAAAAAAAAATAAACCTTGCCTAGATAGGCGGTTATCACATTGCCACGCACCACGCTGCATGTTGCGTTTCGACGCTACTACGCGCACGCGCGTGGATGCATTTTCAGTGTGTTGGACTGCGCGTGTTTCTATACAAATGGAGGTACTTACAATCAACGTTAGAATACGCATTCACGCGCCATGCTGCGTGATGCGTGGCAGTGTGAAGATCGCCTTAAATCTTGCCTTGCATAGAGCTCCTGATGATCGCAAATCCACCGCACATAGTTGAAGCGCCCTCTTGCTAAAAAAAAGTAATTAATAATAATAATACAGTTACAAACTTACAAATAACTTATTACTTACAACTTATACTTATTTTTATCGCATAGCCTATAAAGTGTTGATATTCATGTTTTTTTTTTTTACTTGGAAGTTTTTAGTCCAAGTCTACATGTCAATTCATCATTAATTTTTACATTATAAAAATGAATTGTCGCTGATACAGAATAGTACCAACGGTGGCAAATTCCCCACCCACTCCCTTTTTCTATGGTTAAAGTATGCAGAGTAACCAAATATCCAATACTAACGCAATTCCCGCAAAATACCTTGTGCCACTTTTCACAACTCAATGCAATACTAATATATCCACCTAAAATATTCCAGAATGTGGCGGTCCAAACCAGGAGAACAGAATCGTAGGTGGAGTCGCAGCCGGCACCAACAGGTACCCCTGGATGGCCAGGATTGTCTATGATGGTCAGTTCCACTGCGGAGCGTCGCTGCTCACCAAGGAGTACGTGCTCACTGCTGCGCATTGCGTAAGAAAGTAAGTCACACATCACACTTTTATTCAATGACAAACGTAAGCTTTATAACTCTGTACTTAGGGGCCAAAACTATTCATTACAACATAGTAAAATATAAAAAATACATTCAATCGAAGTTTTTTACGTTTCTCAAAGTATGTTTTTAGTTTTAGCACAGAATACCTAATAGTATTTTAGTAATGTTAGTCGTAAGTAGTAAAAGTACATAATATTCAGAGAATTCCAAAAGTCGGCACTTAGTTTAGTTTACGGGAAATTTTCCGCAATTTGACAGCTATCGTGCCTATTTTTCGTAACAAGGGGTTGCGCTACTCTATCGCCACTTTTTCTTAATATTTTGAAAATCCTTGTATAAAGTAACTTCAAAAATACTTCGGGCTAGGTACGTGAATTTTTTTGAAAAAAGAATTTTTGCTTGCAACTTGCTAACAAGCTATTTTAGCCTTTACTATTCGCATTAACTGTAGAATAGATAAAGACACCTATTAGTTCTTAAACAACCTTAAACCTAAAGACTTGAGCCTCTAGACTCTAGATAGAGCAGATGTGTACCCATCTGACACACGAACGAACATCCAGACTCTGAAAACAATATAGAGAGGTACTTATTTTGAACGAGAAGCTACGTTTATATTTGAGTTTGATGGAAAAGAAAAAAAGAAAAGAAAGAAAGAAAGAGATTTATTTACAGCAAAAAAACACACATTACATAATAATATACAATAGCCTACGAACAACAACAATAGCACATACTTCAAAATAGCGATAATAACGACGAACGATAATAGGGATAAGATAAATTAACGGGAGGAATACAGAATCTATAAGAAGTTGCAGATACATGTTACATCACATAACGTAATATTCCAAACACATTATGTGATAGTAGGAAGTGTTTAGTAGTTGTCAAACACGCAACATACATGCACTCTGCTGCGTAGCGTGTGTGTGTCTGAATTTCTCATGATGCTCCGATCACGCGACTTCGCGTTCTTTTGCCACCCGTTTATATATTCAAATTACAGTTATGCAAGGAGTGTATAACCGTTATTTTCTTTAGTTATTTTTTATAAAAAGTAAATAATAATAAGGTGTTTCATTTTCGTTGTAATAAAGTATTTTCTTATTTTTTGGTAATTATTACAGGCTGAAGCGCTCGAAGATCCGCGTGATCCTGGGCGACCATGACCAGACCATCACGACCGAGAGTGCGGCCATCATGCGCGCGATCACTGCCATCGTTCGCCATCGAAGCTTCGACGCCGATTCCTACAATAACGACATTGCTTTGCTGAAACTGAGGAAGCCCGTCAACTTTTCGAAGATTATAAAACCAGTTTGCTTGCCGCCTTCCAGTGAGTAAAGTCCTGTGTAGTAATGTCTCGACATTAATATTTCTGTTTGCAATAAAGTATTTTTCTATCTCTGTTACTCTTTACCTATAATGTTTTGTTTACCTACCTCGAGCGTAAACTCTTCAAAGTCATTTAGGATTCTGCAGGTTTTCCTTACGCTTTTGATATTCATTCAATCATGAAATCTTCCCCCATCTTCTCAGCCGATAGACTTCTACTGTTGTACATAAGGCTCCCCCACAAATCGACCGGTCTTGAGCGCCTTCCATCCAGTGTACTCCCGCAAACTTCACCAGTCGTCTGATCACCTTTTCGAGGGTCTGCTACTCTGAATCTTTCAGTGCAATAATTTTTAGGCCCCAGCGAAATTCTTCAGCGGCTCTCATCATTGTTGATTCAAATACAGCAGGAAAAGTCTAAACATAGTCTTTTTTATTGCTACCCATCATTTATTAACCTCATTCCTCATCTACCTCCATTCATTTACCTACCTTATCTTGTTTCAGCCATTGAACCATCAGGCAAAGAAGGCATAGTGGTGGGGTGGGGCCGCACGTCAGAGGGAGGCCAGTTGCCGGCAGTGGTTCAGGAGGTGCGTGTGCCTATACTCTCGCTGCAGCAGTGTCGCGGCATGAAGTACCGCGCCTCGAGGATTACTAATAACATGGTAAGGAATCGAATACTAACTTCTTTTGGAGTATAAATACATTCTCAAATGGGTGACATCAGGCTACCTTTGTAAAGTATCTATAGTGTTTTCAAGAAGCAGACGAAATTAGCGCTCTTATAAACTATTTAAAGGCCTAAAAACATTCTAGCCGATTAGCCAAACAATAGCACTTCAGTCACCAATACCTAAGACCCATACATCAATGGAAGAAATAAAGTGCTTAGTAGTATATAAATATAAACATAGCTCGCTCCCTAGGGTCGAATGGAAATTAGGGGACAAGAGTAGACTCTAATGTAAAAAAATATAATTAAGGGGCCGAGAGGTCGAGCGAGAGTCTCAGTTTAATTAATTTCCCTTTTGGAAGATATTTTATTACAAAACCGCAAGGATTGTAACTGTAATGTCTAATAATCGATCGGAGGGCCTATTACGGCCGCTTTTGCAAAATTGCTTTGCGTCATCTTTGCGTTTTTTTTTTGTATTGACTTTGACACTAGAGGACGAAAAGCAATGTTGCAAATGTGGCCGTAATAGGCCCTCAGTCTTAGCGAATACATAAAGTTGTGACGTAAGTCATTTAAATTTCTGAATTTTGTATTTTTCAGTTGTGTGCTGGTAGAGCTTTAACCGACTCATGTCAGGGAGACAGCGGCGGGCCGCTGCTAGTGCAATCTGGAGACAAGTTTCAAATAGTTGGTATGAAATATATTCTTATTAATTCTTAAAAGACTATTAGCATCTTAAACACCATCTTGACACTCTACTCGTAGCTTTTATAAGTGCCCTGATATAGCGCTTCGGTATAGTTCATACCTATTTATTAAACAATGAATCATACTTAATTATTTAATTAAAGAATACCTACTGCATAAACACTTTGACAATTAAAGCGCTCTACTCCCCAAATTCAGAATCTGTGAAATTCAATGTCTCCATAAGAGTTAAAGTTATTTCACTAGTATGTAGGTTTCTAAGATATATTATATAACCATATGTGCTCAAAAACCATTTTTAATAATTAAGCACCTAAGGTCTCACTAACATGATGATGATTTTCAGGTATAGTGTCGTGGGGTGTCGGCTGCGGCCGGCCCGGCTACCCGGGCGTGTACACGCGCGTCACGAGGTACCTTCCCTGGCTGAGGTCCAACTTGCGAGACACGTGCTTGTGTGATAACTGAGTACCTACTGGCAATGAGGCCTCTGGGCAGAAAGAGTTTCTGTCCAGCCTAGAAGTAAAAGCACCGACTAGAAGATAGTTATACTTACTTCGGCATCTGTCGTCGATTCATATCCGACATCCTAGGCAGATGAAATGGATGGAAAATGTGTACGGCTATTCCATGAAAGTAAAAAGGAATTAATTTTAAAGCAATTTTTTTTTATTAAAAGAATTTATTGACATTCCATAACAGTTAGGTACTCTCATTGTTATATGCCTTTATATTAAACTAGAGGCTGCCCCGCGGTTTCACTCGCGCAGATTTATCATAAACACAAAAATCCATTCCCGTTCCCATGGGAATTTCGGGAAATCAGCTTGCTACGCCCAGTTTGGCTCTGCGTTGTCTGTCAGTCAGTCAGTCAGTCAGTAACGGAAGAGTTTTATATATATTGATTTGTTCACCATCCATTACACACAACCACAACTAAAAGACGTTCAACTGTTAGACACATTTTACATAAGGACGAACATAGCGAGGGGGTTTGGTCGTGACCGCCACGCTTAGCGGGCGGGATGGCGATTGTATGCACTAGGGGGGGTGACTAGGCTCTTTAAGGCTACGAACGCACAGGTGGTTATTTTCTGCGCGGATTTGATGTAACATATTGAATCCTATGACAGTGTCCGCACCAGCCGATAAAAAACCGCGCGGATAAAAATCCGCTGGTTGCGGTTTTATTTCCGCTAAGAATAAGGTTGAAAATGAAATAACAACCTTTCAAACCGCGCGGATAAAAATCCGCCTGTGCGTTTGAAGCCTAAGATCTTCATTTTCAACTTAGGATGCTGCTGCCCGTCCATCGGGGTTTCCCTGTAAAATTATATCTTTATTCTATCGTTAACAAAATTTTAAATATATTGTAGTTTAAGTTTGATTAAGGTGTGAAAACTCACAAAGTAATAACAACTAAAACTATCCTGCTCTGAAGCGCAAGTGTGGCGAAAAGTTTGTCGCGCGCCTTTTCATGACTGAGCTGATTGTTTTCGAAGTCAGAGTCAGACATAAACTAAAGAAGTAATTTAGGTTATCATACGGTACCAACTTTCCCCGAGGAACATGGGTCGAAATAAACCAAAATCTAATTTTTTACGTTGGTGCGATCAAGTAATCGCTTTTTTTTAACAAGACGATTTTTTTTTCAAGTATTACGTTACTACCTACAAAGACCTATTGCTTGTATTGTGACCTAAATTACTTTTTTAAATTTATAACAGACTTGTAAAAAACACAGGAAGTTTAAAATAATACATATTGAAAGAGTAAATTCAATAAATTAATTGTTTCTGTAAGCTGATGTAATTATGCTTGTGTTATAATTTTGAGAA
This sequence comes from Euspilapteryx auroguttella, assembly GCA_951802225.1. Taxonomy (NCBI): domain Eukaryota; kingdom Metazoa; phylum Arthropoda; class Insecta; order Lepidoptera; family Gracillariidae; genus Euspilapteryx; species Euspilapteryx auroguttella. The sequence continues at coordinate 3,882,612 of OX637649.1, read as the reverse complement.
GATGCAATAATATTTTGTATTTCTATTTTAAATTCATTGTTTCTTTAATAAAAATATACCTAGATTATTATTTACATTAGGGACTAATCATCATACAACTAGGATAATAAACAGAACCCGTAAACATTTTGTAAATATAATAATGTTGGTCATTAACGGCCTGTACTTTGAAGCTTCTTACCTAATTAGGTATGAGGGTCCCCCACCCTCGCAGCTGTGACATGCGCGCGTCGAAATGCGAAATGTCGCGGCAGTTTTAAATTTTATTACTTTTCATACAAGCCGAAGTTAAATCGAGATGTTTATACCTACCGCACAATTTTTCTTTCCGATTTTCGTTTCAGCTAACAAGAATTTGCGTTTAGGTAAGGTATTTGTAATAACGAGTTTTTTTTAAACCATCTGAGAAATATAAAACAGATTTCTTAATTCTGAAAAATATAGATGTAGGATTTAGTTTAGACAAGTTATTAAAAAGTAACAAGATGTAATGAATTTCACTCTGTAGAAATAAATATCAAAGTAGGGTAAAACGTCCTATTACCGCGGTAGTCAAAATCACGTCCTATTACGGCTCTATTTTATCTTTTTCAATTTATGATTCGTTGTGACTGTGTATGGTAAAGGTGACTACATAGTGTCCAAGGGAAACTAACAAGTAACTTATTACCCAGCACTCGTGCGTTTAAAATCGTTTAAAATGACTTAAATTAATTATTTTGTGTAACGTCAGCGAAGCGAGAAGCTGTTTCATACAAACGCAGACTGACTCGTGGTAGGACATTGAATTTTAAGACTTCGTTTTTAGTTCAAACAAACACTTTAAGATTATGTTACTATATTTGAATACTTTTTACATTCAAGAAGTCTTAGTTAATCAAGTTGATTGCCCTTTAAAATCAAATAAAACAAGTAAATATGAGTAAACAAAAGTCCGCCGTGTTAGAAAGGCTATTTGAGGGTTCCGCCTATTACGGAGGGTACCATCGGTAATAGGAAAAACGCAGTGTCGGTAATTTTTAAATTTAGTGGTATAATAAATATAATTTATGAACATTTCGTTATTTAAGTGTAATTTTCATTAGTTCTCAAGTATAAAACCAATTTTGGAGGTTCATGTTTTTTAACTAAAATCCTTGTTTTTGACGCTTAAAGTTGACAGTAAAATTTAACTTTGTTAGAATACTGTGAAACCTAACGTATGAGTTTTTATGAAGAAAAATAGTCTAATACAACGATTACTAACGATTTGAGAGTTTTATGGTAAAGTCAGAGTGCTCTTATGTGTAAGTAATAACTTACATTACCGAAATATCTTACCATTATATTTCAGAATTAGGATATAAAAACTCATTAGATATTTTAGTACCTACCGTATTAGGCTGTAAGGAATCCTAACACGGTGTATGGAAATTACAGAGCTAATAATTTAACCGTATTATTTATAAAGGTACCGTACATTTTAAAAAGCTTTACTTATTTATACTTTTATACAGGTCTACTTATTTGGTTTGTTGTATGGTAAATACGTGACATCCTATCTAAATTGACATATGTCAAATAACTAAAATGCACTTTACAGGGTAAGTAAATAATTAAAAAACTTACAGAAAAATGTATACTAAGGTTGGTTTTATCGTATTTTCCCATCAATATAATAATTTAATACTAGATTTTACCGCAACTTTGACACACCATACAAAACTTATTATGATTCGTTGGTTGTTTTATTTATTATTGTATTTTGGTTTACTGTTTTGTTGTTGTTTTTTTTTTGTGTTCCATTTTTGCATGTTTGTGTCAACGTTGTTGTAAAAAAATGTATCTTTCTTTTTTTTTTAACTTTCTCCACTTGGGTAGAAATCCATTTCCCATCTTTTTTTACAGTTTAACTTAACCTTCACTGACTGCACTCTGCTACTTCGCCAGTTAAATTTTTCTTCAAATATGTTTTATTTTTAAGTTTTCATCAAAATCTATTTCGTAGTTTTTACGTGAAAGAGTTACAGACATCCTTTATTATAAACTTTGTTGTTTAGAATATTAGTAGGATTATTAAAACCCTCGGGCCTTTTTCAAATTAAAGTTTTATAACGAAAAAAAAAGGTAAAGGAGGTTATCAATTCGACCTGTATGTATGTTTGTATGCATGTTTGTCCGCGATTATTTCGATTTTGTTAAAACCAATTTTCACAAAAGTAATTTTTAATTCAGAAGAAGTGTTTTAGTACCTATTTTTAACCGATTTTAAAAAAGAGGAGGTTCTTAGTTTAGTTTTGTATCAGTTTATTGATTAAGGTCTCGGGTACACGTCCCGGGACCTTATTAATATATCTTTGTCATCCGTCCGTCTGTCTGTCTGCCAAAGGCACTAATTTCCTAAACGGCTCGATTAATTTAATGAAAAAAATTCACGATATTTTATTTGTCGTCAAAAGAATACTAACAAATATTAAAAACTTCAAAAAATTATGGAAATTCAGAGAAAATTTCAAAAATTGTGCCAAAATCTTCCTTTTTTTGAACAAAATTTTGTCGAGCCTCTACTGAGATATTGACCTGGTCAACCGACATTAAAAAATGATCATTTGTAACTTCACTTCACTTCACTTCACTTGCACTTCTTCGTTGGTAATAAAGCATAAAATCGGATAAACGTGGGTCCGGCTCTTAAGCTGGTACTTCTGCCTAACCCTTCGGGGAATAGAAGGCGTGATATTATGTTTATGTATGTTTATGTAACTTCACTTAATGAAGATTAACAAGAAATATTAAAAATTATGTTAAGAAGCTAGCCAAATTCACACCAATTACGCTTTTATGAGTATAACCTGCGCACATAAAGAAACGATCTCAAAATCGCGGCCGTTGTATGGGCTGTCTCGCTTCTCAACTCTTCTCTTATACTAATATACGCGAGATAGCATTAGTTCGGCCGCCATTTTCAAATCGTTTCTTTATCAGCACGGTTTATAAAAAAACGTCCGCATATTTAATTCATTCCGTTCCGTTGTGCAGAGAGATGGGAGAACGTTACGATGCCGTAGATTGATTGATTGATTGTTGGTTTGTTATTCGCCCTTTCAGGTCAGGCAAAGGAACATAATTGCCCATACAGCCAAATATCTAAACTATTGATATTACTGGAAACTTCTTAGCCCGAGGCCGTTTATTTAATAGTTGATACACAAAATATTATCAAAATAGCCCCTTACTAGGAAGAACCTGTATCAGTGCCAGTAACAATTACAGCCATTGCATACCATTTTCTGATTGCACGGAACCGTGAGCTGAGATGAAAATGTTTCATCGTGCGTGTGTTGGCATCCCATACTCCGTAATAGGCAGTGCTTACCGCCGTAATGGGCTTCAAACTTTTTTTTGCCGCCGTAATAGGAATTCCGAATTGTCAGAAAAAATATTTATTTAAAATTAATTATCACTCTAGAATAAATAAAACGACAACTGAAATAGAAAATATAATTATCATGAGTGTCAAAAAAAAATTCAAATATTTGCTAACATATTTAGAAATGCTTAATTTCTTACCCTACTTTAAAATGTCGTCAAAACGCGCCGTAATAGGGCATGTTACCCTAAACCCTTTTTGTAGTGTTTTCTCAATATAAATAAAACACCACTGGTTGTTTTAATTTAAAACAAATAACGATATAGTCGCCGCGTTAGAATGTCGCCCTCCCCTCTCCTCCCGTGGGAGCCGTAGGACCCGGCTGAGGGATAGCACCAGAAGACGGGCAGCAGCGTCTTCTGGTTTATACAACACCATACTGCGCTCGCCAACCCGCCTGCCAAGCGTGGCGAGTATGGCAACACCCCCCTCATGAATAGTCAACATGTGCCCAGGCCCCTAGTCCCCGGCAGCCCCGCTATTCCTGACCACGGTAGCGGTCACGGTAACGGCGGGGCAAGGGGTGCTAAGAATCCCCGGACGGTCGGCTACCACCCCTTTAAACGACAACTGGCCCTGGCAACACACAACGTCCGCACTTTGAGGACTGACGATATGATTGTTGCGCTGGAAGAGGAAATGAGCAGGTTACGGTGGGATATTCTAGGGCTATCAGAAGTCCGTAGACAGGGACAGGACACGATAACCCTGAAATCGGGTAACCTGCTCTTCCACCGGGAGGGCGACCAACTGTCCCAAGGTGGTGTCGGGTTTCTCGTCCACAAGTCCCTCGTTAGCAACATTATTACCATCGACAGTGTGTCGAGCAGGGTCGCATACCTAACACTCAGAATATCTAAAAGATATTTGCTGAAGGTCGTTCAGGTCTATGCACCGACCTCGACACACTCAGATGACGAAGTAGAGTCTATGTATGAGGACATTAGTCGGGCCATACATACGCATAAAACTCACTTCAATGTTGTTATGGGGGACTTCAATGCGAAACTAGGCAAGAGAAGCGAGCATGAGTTGAGAGTGGGGAACTTCGGTTATGGGCAACGGAACCCTAGAGGTCAGAGGCTGGCCGATTTCATGGAGAAAGAAGGACTCTTCATGATGAATTCTTTCTTCCAGAAGCCACCTCATAGGAAATGGACCTGGATGAGCCCTGGTGGTTCTAGGAACGAGATAGACTTCATCTTGACCGACAAGAAACGGATATTCAATGATGTCTCCGTGATTCATAGGGTAAAAACCGGCAGTGATCACCGAATAGTAAGAGGCACATTGAATGTGAACGTTAAACTTGAACGGTACCGCCTGATGAAGTCTACGCTCCGTCCTACCCTCGCTCAGATCGAAAACCCCGAGAGCTTTCAACTCGAGCTCTCTAATCGCTTTGATTGTCTAGACGACGCATCAGTGGACGAGATCAATAACAGGTTCGTAAAAACTGTCCATACGGTCGGATCTAAATTCTTTAGGACTCGCCGTACCGCTAGAACTCAGAAACTCTCTGAAGACACCCTCAAACTTATGGCTGAACGACGCTTGCTTAGACTGCAGTCTCCCGATGATGCTGCGTCATATAGGCGGCTCAATAGGCAGATCTCGAAGGCCTTGCGACACGATATCCGTGTCTTTAATACTGCGCGTATTAAGGATACGATAGAGCGAAATAAAGGCTCCAAAGTGTTCGCAAGAGATATGTCTGTTGGGCAAAGCCAAATGACCAAGCTGAAGAGGGATGACGGCAGTATAGCGTCGACGAAAGCGGAAATTTTGAGGGAAATCGAGAAGTTCTACGGACAGCTATACGATTCGGTCACTAAGCCTGTTACTAGTGCGGCTAACGACCCTAGAGCCAAACTAACCCGACACTATACCGAAGATATCCCGGACATCAGCCTGTACGAGATAAGGATGGCCCTGAAACTGCTTAAAAACAACAAGGCACCGGGTGAGGATGGAATCACGTCAGAGCTTCTGAAAGCGGGTGGAACACCGGTACTCAAAGTCCTTCAGAGGCTCTTTAATTCTGTCCTACTCGAAGGGACCACGCCTGAAGCATGGAACAGAAGTGAGGTGGTGCTTTTCTTCAAGAAGGGCGATAAAACCCTTTTGAAGAATTATAGGCCCATCTCGCTTTTGAGCCATGTTTATAAGCTGTTTTCCAGGATCATCGCCAATCGTCTCGAACGAAGGTTTGATGACTTCCAGCCTCCCGAACAAGCCGGCTTCCGAAAAGGCTTTAGTACCATAGACCACATACATACGCTGCGGCAAGTTATACAGAAGACCGAAGAGTATAACTTGCCGCTATGTCTAGCGTTTGTGGACTATGAGAAGGCCTTTGATTCGGTCGAAACATGGGCGGTGCTAGAGTCCCTCCAACGATGCCGGATTGACTATCGGTACATCGAAGTGCTGAAGTGTTTGTATAGCAACGCCACCATGTCTGTCCGAGTACAGGAACAGAATTCGAAGGCTATTCCCTTGAACAGAGGCGTGAGACAGGGAGATGTTATATCTCCGAAACTGTTCACCGCCACTTTAGAAGACGCCTTCAAACTTCTAGAATGGAAAGGGCAGGGCATCAATATTAACGGCGAATACATCACTCACCTTCGGTTTGCTGACGACATCGTAGTCATGGCAAGGTCGATGGAGGAACTCAGCACGATGCTCGAACGCCTCAACCGAGTCTCCCAACAGGTGGGCCTTAAAATGAACATGGACAAGACGAAGGTCATGTCTAATGTCCATGTTCTGCCTACCCCAGTTATGGTTGGGAACTCGGTTCTCGAAGTTGTCGACGAGTACGTATACCTAGGACAAACCATCCAGTTAGGTAGGTCCAACTTCGAGAAGGAGGTCAATCGCCGAATCCAGCTCGGATGGGCGGCGTTCGGGAAACTACGCAACGTCTTCTCGTCCAATATTCCTCAGTGCCTGAAGACGAAGGTATTTAACCAATGTGTGCTGCCAGTGATGACATACGGTTCTGAAACGTGGTGCTTCACTATAGGGCTTATGAACAGGCTCCGAGTAGCTCAACGAGCCATGGAGCGGGCTATGCTCGGGATTTCTCTGCGGGATCGAATCAGAAATGAGGACATACGCAGAGAAACCAGGGTCACCGACATAGCCAAGCGGATAAGCTCGTTGAAGTGGCAATGGGCAGGTCATATAGCCCGCAGAACAGATGGCCGCTGGGGCCGAAAAGTTCTCGAGTGGAGACCACGGATCGGCAAGCGCAGCGTAGGACGTCCACCGACCAGATGGACGGATGATCTGCGCAAGGCTGCGGGTCCACGCTGGATGCAGGCCACCTGCGATCGGTACAGATGGAGAGCCTTGAGGGAGGCCTATGTCCAGCAGTGGACGTCCTACGGCTGAAATGATGATGATGATGAACGATATAGTTTGAGTTGATAACTTTTTTTATTTGGAACTAAAATCACACCCTAAGGCCTCCTTTACGAAGACGCGGCGTGTTGTGCGGGATGTCGTGTGGGTTCCGACGCAGGCGCCACCACGGTCGCCGCCGCCGCGGGCGCCGCCGCGGGAGCCGACGCGTTTCCTTATACGATATCGAACATAGGCCTATGCGCGTCTCCGTAAACGGTCTCATACTATTGCTATACATTTGATTTGGGCGCAGCACGCCCCGCACGACGCCTCGCGCAACGCCCTGCGTGCGGCCTGCAAATGCGGCCTAAGGGTGGATAAAATATGGATGCCTTTTTTATTCACTCACAGATTGTATTGCCATATTGTAATTTACATGAGAACTGCTCGCATAAGTATATATATTTTTTATATAAAAGTAAATTGTGCCTTTCCTCCAACCTTTTTGTAACCAAACTAATTTTTGATACTGTTACTTTTTAATTTATAGAAGAAGATTTTAAAATTGACATTGTTACCTTTCAAAAAGACTTTTGTTAACTAGGCAGCATCTCAGCCGCTGTACATCATTTTCTTGTAAATAGTGTACCTAACCATGTGTAAATATATCATCCCTTCTTCAACCTCTGGAGTTATTTCTACTGCAGGCGGGCGGACATAGGAGTTCTCTAAATTGGCGACCTACGACGATTGGATTACAAAAACCGCAAAATTTTCAACACTCGCCCCACCAGTTCCATTGTAAGTGGCGACTACCTGCCTTCTTCTGGAGGACTCTGGGGGACTTCTGGAGAAGCGCCTCGCCGACTAATATAATAATAATCATCATCATCATCTCGGCTGCCCAAATTCAAAACCTAGTAACTGGTGTTTTTGCAAAAAAACCATTTTTGACATTTTTCGACTTACTAGGCGGTATAGATTTGATATGAACCTTAAAACACCCAGTTTCTTACGTAATTTTAAAAATAAAATTTAGCAAGTCTACCCAATTTGGAAAAGTTATTGAAATTTCCATGAAGTACATATTCTTAACATAGCGCATGTCGGATTACAAATAAAAAAACCTAGCAACTCAACCGACTTACTAGGTTATGAATTTGAAAGCTGACTTACTATGTTTTGAATTTGGCGCCGATTATAAAATCAATCAAATTTTGATGGAATTTAGTAAGTTACAAAAACAGTATACAAAGGCTGAATTAACCACGAGTCGTAACCAAATCGTAAACAAAACTTAATTCTGCCACAAATAAATCATTTGCATAACTTTTAAATGAATGCACTTCAAAAAATAACATTTTTCATTCGAAACGTACAACTAAAAATATAAATTGCTTTAAAAAGTAGAGAATTAACTCAGAGATTGTATTTCAAAACATAGTATTTCACACTTAGTTAATTAACTAAGTGTGAAATACTATGTTTTGAAATTGTTTTCATTGTCATATTTGGGTAAATTAAAAAAAAAAATAGTGGGATCGATTTAAGTGTGACTATAGTCAACAATATAGTCAAACTTTTGGTCAAACACCGAAATCGCTATTGCGTCTGGTTTCTTCGGGGCAACGAATTAAAGTGGTCGACCCGTTTTTTGGCTCTCCTGAATATTTTTGTTAAAACGAGTTACTAGGTTTTGATTTTAAGCAGCCGATCTCACACGATAGCGTCCACTGCTGGACATAGGCCGCAACCTTTACCAGGTCGTCTGACCATCTTCAGGGGTGTGAGACCAGCGTTTGGAGGATGATTTGAGGTGAAGGTGAACCTTGAAGTGAGGGGGGGGGGGGGAATTCCTTAAAATTAAACTGAAAAGCAAAAAATAAAATCTTTTCATCAAAAAATTAAACAGCCGAAAAAACCGAAAAGCGTTAAATAAAAAGGAAACATTTTCTATTAAGACATAAATTACTGCCTTCTTAAAGTAATTTGAGTAAGTATACCACGTAATATTGTGCTAATGTAATATTAATATTGTGTTATCGGCGCCACAGAACTAACAAAGATATGATATAACTATATAATAAGTAACCTATGATTTAAGTTTTATTTGTGGGAATAAAAAAGGTAAGTTTGTAATGCGACGGTTTTATAAATGTAATATCGGTATCAAAATTGGTTTCTTTCAGCTCCATACAGATCCTAATCAGATGTTATGGTTCATTGTTTTGACATCTGTTGTCAAATTTTGTTTACATTTGAATAAAAATAAAACGAAATACGAGAGCGCGAAAACAAAAATTTGACACAGAACCGGCCTCGGCCGTGGCCACAAGGGTACTGACGGGGTAGGGAGCGGCGCGGCATGGCATCGGACCGCGCGAAAACGATGTTTTTTTTTAGTTTTTGCTGGTTTTTTGTCTTTTCGTTAAACTTAAAAATTCTTACTATAGTAGTATGTCTAAAATTTAAGGTCAGCAATTTTCATTCCAAAAATCAAATAAAAGCAATCAGCGGTTTAAAAATAAAATGGAAAAAACGGAACAAAAAGGGGTAACTTTGAGATTTTTTTCTATCAACTAAAATTAATTAGATCCTATTTCCCTTTAGTATGATGACTAGATTAGATCCTTAACTAACACATATATTTTTTTCAGAATGAAGACATCAATTTTGTATGTCTCAGATTGTTTAAAAAAATCTCAAAAACACAAATTTTTGAAGCACCAAGCCTTAATTAATGTTATATTAATAAGGTATTATTCTCTTATTTTTAAATGGATAGTTGTTCATTTGTTTATGTTTATTGAATTGTTATCGCCACTTGTAGTGTTGTGTTAGTTAGCATTTTTCTAATAAGAGTAAATAACCATTAAGTAGTCGAAGCTAATATTTCTGCAAGGTCAAGTTAAACCGCCGTCTACGTAACAATGCCTTCAAAACACTGCGCAATCGTACATATTTATACCACACATTTTTAATACTGTTCCTTATAATCTGAGATAGATATACATTATTTTTTGGCAGAGATTTGGTAACCTTAGGTTTTACGGGCCGAAAATTACAGTAGATATGTACCTATACAAAATAATAGAACAATTTAAAACAAATTCATAAATAACACTAACGGAATGTACTTACTAACATAGTTTTCAACGACTGAAAGAAATGTAAGTTTCAAGAATTGGGGAGTTTATAATGTTTTTATTAATTTTAATTAAGTATATTATTTAGTAATTTATATAAGTTTTATATAAGCCAGGCCGGTGGTGCAGATTACCAATAGGATTAGAGATTTTATGCAACACGTTTGTTGAAAAATTACCTGAGTGTTCATTTTTGTAAATAATTGAAACGTTGATTGTTATTTTTTGTTGTAGAATTTAAGATTCTTTAAGATTGTTATTTGTTATCTTTTTATTTGTTTAATGTTAAGAGTATGAAGTTGTTATACTATTTACATATACAATTCTTTAGATACATAGTAGATACCTACTCACTCGTTAAAATAAAGTTTTATGACTAATTTTTAATACTAAAATATTTACGGTTTTTACAGTATCAAAGTATCACATTGAGATCAGGCTATAAAATTTTGGACCCTGATGATGGGACGTATACTTATCATATAATGGCAAAATAAAACAATTCTAAAGTCACTGTAACACAATAGCTCGTCAGTGTATTGTATAGTTTTATCTAGTTTGTAAGAAAAGTGTCGCTCTTTAGCTGTACCTGTGATCCTTCACGTCAAACATGATTGTTATTTAATTTAATATTTAATTAACTTCTAAATTATTCGATTTTAATTTATTGCCTGAGTATAGTTATCCGGTTTTATGATAGTCTTAAGAATTTATTTAATGATGTTGGTTTTTGTTTTGTTTTAATGTTTAGGTAAACGATTCGTCTCGAACATGTTATTTAAAAATAAAGTTTTACTTACTTAATAATTTTATTTTTTACAAAAAGAGACCCGCCTTCAACAAACTGACTTAAACATTAACTGAGACCTTCCCTTGGTTAAATAGGCAAGTACTAAAACCTTCTCCAGAATGTAACAAATACTTTTCTGAAAACCGCATCAATATCGGTCCAGCCAAACGCGAGATAATCGTGGACAAACATATGTATGTTTGTCCACGATGTATGTACATACATAGAGGTCAAACTAATATCCTCCTTTTTTTGAAGTCGGTTAAAAATAACGTTTTCATTATTATATGCTAAACTGGGGTATCCGGAAAAACGTTTTTCTTAAAAAAAAAAAAAAAGGAATATTTTTTTTTTTTTAAATCGTGTTTTCTGGTATTTATGGGATGAGGCAAAGGCAACCAGTCCAAAACGCCTAAAAATAACCGAAAAAAAAATAATAAAAAAAAGGAAAATTAAAAAAAACAAAATGGCGGGTGGTCGGCAAACGACCACGTCACAGACTGGGTGCGACAGTTTCCCGCCATTTTGGTCGGCATCCGACCACGTCACAGACAAGGGGATACTTAGGAAACAAATACAATTAAATAAAAACGCAAAAAAAAACTACCTACGAGTAAATTTAGGAATAGGTTGTTGTTGATTTTTTCATTAATTTGGAAAGCTAGTTATAGAAATTCATGAAATTGAATGTACTTCTCATAAATAAATGATGATTAAACGATACATAAAATTATGAAAATTTATAGATAATAGATTTTGAAGTACCCTTTACTAATACAGTAGGTATACCACCATACGGGTCGGGCAGAAGTTTAGTTTTGCATAATTATGCAAAGGCGCCAGGCATTGTCCCCGTTGGAAAGCTGGTCCAGCGATCACTTTCGACTGCAGGACGGAACCGGTATATGTCCATAATCTACTTTTCGGTCACCAACTGAGGTGTAAAAATAATAGCGGTACTTCATTGGATCTAAATTTTCATTTAGTTATTTTAAATGTTCTTCTTTCTTTAACTCATAAAGCTTACTTTTCTGATTAAGATTACGTTTAGCTACAAAATAGTGATATAATTTTTAATTTACGCTGCTAAACTAGAAAAGTAGAGCCCATAGAGTCAAATTTTTACCAAAAATCTCACCCTGGCAAAAGTTTGCAAACACTCCGAAGAAAGTTATCAATCGTGTCTGGCCGGTCTAATGACACATTATCAGTACCAGCACCCGAATCACGTTTAGCTAGCCACAAATGGCGTCTCAAGAAAACTGAACAAATGCTTCCAAAACAGCCTTTATGACCTTGAGATAGGATGGTCACTAGCGGTTAGGAAGAAGATGTCTTGCGTGTAGCAGGTTTCTACCTTGGCGGGGGACAGGCAATTGGTCGCTTCTTCAGTCCTCCACCGCTTGCGACCACGGCACCAAGTTAAAATTATGAACATTTTCGCGCGCTTTTGATTTTTGAATTAAAAGTGCATACGTTATTAGGCGAAATGTTGTGGAAGTGCTGCTTGTGTCTGGCGGTGCTGGTGAACACGTTTGACTGTCTTCAGGTAAGTAAAAATTATATTTACGTAAATTATATGATTGTTTACTTAATTTAATTTTCGTACACTATAGTAGTAGGTAAGTAGACTTTTAGGTTTAAGCTCAGGGTTTAAGTAATTTAAATTAAAAAAAAAAACAGAAATGATGTTTAGGCAAAGGTGTTCACTATACACTGCCGAAACACTATGGCAAAATACAAAAGAAAACCGTTCTGACTGAAGGATAGCTGAATAAGTTTTATTCAGTATTAATCTCAGAATACTGTAGTCTGAAATATTAATATAAATTTACGGCTATGTATGACTTTGACTATAGTCAACATTTTGAAAATACCTACATCTTTCTGTTTGTTTTAGGGCAAAACATCCCGTGACACTAGAGGTATCTTCACGAAGAACTTCTTCGGAGGAGTTTGGGGCAACAGACCCCCTCTGATGGAGAGGAACCAACTGAAATCTACATGCACCTGCAGTAAGTATCTTCGCTTACTCCAACTTCGCTTATAATATCATCATGTAGTAGGTACGTGCCATTAAAGAACGACTCATTCTCTTAATTTAATAAATCATGAACTTTACATGAACTTGCCATTCGAAATCTATTGCTGCGTTTGAGGACCGCAACAGTAAGACAACAGTAAACAGTGTCCTAAAAAAACAGCAATGGTTACTGAATGCGGTCATTCATCTTATTTTCATGATAAATTTAATTTAGAGAATTTAATTTGTTCTATGATGTTTGTATGTTATAAGAACATGCATTGAGAAATTAATCAATACTTTGCGTTTCTTTCTCTAGTGCGGTAATTTTACATGTTGCAGAATTCACGTCAAAGTCCTTGTCCCTCAAATACGTTTCAAAATCGAATTTCAGAATGCGGTGAAAGAAATGAAGTGTCCCGCATAGTGGGCGGCGACGAAGCCGGCATCAACGAGTTCCCGTGGATGGCTCGCCTCACGTACTTCAAGAGGTTCTACTGCGGTGGCATGCTCATCAATGATAGATACGTCCTGACCGCCGCTCATTGCGTTAAAGGGTAAGAATTCATTAATACTTTATTAGGTACTAGACATTATGAATGTAATCGAAGTCACTATGTCTTGGTTAGAACTGAATTTGAATCTGTTTAAGCAATTACTGCTAATAATAAATCCTCTGAGTATTAACATCATAATTGTTGAAAAGTTAGTCGTGCGTGGTTGACGTATCAGCATCTATTATAAAAATTTAGGTGGTGATAAACTTAATTGAAAATGAGATTTAGTTTTTAGATCAAGTGATCAGAATCACATTAATAGTACAGTGACCTCACATTTTGATGTAGGTAAACTCAAATGAAACAGAGTATAGAAATACTTATTTTGCCTAAAATTATAACGGTATCAAAAACCGTCACAAGTTTATCCAAATAAATAATTAAGAGTAGATAAACTTACCATATATGTACGTTAATATGCAAAAATGAAAAAGTTACATACTTACATATTTGTATAATTTGGCTAATAACATTGAAAAGTACTTAATATAAATATACTTATAATAATTAATTTTATTAATGCCCTAATAAAACCAATTTAATGCAGAGAGCACAGTGATAATAAGTAAATCAAACTTTCCTTTTAAAAACTGTTAAATAATATCATAGCTTGGAAATAAGTATGTTAACTCGTTGGCTGGTCTATGAAGAATGAATATTATTTAGCTTTTATTTCTGGTTAAAAAATAGTAGTATTCATCAGAAAAGCTTATTCGTTTTCCATAACAATTTAAATTTTTGGCAGACTTGTTCACATTTGCTTACTTTAAACTTAAAAGATCATTAACCTTAAAACCGGACCAAAAGCAAACACAGGTTCAATATCCTTAAAATAAATTTAAAGATATTTTTGCTGTTTCAAATCAGGAACAGAACGGTCTTTGTCCTGATTCGAAACTAAATTGACAAAATCATTAGTTCTTTGTCCGTCCCAAAATTCATAATATGAAAAGAGCTGGTGAAAGTGCAAATGAGTGAAAATAAATAGTATTCAAGCCCAAAATGCAGTATTTACTTTCACTCATAACTAAATACCTACTTATTATATTCAACTTTGGTACTGAGATTTTAACCAGCGTATTTGTCAATGGTCAATGTTGTTAAGCAATTAGTGGCCAGCACTATGTTAATTTCATTTTGGAAAATCTTCTCATAATCATAAATAAATCATTATATATCATACATTTTTAAATATAATTTAAGCTGTTAGTTTTATAGATTTTACAAAACAAAAACCAATGTGATTCTCGTGATTTCTGTAAGAATAACGAAAGTAAACTTTCTACAAATCCTAATTTTTAAACCTCTTTAATCATTACATTTGTTTTATTTCTGTTTTCAGGTTTATGTGGTTTATGATAAAGGTGACTTTCGGAGAGCACAACCGCTGCAACTCGACCACTCGTCCCGAAACGAGGTTTGTTCTTCGCGCCATCGCCAACGAGTTCAGCTTCACCAACTTTGACAACGATATCGCCCTGCTGAGGCTCAACGAGAGGGTCCCCATATCTGATGTCATCAAACCCATTTGCTTGCCTACTAATGACAGTGAGTTGGTTTTTAATTGCGCTTCAATCTATATCGAAGCCTCTGTAGTCCGTTTGTGTAGTTTTACCGTTAGTGCATAAATCACTTACGATGCAGGCAGTTGCAAACTGCACCAGAGAATCTGCACAGTCCAATCGTTACGATATATCGTTGTCATGTATACCGAGCATACACTTGATGAAACTAACATAAAGCTCTTTTTTATTTAATCTTTGGTAGAAATGGCGACTTACTTATTTTTCTGTCCATATGGCGCTTACATTTTTAAATCCTCATAATAAACAAAGAAATTCTTCCTCCATTTGTTTTTACCAAACAAACATTCAAGTGTTTAAACTAGTTCCCAATTCGATTTCTCAGAAAGCCTGTACGTTGGAGTGAAGGCAGTAGCAGCGGGCTGGGGGACTCTAACCGAGGAAGGGAAAGTGTCTTGCACCCTGCAGGAAGTCGAGGTGCCAGTCATAAGCAACCAGGAGTGCAAGGCCACCAAGTATAGCACCACGATGATCACGGACAACATGGTGTGCGCTGGATACACCAAGACTGGCCAAAAGGATTCTTGCCAGGTGATCATTTTATTAACTTTTAGAAAAAATTATACTTACATTAACAAATAATAAATAACTGTAGGATGGTAAACAAATAAATAATAAACTTTGAATGTTGAACTTTAGAACTCTAAATGACTCTACGTTTAAAACCCATTTCAAAATTTTTGGTCAATTTAGTGTAGGTTACTTTCTTCTTTCTTGCTTATAAATTGTATGAATATTTGGTTTTAGCTATTAAATAATGAAGTTTTACACAATACATTTTTTATTTCAGGGAGACAGTGGTGGCCCGCTTATAACGGAAAGGAAGCATGACAAACGCTACGAACTTATCGGTAAATCATTTTTTTTATTACATTAATTATTCTTCCCGTCGCTCTTGTTGGTAGAGCCTCTTCCGATTCTTCCGTTTCCCCGCCAGCTGCTTGGCCGTGGTTTAGAAGATATCAAATATTTATCGAAGTGGCGCTAGTTTCGCACTTTTTCACACCTTAAACTTAAACTCAATTTATAACAATTTCTTTCTCACTAGGCGTGGTATCCTGGGGTAACGGATGCGCCCGCGTCGGCTACCCGGGCGTCTACACCCGGGTCACTAACTACCTGGACTGGATCCACGAGAACACCCTGGACGGATGCTACTGTAACGAGTGATGCTTCTATTGCTATTGCCGTTTATGCCGACATTGATGGCTACGAAAATGAAAAGCATTTTGTCTTGTGACTTACTTGATTTTACTTAATTTCCTATGTCCCCTGGATGGGGCAGAGGGCGCCCACAGTACGTCGCCATCCAGAACGGTCTTGGGCTTCACGCTTCACTTCGCTCCAGGTCATTCTTATCGTATTCGCTTCTGAAGTGATACTCAGGTCTCATTATACTCATCTTTTAGGGATTGATACCCATTAAAGGTTTAATAGGTATGTAAAATGCTTTTCATTCTCATCACCATTGACGACGGCAATAGGCCCACACCACAAGTGCCTTACTCTCACGCGATCTCTCTGCCATGACAGGTTTAATTAATCTCTCTACTGTAAATTTTGGTTATGACGTTCTATCAGTTAAAGAGATTAAGAGGCAATGGCTACCAAACGACCACGACATACCAGAGTAAAGTTAGGCCTATAGCGGCGCGATTGCTGAAGAGACTTGGGCAGAGATAATTTAGGATAACGAAATGAGAGGTACCTTAGAGCGATGGCGTGCGTTTGTTCTGTTTATGTTTTGAAGACATGTTTAATTATATTTGTCGTTAGAACTGTGAGCAAATTTAGCTATAGAATACCTCAGAGACTGAAGTCGTTCATTTTTGCAAAGATGTAACCGACTTACCGTAGCTGTAGGTCAAATAGATTGTAGGTACTTATAATTCAAACGTTAAATTAAATAAAATAATTTGAGAATCAGATTTTTTAAATATTGTACGTTGTTAATTTTAGACTAAAGGAGATTTGCAGACGCATTCAGTTAAATTCTAGAATCAGCGCAAATAACCCAAAAAATTGTGTTATTAACCGTAAGTTTAGGTTTCGCTAATTCTTCTAAGACGCTTGTTCCAGCGCGAATGTCAGCGCAGGTATTTTTTATACATTTTTCGAACCAGCGCCAACAAGCGCTTCTTACCAGCTATGTACGTGAATGCACCCTAAGATATGCATTTATTTGACTAAAGTGTAGGTGTGGGTCCATTAATTAAATAACGCCTGGGCCGTAACTTAGAGCAATATTATTAATAAGTTGTTATCAATATATATAAAACTCTTCCGTTACTGACTGACTGACTGACTGACTGACTGACAGACAACGCAGAGCCGAAACTACTGGGCGTAGAAAGCTGAAAATTGGCACGTGGGTTCCTTGGGGGGTGTAGGTGAGCACTAAGAAGGGATTTCCCGAAATTCCTACGGGAACGGGAAAAAACGGGATTTTTGTGTTTATCAGAAATCTGCGCGGGAAATACCGCGGGGCAGCCTCTAGTTTAAAATATAAATGAAAATAAGGATATGTAAAAGTTTGTTATTTTATGTTTACATAAATTAAACTTTAATAAATAAATAATAAATTTAAATACTGTATTTTAAATTGCTATTTCGCAAATAGTAATGTCATCGACTTATTTTACTCAATAGCTAGGCCTGCGCCTGCGTTTTCGTGGATCAACATAGTTTTGTTCTAAGTGCAATGCTTTTAATTAAATAATAAAAATACATTTAGATGTTGTTGCAGGCTACGCTAAAGACATTCGTGAAAGTTTCATAAAATCCTGTTTAGTTTAGTAGTTCCAGAGATAAGCATTTGAAAATAGACAGTAAATATTTCCAAAATTAAATGATCATTTAATTTTTAATATTATTCAAAAAATCCAGATACACTCTTCTTGACCAACTGTTTTTGGAAAAAAAAAACACAAATTACAAAAAAGATAATAATAATATGTAACAATAAAACAATATCATTCTACGATATATGGACGCGCCTATGATGACGGACCGTGTGACGTAGAAGCTGAGGGGTCGTTGATCCGCGAGGTCGTTGCCAAATAAACGAGTTGTGTGCAGCCTCCGGACCACTAAGATGATGCCCACACAAAATACAACTTCTTTAAAGCTTCTGTTTAATTGAATAAAAGCTCAATATTTATTTAAAAAATTCAAGTACGAAATAAAGAAATTTTAAGAGCTTTTTTTGGCAGACTTCGACGTTTTAATGCTTGTTGCAAAGTTGTTCCCGAGGACATTTTAGGTGCCTCACAGTAAGATTTTCGGCGATCGCAGATATCAGTTATTGTATCGGCAGCTTTGAACTCCGCGCACATGTTGAGGAAATACATGTGATTAGATAAAATTATTAAAATTTATATAAAATCTAGATTGAATAAATGAAGTGTGTAAGCTTAAAAAAAATGTTCTGGTTTACTGGTGTAGCTTTAGTATTGATGTGTGGTTGTGTTGGTGGAGATATTAATGAGGTAAGTTTGTCATAAATACATTCTAATACGAAATTACTGAGTTTTCTGTTTTCTTAATATTTTTTGGAATATTATTAATAAACACAAAATGCTAAACAGTTCTCATTTTTTGTACTATAATTTTGTTATGTTAAATAACTCTTAAAATAAAACTGAAAGAATTTCCATGATTGAAACTTGTTTATCAACTGAATTAAGCATATATATTTTTGTTACCTTTTTAATAAACTAGATAAGGTGTCTGAACTTTTACGTTATAAAAAGAATACGATGTTTAATTAACCATAATAATGTTTCTTTTTTTCTATTTTCAAGGGACTCCATTCGACTGAGGGTTCATTTTCGTTATCAAGAGAACGATTTGCTCCTATGGAAAGAACAAAATTTACAAACTGTGAACGGTGCAGTAAGTAACCATTAACTTTACATACTTAGTACAGTACCTTCCGTGCAAAAAGTACTAATTACTGAAAGCACCTTAACTATTCCAATTATTTTATATATATAGTTTAAACTTATGATGTTTCAGGTTGTGGCGGTCGCAACCAAGCACCCCGAGTGGTCGGCGGCGCCCACTCGAGCCTGAACGCCTTTCCCTGGCTAGCCCGTCTCATCTACCACAAGTCCTTCGGCTGCGGAGGATCCCTTATCAATAACAGATACGTCATTAGCGCCGCACATTGTGTTAAAGGGTAGGTCGAGGATATACTTAACATTGTCTTTTAAGTCTTGAACTCTAAACGAATGATGCATTATCCTATATTATAAGGTATACTTATCCATTATTATCATCATCTTCCCAGTCAAAAAACGTCCACTGCTGGTTATATGCCTTCCCTACAGATCGCAGTAATGAACGGTCTAGTGCTCACCCAGCTGCCCTTTTCCTGCCCACCACTCCCTCATGTTTCACCAGGTCGTCTGACCACCTGAGGAAAGTCTGCCTACTCGGCGTCTTCCGGTGCGCATCTTATCATCATCTGTTCTTAGAGCAATGATCATGAGTGATTTGCCTGATTATGTGCCTTTAAGGCGGTAAGTCACGGTATGGCGCGAAATTCAAAATTTTTCGCGTTTTTTAATTATTCTGGCGAAAGTATTCATTTTTAATAAAGTTTTAATGAATTCGCGTATGTAAAAAACCATTTCTCACATTGTAATACAACGTTTTTCGAAGACAGACCTACTAATTTTGTGTCTAAGGACCTAACTTGATTTTTGGCCTTTATGTCCTTAGGCACAAAATCAGTAGGTCTGCCTTCTAAAAACGTTGTATTACAATGTGGCAAATGGTTTTTTACATACGCGAATACATTGAAACTTTTAAAAATATGTATACTTTGGCCAGAATAAATAAAAAACACGAAAAAATTTGAATTTCGCGCCATAGCGAGAGTTACCACCTTAAACTCTGGGGGCCCTTGGATCTTCTATTCTAAAGTTTATAATTTACTATGAAAATGGTTCTGAAATTTTCAAGTTTGAAACTAATTTAAATTTACTAGGTGGTAATTATTTGCCGAAAGGGAATGAATTTTATTACCAAATTTTTTGTAATTCCACAGTAAAATTCGCGTATGCTTCGAAGCCGGTTGTAAGAAATTTTATTTGTGGCTGTAAAACTTTAGGGTTTACTGGATGACGCACGCTGTGGTCAATTCATTTTACGAGTAACGGTTCGCGAATATTATGTATTTATTTGGTCAAAGACATTACTCTACCCACCTATTAAATTGATTGTTATTGAGAATGTTGGTATTAGTTTAGTTTTTATAACGACATAGCCCGAAGAATTCCAAGAGCTCCAAGTGATAATGAGCAGGGCAGGGCACATAGCTCAAAGGTATGTGCACCGGAAGACATAAAGTAGGCGGACCCCCACAAAATGTTCTGACGACCAGGATAAAGTTGTGGGTGGTGCGCGATATGCACGCAGATCGCACAAGACCGGTAATTGTGTTTCTGTGGGGAGGCCTATCCGCGGACAGACTGTAGCCGTGGTCGTCTTTCTGTTGTGATGATGATGATATGATAATAAATGTCTCAATTATAATATCAGGTTCAAAAAATACATATCTACTTACCTAAAGTATGTGTTACAAATTTTTATTCCTAAATTCAAACAATTTTATAATGATTGATTTGGAGATTGTCTGGAAGAAATTGCTGTTAGCGATGGAGCCCTACATTGCCCTTTTCTCCTATCCGAAAATTTACGCTATTTGCATTTTTTTTTGTTTTTATCTACTTGTTGTTTTATTTAAATTGGCAATACATTATATTTTCCCAAATCATAGTTTCATGTGGTTCATGTTCCGCGTGGTGTTCGGCGAGCACGACCGCTGCGACGCCCGGCAGCGGCCCGAGGCGCGCTACATCCTGAGGATCATTGCTCACAACTTCACCTTGACTGAGCTGACCCATGACGTGGCACTACTGCAGCTCTCTGAGCCCGTGGTGTACAGCCATGCGGTGCGACCTGTCTGCCTTCCGTCCGATGATTGTAAGTATTAGTTAAAGCAAAGGGGATTTCGTACTTTTATACAGAGACTACAGCAAAAATAACGCGCGATGCCGCGCTTCTGGACAATTTATTTGTATTTCTTGGCGGCGGGCCGCATGGGCGTCGGTCTCTTGTGTGGACCATCTTCATTATTTTCTTCATATCTGTATTTATCTATTATGAATACCTATCATCACATCTGCCGAGACATAATCCTCACCCCCAGACCACCACAAGGACAAATCGCCCCGCTTGGCAGGCGGGTTGGCGATCGCAGTGTGTCTCTTCAGTACTGAAAGAAGGACGCTCTTTTCCGTTCTTCGGGTATTCCATCAGTCGCCTTTTGCGACACCCAGGGAGATGGTGTGGTCGTGTTCTAGGCCGCCACCACACGGCGAATAGGTTTGGATTGTAGGTCGAACTCGATACAACATTGTTTGTCATTGTTTTAGCAAAGAGCTATACCGGTGACACGGCACTGGTGTCTGGGTGGGGTGCGACAGCGGAAACAGGCAAGTGGTCCTGCACACCCCTTGAGGCTGAGCTACCGGTCCTGAGCAACGAGGCCTGCCAGCGAACCAACTACAATGTGTCCAAGATAAAGGAAACCATGCTCTGCGCCGGGTTCCCGATGACTGCACATAAAGATGCTTGCACTGTAAGTAGTGTCAGAAGCCAATAAACTTTTAACTGTTTAACGAAATTGCTAGATACTTATAAGCCTTGTGTTTAATATTGGTAAATCGGATACAAAGGGTACTTTAACTTCTAGTTTTTTTAGAACCAATCACATAATGTTTCGAGGTGCATTCCTTGATCTAACGGTTTGTGGAGATTGATGGGAGATTCTGATAATGGCTATTTGATTTTCAGGGTGACAGTGGCGGTCCCTTGATTAGAGAAAACGAACATGGAATCTATGAACTAATTGGTACGTCTATTGTATCCGTATTGGTAGTGGTGGTAATTTGTTACTTAGCTTAGCTTAGACTTAGCTGTTAGATTATTGAATGTAAAATGGCAATTCTTTATTATGTTTAGGAATTGTATCGTGGGGCTACGGCTGCGCCAGGAAGGGCTACCCCGGTGTCTACACTAGGGTGACCAAGTACTTGGACTGGATCAAGGATAACACCGATGACGCATGCTACTGCTCCAAATATTAAAGTTTTTAGTTTCTCCTAAATTATTTTAATATTGTTATATCGCGAACCTACAATATTTTTTTTAAATGATTTAAATAAAAAAAACAAATTTTATTTTTGTATTAAATTTACTACTAAACATGTTGTCATATCATAGACGATTTACTATTTTTAACGAAATGTAAGTACCAAAAGTGGCCTTCTAGAGCTCCCGAGTAACTTAAATTATAATTTAAGTTGATTTCCAGTCGGTAATACCGTCTATAAAACTAAATACATTGCATTTGAGGATAAAAAAATTAAATAACTTACCTTGTAGATTGTTTTCTAAAGGAATACGATGTCCAGCTCGTAACAAATTCTAATAGAAACTGGCTAGGCTAAGAAGGTTCACATCGAGGTCGTTGTTCTCGACCCAGCATCCCGTTGGATTACTTTGTCACAAGACGCCAGCTTCAGTGCATGTGCAGCAAATAGTCACAGTTTGGAAAATAAATTTTAATAAAAAAGTTAATAGTAGTAATATAATGTTAAATGGACTGTGATGTGACCTAAGTATCTGTGGAAAGCAGTGTTGATGATGTGGAAACTATTTGTGCTTCTTTGTTTTGTAGAGTTGGCGGTAAGTTGGTTATCTTGTAAATTATTAAGACTTTATTAATCAACTGCAGAATAATATATTGAGAAAACCATAAATTATGTAGGGATGTTTTTTGTACAGGAAAATAAAAATTAAAACTTATTCAAGTAAGTAATGGAATTCCTTTTTTAAAGTTTTTAATTTTTTTATGGTAATAACTTAGAACTTAATTGTTTAAAGGCTGCATTAAATGGAACATCAAAAAACTTCCCTGATAGCGATGCGGAAACTGGAAGAAAGTGTGATTGCAGTAAGTATTTTTAAGATAAGTAATAGATATACTAAAAGGTATAACGAAACACTTTTAAATTCCTAAAATTTTATTTTCATCAAACTTTTTCAGTCGTTACAGAACTGCTTTGTGACCACAAATCTAAAACTGGCCTATTAAGCAAAAAAACTGGTTTACAGAACTTATTTGAAAACTAAGAGCGAGTTATGCTCTTAGGTTCGACTATGTTTTTTCAGTAAAAATAACGGGACTTAAATAGGACTTAAAAGCGAAAAGGCGAAAAGAGAACGAACGGTACTCAGTATTTTGATAGAAATGCCCCTAAAAATCGAGAATTACCTAATTTAATAAACCATTATGACATATTAACTATATTCCAGGATGTGGGGAGCGCAACGAAGCGTCCCGCATCGTCGGCGGCGTGGAGAGCGAAGTGAACGAATTTCCCTGGATGGTGCGCCTCTCCTACTACGACAAGTTCTACTGCGGGGGCATGCTTGTCAACGACAGATACGTGCTCACTGCTGCTCATTGTGTTAAAGGGTGGGTCATTAAATTTGTCGATAGCTGGCAGTCATTTAAGTATAGGTTTGAATGTGGAAGAAGAAAAAAAAGTAAAGTAGCCGGTAATATTATTCATTCGTCATCGTCATCATTATCTTAGCCGAAACATATCCACTCCTGGACACTGACTGACTGGTCTTGTGTAATAAGTTCCACTGCGGCGGAATGCTCGTCAACGACAGATACGTGCTCACTGCTGCTCATTGTGTTAAATGGTGGGTCATTGGAATATTCATATCTGGCAGGTAGTTACGTATAAGTTTGGATGAGGAAGAAGAAAGCAAAGTAAACTAGCTGATAGAATTTATGTCAAACATCATCATCATCAAGTCAGCTAAAATATGTCTACTCCTGGAAACCGATTGAAGATACCTTTATCCAGTGTACTCCCGCAAACTTTACCAGGTCGCCTGACAACCATCAGCGATCGCCTCTCGATAACTTTTAAACCGAGCCGACCATTATTCTTAGCTATGTGCCCTGCCTATTGTCCGTTCTGACAATGATAAGTAGAAGCAAAGAAAAATAATGATTATACAAGCCTGAGACGAACGACTACCTTACCCTTACTTACAAACTAATTTACTTTTTCCAGTTTAATGTGGTTCATGATAAGAGCTACATTCGGCGAGCACAACCGCTGCAACCTCACGCAGCGCCCCGTCACGCGGTTCGTGACCCGGGTGCTGGCGCACGACTTCTCCTTCCAAACATTCAGCAATGACCTGGCACTGCTGGAGCTAAACGAGCGGGTCGAGATTACTGATAGCGTAAAGCCGGTGTGCTTGCCGCATGATGACGGTAAGATACTCATTAATTTATTAGCTAAAATGAGACTAACCTCCAACGTTACAAAATCCCCTTTGGAACATTTAAGAGCAGATGTTCCCAAACTTTTTTTTATCTTTGACCACTTAAAATGTAGCTGGTTCTGTAGGGCCCCTTGCAGCTCAATTTTTATCATTAACTCAAACTGTGATTCTTACCTTTTTAACCATCGAGTTATATTATACTTCTACTCCTGGAGTTTGAACTGAAGTACTTACTGATTTAAAGGAAATAATAATATGAGACACTAAAATATTCTTATTTTTAATATTATATTGTATTTCAGGCAACGAATACGTGGGCGTTAATGCTATAGCAGCCGGCTGGGGTTTAATAGCTGAAGACAAGAATCACTCCTGCGCACTGCTGGACGTCGAAGTGCCCATTCTCAGCAACGATCAATGCAAGAAGACCAAGTACAGTCCTGGCATGATCACCCCTGAGATGATGTGCGCTGGATTTCCTGATGAAGGAGGGAAAGACTCTTGTAAGGTAAGGTTTAAGCTATAAACTAAGAGACTGCTTGCTTACACAAATGTGACTGCTCTTGCGCCAAATTTACTCTTTTTAAATCGGCAATCGTTATAATTTCAGGGTGACAGTGGGGGCCCCCTTGCAGCTGAAAGAAAAGACAAACGATATGAATTATTAGGTAAGACTCGTTTTCCATAGAGGTTTGAAATTCTAAAATATTTTTTGGTTTATTTATTACCCTATTATACATCTTAGTTTAAATTCATCTTAGTTTATTACATCTTGGTTCTTGTTTCTGCCACAGTTTAAATAAATTATCAACTTTATGTTTGTTTTATTTAATTTTATTAAAATCTGTTCAGATATAATATGTGTTAACATTAGTACCTACTAACATTAAAATCATCATGGTACTAAAAAAAATCTATGTAATCCAAATAACTACTACGTTTTCAGTATTTATATGGTACCAATTCTTTAAAATCGTATAAATTTTCCGCATTTCACTGATTTCAGGTGTGGTGTCCTGGGGCATAGGCTGCGGGCAGCCGGGCTACCCGGGCGTGTACACCAGGGTTACAAAGTACCTCTACTGGATACGGCACAACGCCCGCAGTGGATGCTTTTGTGCTGATTAGATACCTTATCCTATGTGTATGGCCGATACTTTATCGACTAAAGGAATCGTGGAATACTTACTATAAAATTTAAACTTTAAGGTTTTATTAAACTTGTCTTGTTATTAAAAATTAAAGTAGAAAAAAGTGATAGGGCAGCTTAATCAGTATATTATATTTATATCTTATCCCTATTGATAGAACTTTAAAAAATTTTTTATTTATGTAAGGCTGTTTAAAAAAGTAAGCTACGTAATTCAGTAAGTACAACAGAAGTTGAGCAATATTTATTACCTGAAACATGGACCAATCAGAAATAAACGATTATTAGTGCGTTACTTTCTATTTTGTTTCTATAGGACATGGACGATTAATGATTAGGTACCTACATTTCAAAATAATTAATTTCGTTGCCCGTATAAGTTTCTAATTGAGATAACGTTTAGAAGTTGTAAAAGGTTTACATCTCTATTGCCATTACAGTTTTGGGTGGTGAAAGACACGTACAAAATGTTTTTAACTTTGATTTTGATATTTAATTTGGTACACTTTTCGGTATGTTTAAATAAATATATAAGTACAAAAAAAAAAACAAATTTACATACTTTTACTTACCTACATTCTGTATTCAACTAGGTACATCAGATTTATTAGTACCTACAATTTCGGTTTTAAATTATTTACCTACGTTACATTTCAGACCATTTCGGCAGGTGGAAGTTTAGTTAGCTATGTCTTCGGGCTGCAGAGGATTTGTTTATGCAGTAAGTGTTTTAAGAGTACCATTGGTTACCATATTCAAACTAATAGTATTTGAAATAAATATTTATTTATATTTACAGTTATAATTATAATATTTTAGTTAGCATTTTTGACCGTCAGTATTCCTATGTTATTTAGAAATACATGACATAGGCAGTGTGTAATCCTTAGGTACGTTAATTTTACGTACAATATGTCCGTTGGTCTAAACTTATCTCAAAAAACGTTTCATTTAATGTTGTTTTTTCTGTATTCTTAAGTGTTACAAATATATTTTTGATTTGTTAGTACCACCATTTTATAATTTGTAGGATGTGGTGTATCACAAAGGATAGTATCGGATCCTCTGAGAAGCGGGCGCCTTCTCGGTGGAGAGACGTCCTCCGCGCTTCAGTTTCCCTGGCTGGCATCAGTGCACGCTGGAAACAGGACGATCGGTGGTTCCCTAATATCTGACAGACATATTCTCACTACAGCCTCGCTTTTGTATGGGTCTGTTGGTGGTTTACTTATTCAAATAACAATGTTATACTTACTGACCTAATTTTTAATAGTTTCACATACGAAACCGTTAATGTATTTCCAATTCTTCGTATCGTAATACTTTTGTCTTTAAATTCCGTCATAAGTAAAAAAAATGTTTGATACATTTACGTCTAAGGATGTCTATTACCGTGCATAATAATTAAAATTACGCTACAATTAACTCTTTATAGAATTAACTACTCGAATACCAAAGTGACCCTCGGAGCCCACGACCGATGTTCCGGAGACGCTCTCGTCATCAGCGTGGCGTCAGTGTCCATCCACCCAGGCTTCAGCCCGACTTCATTAGATAATGACCTGGCTTTACTGAAGATGAAACACGTGGTGTCTTTCAGCCAGTTCATAGCACCAGTCTGCTTGCCTTTCTTTAGTAAGTATTGATGATTTTCAGACTAAGTAGGTATTAATTCGATTACTTATAAAAAAAAATTCGGGGAAAACAGGTTTCAAGAAATAAGTACTAATCAAAACAAGTTGTACCTTTTAATTTACAGAATTTCATATTATGATGACATACATACAATGCATACCTAAGTACCTTTAAGTATGCACTTACAAGTTTTATGATTTTTGTTTCTTATAGGAGGTTCTGTCTGTGTTTCTATTCATTTATTTAAACAGTGCGTGATCTTTTCAAAGGTTCCACAGACTCCGGGCAAGTAGGCTGGGTAGCATCATGGTCAGAATCAGGTACAACATCTTCCTGTACACCAAGAACTGCCACGCTTCCCATATTGCCTACAAGAACTTGTTTTAAATCAGCCCTGGACAATAAGTTGGTGACGGAAGACAAGGGCTGCCTTGGCCCAGCGGGGTCCAAGAGCATTGTTTGTAAAGTAAGTTTTAAAGTATTTAACATTACGACAAAATGTAGCTAGTTTAGTATGATTCTGATACAAAGATTCACAACTTTGCTCACATTTTGAAAACTATATAAGTAGGTAATATTAAAGGTTTAAGTTTACAGGTGTATTTATAATTAAGTTGTGATCAGCTTTTTTTACATTTTTTAAATTTCCCGTGTTAAAATTATTTATATTGTTGTGTGTGATCATCTTTTTTAATTTTTTTCACGTTCCTTGTCTTGTAGTTGTAAACCATTTCAAATTCATGTAATAATATCACAAGATTTTTCACAGATACATTAAATTTAATTGTAAAACAATAGACGTGGTTTTAAAGATAAGTTATTTTATGGTTTCAAAAGCGCTGTCCCACAAATAATCAGATATTTTCTATTTTGTAATAATATATTTTCAGTCAGACATCGGCTCTCCAGTTATGACCCGATGGTCTTCGAGCGGACCCTTCAAGCTGACAGGAGTGGTGTCGTCAGCATCATGCGACCAGCAAGCCGCGCCGCTCTACACTAGGGTCGTGGACCACATCGGCTGGATCAGCGACCACATACGCTCGGATTGCCAGTGCTTTTAATTACGGATAGTCATATTAGGACTAATCAGGGCTTTTTACCATATAATCAAAAACTCTCCTCTCCCTGACCGCGTACTTGATTTTGTCCTTTTTTTTAATTCAATATTAATTAGGCCAGTAGAAGTAATATAAATGTTATTGTATGCTAATTAAGTAGATCGGCTGGATAGGGCAGCAAGTTCAACGTTATTTGTCTGACTAAGAGCCTTTTAGATTTAAATTCCTGAACTCAATGTAAAACAAATTTCGTAACTTTAATTTCTGCTGACATTATGAGGACTAATTTAATAGTCTTAAAATAAATTTATTTTAAAATTCATTGAAGTTTATATTAAATAGCGTTAGAAAAGAAATATCAATTAAACACTTTAATTTACATTACATAGGATTAACACTAATTTTAATTTAATGAGATATTTTAACTTAACTGCATCTAAGTACTCCAATATCTTGGATTATTTATTTAATATTTATAATAAGTATAAGCTTAGTAAGTAGACAATTACTATCTAAACAAGGAGACACCATTATCAGGTGCTCAAGTTATTAAAACACGCAACAAATATAAAAACATAAATGTAAATCTAATTTTTCAAATAGAAAAATAATTAATTCATACTTAGTATTATACTGATAAAATAACATGATTATACAAACTTAGTTAGATCTTTAACATTTTCCTAGTTTCTTCAGGAATATTTGGTCGTTTGCCCATTTACCAGCCTGTCTGCTGTTTGTTCAACCATTCACACAATTAAACCAATATGATACAGATTTTACAAAAATTTTTGTGTTCTTTTAAACTTTTATAACGCTCCTACACTTCTTTTTCTACATTTATTCATATCATTCATAAGATCCATCTCATGGAATAGCGGCAGACCTTCCTCCTTCAGTGTGGCTTCAGGGTCTTTGTACTTGGCTGTGAAGGTCGGGTTCAAAGGATGAAGTATTCCGATGGCTGTGACTGACGCCCTTGCTTCGTCATTGCCAAGCTCGTAGTGCGTGCCGTCGCCGCAGCGAACTATTCTGTTTTTGACCTGGAAATTACGATTTACCATCAAATGTTAGCTGTGTTACCACAGCTAACATTTGACAAGACATTTTTATTTGCCAGTGTGAAATTCTTACAGAATTAGACACTAGCGCTGTGAGTTAATACCTTCTTAATGTGTGCAAGTAAAACATAATAGTGTGCTAAAGTTTTTTTATTTTCTTTAATTAATTTAGGTCACAGGAGAATAATATGTTAGGTTTATATTTACTGTGTAAAAAAATTAAGGTAAAAATGTAACTAGAACTAACGGTATTTCCTGGTCGAGTTGCAAGTTTGCATCTCATTGACCTTCATTATTTAATTTACTTGAACATTAGCGTAGGTTGAGTTATTGAACTGTATAAGAACGTTAGGTATATGAGAGAGGATGATTTTTACAGTTTTATTGCTTCCGTTGGTCTAAATGAGACCTTAAAATGTACCGCTAGGTTCAATAATTGACTTCTTACCATCTCCGGAGAAGCAGTCTTTAGGTCATAAGCGAGTCCGATCCTCTCAAACCATCGTATGATGCTCGCTGATTGGTTGAAGTGCATGCTTAGCTCAGCCGCCTTGTAGTCCCAGGGGAACGTGTGGTGGTAGTTGTGCCAGCCTTCTCCTAGCGATATGAAGGAGACAAACCAGTTTTCTACGGGCTGTAGTTTCCTGAGTAAAAATGTTATATTTAAATATTTTAAATTCAAGGACTTGGATGAGTCTGGTGGTTTAGTTTTAGTTTTAAGCACCTTCAGCTGTGTTAACGTGAAGGTATTCTGAAAATAACTTACTGGTCATATGGTCTAGTGCCGTAAAGATGAGCAGCGCTGTTCACCAGCCAGGTCCCATTTAGCTGAAGGACGTATCTAGCCACGTAGGATACCAATATAGCCTTGTACAGTGGTTCATTGAAATAATGAACTGGAACCCAAACGGGAAAAGCTATCGCTAATAGAAAGTACAGATAGTAGTAATATCTGAAAAAAAAAAGTAATTTAGAGTAAATGGGCAAGGTTGTGAGGATGTTTGGATGTTTTTTACATTTTCACCTTGTAACTAAATAAATAATAAATAAATGTTTATTTCAATTAATTGTACACAATATAACAATCACTGAGTCTCCATTTAGGTATATAAACCTGTATTAGGGGACCCATTCTTCCTCAATGTAAAATCAGAATGTGTGTAAGGTGTAAGATATTCATTAAACAGTGGTTAAACAAATATATCTAATAGTAAGTATGTATGTATATAATGTAACTACTGATCAGAAATCGATAAAACTTCACAGAAATCTATCACCTATACAGAAATCACTACAGAATAGCACTATTAGACTTATTATAAAAGAAAATGTAAAGCTACACATGGCAAAGATGATATTTATTTTTAACTTACTTTTTCTGAAACATCACCAGCCAATCCGCTTCCATATCGCTCATATCGATCTTTCTGCCGAGCTCAATGACATAGGGGTGCTTTTTGGTCATCAACCATCCAATGTGGGAGAAAAAGAAACCTCGCTTGGCGTTGTGAGGGTCGCCGTCGGTGTCGGAGTAGCGGTGATGCAGCCGGTGGTCTCGGCACCAGATAAACATGGAGTTCTGTGAAACGGAGAAGTTCTATACAGTCTCTTCATCAGTACCTTAGCCTGATCCTCAGATCGCCATGAGGACAAACATGGGGTTTTGTTTGCCATAATGGACACGCTTGGCAGGCAGATTGGCAATCTCAATATGGCTCTTAAAGTGTTTAAAAGAAGTCGCTACTTTCCGTCGGATGGTCCCTTAGTCTTGGTAGTCTTTTACGACATCCATGGAAGGAATTGGGGTGATTGTATTTTATGCCGCCGCCACACGGTCTCAGTTCACGTAAGTATATATTGATGATTAGAGAACTGCCGAAACAGTGGAACAAACGACTTTATCGCCAAGGCTTTTGTCACGATATTTGCCACAATGTCTACGATTATTTTCAATTATTAGTACCTGTCCAGCTGCAGTTTGTGCAGCCAGGAGAATAATTTTCAATAATGTGTGTGCTCGAAATGTCCTGTGAGCGTACAGTCGGTGAGCCCCGATGGTAACTCCCTCGGAGCAGAATGTTGCGTAACATACCGCTACGAAAGAAAAGAATAATGTTAATTTTGTAAAGCTTAATGAATCAAAGTATTAAGATGGAGGTAGGTACTTACTCCATACAATCGTCGTCCAGTGTATACCACCAAAGAACATTAACGCCGTTCCCCATACAGCCAAAATATGCAAAATAAGAAATCCGATAGCATTTTTCCAAACTATCTGATGGGTGTAATTGTAGTCAGTTCCTATTAATTTGGCGTTCACAATATTTTCACTGGTACATTTAATTTTATCCAAATCGTTGTTAATTTCAGCCGTTGCACCATTGGACAGGTCACCCTGCGATTTTTTAAATTCTGTAGCAGTCATTGTTTCAAGTTTATTTTTAAATGTTTACTGGCCTGCTTATCACGAAACTGATGATTCGTTAATAAACATATTGCCTTATATACTTTGAACGCAGCAGACAATTTAGGGACTTGAGCAACTATTTAAACTTGAACTATATCTGATCTTGCTCATTGATTATTCTAAGATCGATTGTTTTATAAGACAATTTAGCTTTTGTTGTCATTTAAATTTAAAACATCAAAAATATATCGCTTACTTAATCATGTAAGCAAAAAACAAATCACACGCAAATATCCTAATCCTTTGCCAAGTAAAATAAAATTCCGATAACGTTTAACATTTCGATTAAATTTCGCAGAATGTTTGCGAAGTTTATTGCTATAAATCATTTTGCCTACCTATGTGCGTATTTCCTATGTTATAAACATCGATACCATGAAAAAATGGCTGGTATTATTTCTTGTATTTAAAACGGTAAGTAAAAAACTCAAACCTGAAATTTTATCACAAAGAACTAGTTTTATATATAAATATTTTTTTTACGCAGATACTAGGCGAATCAAAAGAAAGTTCATCATGTGGTAAATAATTTTATTTGATTCTTTTACACGATTTCTGGGTTTCTTAGGAACCCCTTAAATTTAAAAACTTGTTCCTTTATTCGCGAAGTCAACCGTATACGAACTTCTGCTCAAATTTTATCTCTGGCGAAGATTTGTATGATTTACAGCGAACGAGTGATTACTTTTTCTCTGAAGTGAAGATCATATAGTTTGTCGGTTTCCCTTATTTTAGTTAGGTTATGTATTCGTCTTGATTGTGGCTAAATATAGTAATTGTGAAATACGCCCGTAAACTCATATGGTTTGTAACTCATACAGTTGCTACGGAAGTCTACTTTGGTCATTTGTAAAAAAAACTAAATGTACACTTGTTATGAGAAATCAAAAAGCAGTATATTTACTAACATAGAACTTCTTTGTGAGACTATGTAACATTCAACTGTTTCAGAGTGCGGAATCGCGGGTAAAAATCGACGCATCGTCGGCGGAACAACCGTCCAGCCCCACCAGTACCCGTGGCTGGTGTCCCTCATGCTGGGACCCAAGCTCCACTGCGGGGGAGCCATAATAACAGATCTGCATATTCTAACCGCTGGCCATTGCATTGCTTTTGGGTAGGAGTTCCTGAATTAACTAGCTCTAAAACTCCTAAACTAAATTGGACTTAATGCTAACCCTTGTTAAAGCCATGAAATACTGATATTGTGTCAAATTATGTTTATTTTATATTATGGCAGCATTATACTATTCCTGATCCTTAACAGCGACTTATTTTAAAATTATGTAAATATAAAATAGTTTGTTTTCAGTGTCCACTATGGAGATTTATCAGTATACGTCGGTATGCACGACAGGCTGGATAGCGACTATGCCGTTTATCATGTTGCTAATGGTGTAAAGCATCCAAAATTTACATCAAACGCAGTACGAGACATCAATGATATTGCGATATTAACTCTGAAGAAAAGAATGGAATTTTCTGATAGGGTCAGCCCAATCTGTTTGCCTAAAGAAGGTAAGATGTTTATCTTATATTTAGTTATGTTACTCAGTTTTTAGTTGTTAGGACAACTAAGTTAAAAGTTACCGAGTTATTAGACGTCAACGTGTTTGCTATTATAAGTAGGTAGGTAATGAATCTATTCATATTCCAAACCTAAATAAGATAAAAATGTGTTTTCAGATATGAATTTTGAAGACATGTCTTTGACGGTATCCGGGTGGGGTAAGACGAAGCAAGGGGCACTTACATCATCGCGATATTTACTAGAAACAAAAGTCAAGATTGTAGACAAGGACAGCTGCAGGAGGTCCTCTATCTACAAGGATAACCTCGTCAGTGATACTATGATGTGTGCTTACAGCGTCGGGAAAGACGCGTGTCAGGTAAATGTTGAAAATTACTTGGAAAAGTTTAGTTGTATTTCACGAGATGTGATAAATATAAAAACAATTGACAGTCAATAGTGGCAGGTAGCAGATAATTTGATCTCCTACAAGCTAAGCGTACATGCATTGACTTCCTGTATCGAACTGACTAAGCTACTGTCTTTGAGGTCCCAAATCGGCTTTACATCTATAAAAAACTTCGTCATACTCTATATGGGTAAAAAATGTTTTATCACACAATACCTACCTACCTAATAAGAGAGATCATTCTAAGTACATACTTTTAATTGCAGGGTGATAGTGGTGGACCATTATTTTCAACTCATCCGTCGACCCTAAACAAAAAATGGTATCAAGTTGGTATGTTATTTTTGTGTTTATTTCATGTTGCATTATTTTATTAACCGACTTCATAATATTTATGTATGTATGTATGTATGTTTGTCCGCGATTATCTCGAGTTTGGCTGAATCGATTTTGATGCGGTTTTCAGATAAGTATTTGTTAATTCGTTGTTACATTCAGGAGAAGGTTTTAGTACCTATTTTAACTGATTTCGAGAAAAAGGAAGTGCTCAGTTGATGTATGTGTCAGTTTGTTGAAAGCGGATTCCTTTTTTGTAAAAAAGAAATTATTTTATTGTAAGTACTTAGACACACTTTTTATGTACCGTTTTAAAAATATATTTGTTTACAGGTATCGTGTCATGGGGCATTGATTGTGCTATGCCAGAGTATCCAGGTGAGTAGGGTTCAAAGTTTTTTTTTTAATAACTGCATATTAGGTATAAGATTTTTTTAAATAATTTTTATATTATGACTTTCAGGTGTTTACACGATATTGAAAAAGTACGTCTCATGGGTGAAACAGGAAACGCAAGACGGAATGTATTGTAAATAGTTGTACTATTGTAGACAAATCTGTAATAAATAAGAAATATTTAAGGTAACATTAAAGAAAACAAGACTATTATTGACTATTCGTCTTTATGTCATAACCATGCAAAGAACGTGTGACTTTTGATTTATTATTTTATATTAATGTAAGTAGGTACTTCCAAAGCCTACACCTAATAAAAATAAAATAACCATTTCCTGAATAAAAATTTAACCGTAACGATAAAATAAAAATAAAATCAATTATTGATTAACGCATAAATTGTGTAAACTACACGAGGTTTTATTATTTTTAATACTAGTCGACCTGGCGAACTTCGTACCGCCTTACCTATTACTATATTTTGCATGTATTAAACATATAAACCTCTTAACTTAAATCTAAAAACAAACATATCAAAATCCGTTGCGTAGCTTTAAATATATAAGCATACATAGGGACAGACGCGGGAAGCTACTTTGTTTTTTTATACTATGTATATTGATTGATATTAATAATACCATAGTTTAATTGAATATCACACTTAGATTCGGTAGCTAAAACGATTATCAATAAGTATCTTAAGTACTTCGTCATAACTATACATAATGGTAAGATAGAAAAGTACGCGACCGCGAATTTCGTCCATATCCAAATAAATTACAATGGAAAGCCGTGAAGTAAATAATCTTATACGGTTGCTTTCGTTGTGCAAATACTTCTAACGAGCGTTGCGATGGACCTAGACGGATCTACGTTTTACTAGCGGAAGGTAGAGAAATGTGCGCAGGGACTTGTATTTGTTTAATGTTCTCACAATGAATCCACTGAAGACTGTTTTTTTGTTAATCAACTTTATCAAGGTTTGTATTGAACAATGTGTAGTTATTTAATTAAAATTTCACGTTTTTCATGTTTTAATTATTTTAGGTGGTGACGCCTACGGCACGTGATTGCGGTACGTTCTACGTTGTTAAAATTATGATTAATGTGAACCAGAAGTTGATAACAGACTCCTTTTGCTTACTATAATAAATCTACTGCCCTTTTGTTTTATATTTTAAACCTATCAAAATTATACTTTGAAGTGAAATATCACATCACATGTAAGTAGTATTTAATAATTTTACTTCCTAGGAGTAGGAACTCATTAGGAACAATTTTCTAGAATGTGGCATGCCCGCCAGCGCTTCCGCCTTCCAAATGAGGATCGTTGGCGGCAGGCGAGCGGAACCTCACTCGCAGCCCTGGACCGTGGTCATCATGAAGAAGAACAGTGTCCACTGCGGAGGTGCCATCATCACCACCAAGCACATTCTCAGTGCTGGTCACTGTTTCAAATGGTAAAAAAACGAGGGATTTACTATTATGAAAAGAAAATCCTATTGCCTAAAAAATTATAATGCTCAATATTTTCTTTAGATTTCAATACATATGCCATCAGCTGTTCGAGTCATTGGTTCTGCGGGACATTCTATTTTTGTAGTTCTCCAGAATCATACCTTACTTATTTTATTACCGACAGCCCTATTAGAATCTCTTTTTATGCGTATAACCAAATTTATATTCCGCGTTTCTTCCAGTCCTTTTCTGATTCTGTTTGCAGTAGCGGCGCTCAGGCTTGTAAAGTATTCTTTTGTAATTTATTTCAGGGATAATTTTAATGAGATGTTAGTGTACCTAGGCCTCGACAATTTAAGTGATCTGAGAAACGTAGAGAAGAGGCACATTGAGCATGTGGAAATTCACGAAGACTTCAAATCTACAGCGGTGAGAGATGAGAACGACATCGCAATAGCAACGCTAGACCGACCGGTAGAGTTTGGCGACACTATATGGCCGGTCTGCTTGCCTGAACCAGGTAAACTATGTTAGGCAATCGAAATCTTATGTAAAATTTCGAGCCGTTTTCAGTTGGCTGTAATGAGATTCAGAAGTTATGTTATATATTAAGTATTTTAGACAAACTGAAATATCAAAAATTCATTATATTTGCCGTCGTTTTCAGGCACCTGAAACATGTTTTCAGTCCGTTTTAGACACCCCTCTATCAGATTACGTAATAACCTGAGACGCGTTTTCAGATATTTTCAGGACCCCTCAATGAGGGCCCTCAAAGATGACATCTTCGAACTAAATTTGTTTATATGACTAGACTAGAAAGAGCTAACAATGGCTTTATCGACAACAACATTATCTTCTTCTCTCTAGGCAGCTCATGCCTGCGAAGATATATTTTTATGCGATAATTTCCCAGGAGAGAATTTCGGCAACCGTATTGGAACAATAGTCGGGTGGGGTCGGATAGCTGTCGACGAGGCAGCCTCGAAGGTCTTGCTGAAGGCTTCTCTAAGGATTCTGTCGGACCAGGAGTGCAGTTCGTCCGGACTAGCTGAACATCTGAAGCCGACTATGATGTGCGCTTTTACTAAGGGCATCGATGGGTGTCAGGTGAGCTATTTGTACACTCTTAGGTAGGCTAAAGAAGTAAGTAATACCGGCGCAAATTCATCGTTTCGCATATAAACACACTTTTATGTTTAGACATACTTACCTCTTTTTACTTTTTTTTGACATTGCGTGCTTCGGTTCGCAGTGATGTGACTGTGTTGCGGGAGCACCAGATCAATTTACTTCGGCGGGGCTAACATTGTTATAATGATTATCGATGTTGTTTCCTGGACTGGTGTATTTGTACGTCTTTGTATATGTTTCGGGCACCGTAAATAGAGGCAATTCTTAGTTGGGGCTCTGGGTGTGATGCAATGGTATTATACTTAAAAGATTTAAGTTCCTACTTACAGTAGCGGTCTAGGTCGGCGTAAAACTTATTGAAAAACAGCTCTTGTTCTTTGGCAGTCTGGGGCACACGAGATCAAAGACAAAAGTGTAACGCCGTCCTAGAACGCAACTGTACTTGGAATAAAAAAATAAATATATAGTGATTCTTTAAAATGTTGTTATTTGTTGTTTCAGGGCGACAGCGGGGGTCCGATGTTAGTTTTTCAAGGCAGCGGAAGCTATGTACAGGCTGGTTAGTCAAGCCATAATTTGTATTAATATTAAGTTGTTAAATAATGACCTAGCTACCTACCTAGGTTTTCAAACTTAGCTTCATTTATGTTTTTTAGGTATCGTTTCGTGGGGTTTCGGTTGTGCTGACCCTAGATTCCCAGGTAAGCCAAAACAATAAATTATGTACTATTATTTGTGTACCTAGGTACTTACTATTTCGTATTCGTATTTACATTAAAAACAACCTTATGGCTTACATAATTTTGAATGCGTGCGTACCATTTTATTAATATTTTTGTTATGTTATAGGTGTTTACACAAAAGTTAGTGACTACATACCCTGGATTATAGAACATTCCAAGGATGGCGATACTTGTAT
Organism: Euspilapteryx auroguttella; assembly: GCA_951802225.1. NCBI lineage: Eukaryota > Metazoa > Arthropoda > Insecta > Lepidoptera > Gracillariidae > Euspilapteryx > Euspilapteryx auroguttella. Next base: position 3,844,830 of record OX637649.1, on the reverse strand, counting down.
AAAAATAACATAACTGTAACAAACTGAAGTAATATGTTTTATTTTTTATATCCTCGTAAGTCCAAAGGGGTCGGTCGCCAGTGTAATACTGTACCTACAAACTAAATATTTTAATCATTCAGTCCGAGAATTAAAGTATTATAAGGAAGAAATGAACTCATAGTAGTAGTCCATGGTGCATTTTATTATGAGTTAAATAATACCTATCGTAAAAAGGATAAGGATGCCTTTCCACCAATGACAAAGCTATGTAACTGTACAAGAAGAGGCGTTATGTAGATGCGCAGCCGCGAGACACCTGCGCATGGAAGAAACACAGCTGGAGCTGTGCCATGTACTGTGCGCCTACATCCATCGCCTCCGTACCACGCTTCCAAAGCAGCAGCTGCATAGCACAACCTTGGTGGAAATGCACCCTAACGATCGTTGACCCAAGAACTAGCCGAAGGACTCAGAAAAAAAATAGAGATCTAACTAGGTACTTACTTACCTACCTTTTTCTAGTACTTAGGTAAAATATATTTGTACATGGGTAAACGCATAGCATAGTTTTACTCTTCATACAATAATGTATTTCTGATCACTTAGGAGCCAGTTTACAGCGATCCTAGCGCCATTCCCGAAAAAAAATTATATCTTCTAAACTAAGGCAAATGTCAAAAATTAGGCACAGTATGACACTAGATAATTAAAGACAAAAGAAGGCTACAAAGAAAGTGTTGCTAAAATTGCCCACTTTTAGCAACAATCTGTGTATAATAGTTTTGTTCTTTTAAGTTAGGACTACTTTACTGTGTCATACTGTGCCACATTTTTCATATTTGCCCTACTTTAGAAGATATACTTTTTTTTCAAGAATGGCGCTAGAATCGCGGTAAACTGGCTCTTAAAACTTACACTGCTTACAACTTACACTGCTTACAACTCTACCACCCAACCTGGGGGTCAAGTTTCTACTAAAAACGATCGACTCGTAATTGTATTGTTAGCCACTTCGTTAATCATTGCCTCTTTAACAAAGGCAATTTCTGTTGCACGCCCAAAAAAACATCAATGGTTAACGAAGTCGCTAACGAGACAATTAAGAGTCGATCGTTTTCAGTTAACAAACTTGACCTCCAGTAAAATTTTTGTAAAGTAGGTAGTCGGCGCAAATACGGCACCCTTAGTGGGGAGTACGAATTTGTGCCGTTTGGGGTCGAAACCCTAGGGCCGTGGGGGCCGGAGGCGCGCCGATTGTTTAAAGAACTGTCGACGCGCCTGATCGACCAGTCAGGTGACCAGCGGGCCGGCTCATATCTTGGCCAGCGTTTAAGCCTGGCCATCCAGCGTGGAAACGCAGCCAGCTGGGCACGGTTCCGACCAGTGGCGGCGATTTGAACGAAATATTTTACTTGTAGGTATATGTTTTATTAGAAATTTTTTTTTTTTTTAGTTAGGTAACCGGAATTTTATACTGTAAATATGTACATACATTACTTTTTAATTATAACTTATTTCTAATTAAGTAGGTAGTTAATAAGTTAAGAAGATAATTAAAGTAAAAAATTAAATGTCTAATTAATTAATAAAATTTAATTAATTAGCTGTCTTTAAGTAGGTAGGTACGTATGTAGGTAAGTATATTACGGTACAACTGGATTCTGGGCGGGACGGTTCTCTTTGTTGCATAAATGTATTCCGAGCATAAATTAGTGGTAGTTGAGCAACCACACACGGCCCAAGACCAGTGAGGTGGAGAAAATACACTGAATCCTGCTCTACAGGCTGCAGGCTCTATACTAAGCCATTTTACATTAGAATAATTTCTACACGAAAAAACCAAATTATTTGTAGAAACATTTTAAAACGAAACATAAGCTGTCAATTTGTATCGACAACTCGACTCAAATAAAATTACCTATACAATACCGTTTACTTTTAGCTTTGTCTCTTTCTAATTCATCTACGTCTACTCTCGCTGTCTCGCTTAGGTTACAAATCATTGTAATGCTTTTGAAATCAGACCGATAGCTTCCTTTCCTTTCATCCTTTCATTTTGTTTGTTGAATCGACTTGGGTTGAGTTCCCATTTCTAGTGATGGGTTACTCAGTAATTTAAATTGAGGACTCGTGAGGACCTCATTTGGCTAAATGAGGTCCTCACGAGGACCCCTCATTTGAGGCGAGGCCAGGCCCAAACCTTCCCGCAGCAGAACTAATCTTACAAATTATTTACATAAGATTTATTTTTGCTATCTATAGACATTCACAAGTATATAAATGCAATATAATAATAAAAATAATAATAATTAAATCTAAATACTATATGAATCGGTATCATACCTACCTATTTATTATTCTATCTTAATAGTAATTTTCTAAAACATTTACGTTTTTCTGTTTGCTAAACAATAATAGCCCTTTTTCCAATGAAAAATATAACTAACTCTTGAACAAGGCTATACCTCCCTCACTCACCTCGCCTAGTCCTCATTTATTGAGTGAGGTTCGTACTTCGTTTCGTTTACTTGTCGTTAAAACACAATCCTCACGCCTCACGCCTCAAGACGCCTCACGCCTCCTCATTACTCACGCCTCCTCACTCCTCACGACGCCTCACTCCTCACGACGCCTCACTCCTCACGAGCCCCCTCACGAGTTTTATAAGAGGTACTCACTCACCTCACTGTAACGAGCCCCCTCAAACGAGGCCCTCACGAGGGAGTAACTCATCACTACCCATTTCAATTTCCCTTCTTGTGAGTTGTCTTCTTCGTGGATGGGATGGCCTACTTGTGTATTTTATTTGTTTTTCTGCAGTAAATCGGTTAAATTTTATGCAAACCTTTAAGTTAATTAAAATTCGAGTGAGTATGAAAGTTGTGAAAAAGCCATAATGCCCGGAATAAGGAAATATCGACGAGACACAAGCGAAGTCAGCTGTTGTTTGAAATATGTGATTTTTGGTGTAAATGTCTTGTTTTGGGTAAGTAGAGCTTATTAATCTTCTTGGTAATATATCTAGGCAACTGTCTGAATAGTTTTTTAAGGGTCAGGTGTTTAGAGTACCTAGTTCACTGACCTCGCAGGAATGTAAAGATTCAAGTGTGGTTAAACTAGCTAATTTACAAACGAGAACCCAAGAGGTAGGTTAAATTGCACCAAATCCCATGTCAATGCCCTTTTGAAAACTCAATACTATAATACACATAATAAAGGTAAGTAGGTATGTAGTACTGCTTACAAAATTTAGGAATCCACACAATTGTGGGCTTATTGTCTAATATAGTATGTAAACCTTGGCCTTATTTTTAGAATGTTCCATTTTTAAATACATTTTATTTAAAACTAGTCGACCCGGAGAACTTTGTTCCGCCTTACCTATAACTATGTTACTAACTATTAATACATATAAACCTGCCTCTTAAATCACCCTCTTCAAACAAAAAACACCAAAATCCTTTCCATAGTTTTAAAGATATAAGCATATGTGAGAAAAGATGCAGGAAGCATCTTTGTTTTAAACTATGTATTGATGTTATAAATATTGTCTAGTAATTCCCTGTTTGTATGTACCTACCTACCTACAACCAATAAATAAAATTCAATACAATTTCAGTTCATTGGACTCATAATACTAGCCGTGGGTGTTTGGGCTTGGACTGAAAAGGACACATTCAATAATCTCTCTCGTCTGACCAACATTGCATTGGATCCCGCATTCATCTTAATATGTGTTGGTAAGTTTAAACCGGACGCATGGATGTTTATAGTTTCCATTTGTCTACAGAAATAAGATTTTGTAATGAAAATGTAACTAGGTCACAAATTTACAAAACAATAGAGTTTTCTACCAAATTACCATTCCCAGTATAAATGTTTCTAACCTTCATATCATTCATTGTTAAAACAAAGCAGGCAAGTATTGTTTCATTATTCAAGGTTTTGTTTGATTTGGGACTTTAATTAACTACTTATAGTAAAAACTAGTTACTCACATATAATTACGTACCTAATTATATGTTTTATTTCTACCTATATTTTACAATAGAAATTAAATATTTTCCTTCTTTTTCATGTCCCGTGTCCCAGCGATAACAGGATACAAAAAATAAGTAAAAATACTAGGCTACATTATCTAGTGTCATACTGAGCCCTATTTTTGATATTTGCCTAAGTTTAGAAGATATATTTTTTTTCCCGAATCGCGCCAGCATCGCTGTAAATTGGCTCTTAAAACAATGATGTTTGATTTCAGGGACCATAACATTCATTATTGGATTTACCGGGTGCGTGGGAGCGCTGCGCGAGAACACGTGCCTGCTTGCCTGTGTAAGTTAATTGAACATCAGTTTATGGGTATATGTTTAAAATCGCAAAGTTACCTACAAAGTATATATTTAAAATAAATTGAATAAATTTTAAATAGGTACAGTGGCGGTCTAGGACGGCGTAACACTTTCGGTTTTTCTTTATTGCAAAATAGCTCTTTTACTTTGGTAATACAGTTTAGGGCGCACGAGACAATAGAAAAATCTGTCAAACTGTCCTAGACCGCCACTCTACCAAGATACTAAATAATAATTAATTAATAGATATTAAAAAGTTTGGTTTTCATTTTCAGTATGCAATATTCCTGGCGCTTCTCTTGCTAGCTGAGATGACTGTTGGGATTCTCGGATTTGTTTTTAAAGATTGGGTAAGTACTTATGTTTAATATACCTACATTTCCATGTGCATGCCATTTCATACATCTGTTTAGACAAAATTAACAATTGTATTAGATTATTGTTTAAAAGCCCTCTATTAAAGCATAGTTTTAATCAAGTTATATACTTTACTTTTGTCAGACCCTGACAGTTGTACTGTGAGAGCCTGCAACAAAAGACTCACACCTGTCATAAATCTAAAATATGAATTTATTTATCATTTGAATTTTAGATCAAACAACAAGCAACGACCGGCTTCCAAACCTTTATAACGCACTACAGAGAGGATCCTGACCAACAGAACTTGATTGACTGGATCCAAGAAGACTGGGTAAGCTAAAATTGGCAAACTTTTAATAAGGACATACTTGCAATAATGACTTCTTTTAATAATATCAATGGGCAGGGCCCTGTGGTGGAGGCCTACTATAGCGTCAAAGTCTCTCCTTCCATTGCTAATGTTAGTACAGTACTTCTAAAGTGATAATGCGCATTATGTCACTGTTCGGCAACGGTCGTATTCCCGAGCGTCGGAAGACGAAATTTATATAGAGTGGTTAAGTGCATTTCCTTTATGCATAATTTATTTAGTAGAATTATGTTTTTTGATTCGGGTTTTTCCGGGAATACGACAATTAGCGAAGATCTGCATGCGCATTATTAATTTGGGGGTACTGTATTAATGATGTCTCTGTGTGTTTGATGTACCTACTACACATATTTGCGCAGCTGCAATGCTGCGGCGTGGAGGGCCCGCGCGACTGGGACCGCAACGCGTACTTCAACTGCTCGAGCGGCAGCGTGGGCTCGCGCGAGGCGTGCGGCGTGCCCTTCAGCTGCTGCCGCGGCCGCCCGCAGGACGTCATCCGGAACAGGCAGTGCGGCTACGACGTCAGGAAGACTACCTATGTGAGTTCTATTACGTTCATTGACCACCAGATCATCTTCATTGCAGGCTACAAGACGACCACTGCTGGACTCAGGCCTAACCACAAGGACAAACCTTGGGGGGGGGGTCGAATTTATTACCATAATTGCCACGCTTAGAGAAGCCCTATACACCTTATTTTTCCCATACATAGCCAGTATTCATAGTTAAACCATGCTAAACTCATACTGGTTACGCTCTGTACGGTCAGCAAGCAAGAGCACGAGATCTACGAGCGCGGCTGCCTGCGCGCGGGCGAGGACTGTGGAGAGCCATCTTCACGAGGTTTACACACCCAAAGATAGATGTCGCTGCTTTGTTGTGCTGCTAAAAGTTATAATTTTCAAAGATTTTCTCGACTTTAACGGTAAAAATAACAGAAACCTCAAAATCCTAATCCTCAACCTCAAAACATGTGTCGGTCAAAGCACTAAACATCCTGTTTGAAGCGCTGTCGTTTTACTAGTATCGATAGTGTAGTGCTAAACTCATATATCTGGTTACGCTCTGCACGGTCAGCAACAGCAGGAGCACGTGATCTACGAGCGCGGCTGCCTGCGCGCGGGCGAGGACTGGGTGGAGCGCCACCTGGTGCCCGTGGCCGCCGCCGCCGTCGCCGCCATGCTGCTCAAGGTTCACACCCACAAAGATAGATGGCGCTGCTTTATTGTCTTTGTTGTGCTTGAATTTGTTTTTCTTTTTTGGTTTTTTAAGTTCTTCGTTGTTCCAGTAGAGGAGTAGATCCACGATTTTCTGTTTTTTTTTATTTGCACTCTCATTGTGTTTTGGATTGAAACTACGTCAAATAAAAATTATATTGTTATGCTAATATTAATGTTTCTTCAAAGTATGTCATCCGGCTTTAAATTTGTTTATTTTTCGAAAATAGCATAGCTTGACTTGAAACTTTCATCTTCAGAGTTTTTCTGACGAGGCGGTAATAAATACATATTCCCTATACTTAACAACTTTCCTAAAGCAAAATGGGTCAGAATCTCAAACCAAAAATCAGCAGTCCCGTACATGGATCCCGTCAGCTGATCGAACCAATGTATGTGAACAGCTTATTTAGGTGCGAAGAGGTGAATCTTTGCTTTGCTATATTACCGCCTTGTCTGAAACACCCAGTAGATCGAGCGAGAGATTTTTTTATTTTTTTACACGTGATTACGCACAGGGGTCCTATTACGGCCACATATGCAACATTGCTTTTCGTCCTCTGTAGAGTGTCAAAGTCAATACAAAAAAAAAACGGAATGAGGACGCAAAGCAATATTGCAAAAGCAACTGCAATAGTACCCCAGCTTAATTTTTCTTGCATTGCTTTATTCGTTTTTCGTTGTGGTTGTTCTAGAACTATGACATAGCTAAGATAATCAACGACAAGGGCTGCCTGGAGGCGGCCGAGGAGTGGTTCGACCACAACCTCCTGATCGTTGCCACCGCTGCCGTTTGCACCGCTTTTGCTAAAGTGAGTTTGGTTTTTGTTGCGTTTTTTTATTTTTTATTTTGGGCCTGTGTATTGTTGTTGTAAAGCTGTCTTAAAGCCTGCAGACATGTCTCGTTGCTACATGCCATTTTAAAAATTACTTATCGTCAACCATTGCCTCTTTGACGAGGCGAGTTCTGTATGCGCCCAAAGAAACTTGCAATGGTTAGGTAACAAAACTACAATGGAATCGCATTTTGTTATGAGACTTGACCCCAGGTAGTCTGGCTATTAATATCACCAATTGTTGTACCGTGTGCTTAATTATTCTTATAATCTAGATTGATTTAAGGATACCTTACAATATAAAAAAAAAAAAAAATTCGGGCTACATCTAGTTCAGTTTCTAGGATGTTTATTATTGAGACCTGCGGCTTCATGAACTGATCCCAGTTCAATCTTATTTAATTTGAGACATTTCCATCACTTAACTATCGTTCAATGTAGGTACAGATTGATGTTTCCCTACATTTAGATTTGTCACTAAATCAATGACTGCCCGTCCTTTGGTTGTTCCGTTAGTAGCCTTTTACGACACCTATTGAAGGAGTTGAGGTGGTTTTCTGTGCCGCTACCACACAGCCAAAACGCTGTATGGCGCCCTTACATCGTAATAAAGAGTGCATCATAAATCTAACTGCCCGTACTTCGCAACAGATCCTCGGCATATGTTTCGCGCAGAACCTGCGAGCAGACATATTCGCGCAGAAGGCCAAGTGGCACTGACAGGGCGCCACTCCTGCCGCCGTGTGACGTCACCGACGCCACGCCGCCCCCGACCCCTACAGCGCTCTATACTCGTGACACTGCTCTCTCTGAGAGAGGCATTATTTTGGTATTATTTCGGTTTTTACTCTGGATACAAGCAAGTGTTCTAGGTTTTTCTTCAATATCGTGGAATTGCTCTCTGAAAGATACCTTAACGGCCTTACCACAAAAAAGTTAGAGCTCCTAAAACCTTCAGGCTCCTCGGACATTGTTAACAATTTTTTTAGAAACTTGTAAGATTTACGAGTCCATACTTTTAAATTTCGCATATCAGCATATTTTCTAACACTTTAAGGTTATTCAAAGACATTGTAAAATTAAAGTATCATCTGTATTGCCAATCCAAATACAATACTTAATTGTTTATTTTTATAACCAACACCGTGATCGTCTTCTGTCATTTAATAACCTTAATTATTAGGGAACTCTTACATTTATACATTAATCTCATTAGTCTTCGAGCTTTTGTTTTTTTAATATAAATTACTAATTCTCAAATTCCAAATATATGATCTCAACTCCATCTCTACCTAACTCCTAACAACTCAAAGGCATGGATAGAAAACTAATTTATTGCCAAAACTTACCTACTAATTATGTATTATACGTAGCAAAATTTCGTCATTATTTAAAGAAAATATTTTAATTTTCTAAACTTGCCTTATACACATAATGTACTAAATGCCAAATTCCTAGAATTGTGAACGCGGCACAAGTAGCCTTAATAATGAGCTGTGAAAATGAGATTTAAGATTAATAAAAGACAGTAACTTAAATCATACTATTTTTGTTAGCTTAACAAACTTTGTTAAAATCAGATAGATTTTATTCTTAAATTTTATAATGAAAAAAGATGTAATTTATGAATGAAAATAAAACAGTGTTAAACGAGTTACTTTACGAGCGCATTGTATCGACTTTGGTCGCGGGTGTTTGCTGCAGGAGAATAATGGTTGACAATATTATACACGGTGTTAATAATTGTTCCAAAGTCCGAAAAATGTGTAATCTGGTCTTGATTTGTTGTATCAATCAGTGTCTTCTACTATATGCTAAAGCAGTGCGTTTTATATTAGCATATTTGATTGGGTAAAACTTTGAAAATGTCGAGTTTTACTCGACTTTTTAGAGTCCTAGGATTCGCGACTGGGAATTTGGAATAATATTTAAACACCGGTTATAATATTTTTTAATATAAATAGAAATGTAGTATGTAGTTTTAAATAGTGATTAGATAATACTCAATGGAAAATTAAATATATTATTTTTGTAGAAAATTAAATTTTTCAAAATAATAATTAGGTAAGTATGTATACCTACCTACCATAAAATTATTTGCTTGTAACAATTTTAATGTTGACTTATTTTGAAAATTTATTTAAATTTTTTGATTTGGTAATTTGGTTATTTTAATGTAGATTTTAATTTGGGTTCTAAATATTTGTGATAAAAGTGGAATCTGAGATAAATAAATCTCAATAAAATTTATCTTGCACAAAGTAACCTAGACCTAATTTCCAGTATCTGATTCTGAAGAGTATTTTAAATATATTTACTTATTGAACGTTATTAATTTACTCTGTATTATTTAGGTATTAAATCTGAGTAAGGTTAATAAATAAGTATAAATAAATTTATTTGTATAACTAGGTAATTATAAATAAAAGTAAAGTTACTTGACTACACAATAACTAATTGTAAGAAATATTTAAAAGATAATAAAAAAAGCTTTTAAACATTGCATTGTTAAATATTTATATAAGTAAGTATATTATAAAAAGAATCTCCGTCTACTTTGCCCAGTATTATATTTGCAACTCAAACATACTCGAATATTATGTTTGTATTTTATTAAAATATAGTAAAATCTCTTTTGACTTGCTTTATACTGCCTTTATTGAAATATACAGTAGACAAATATAATGACTGTTACTCCTGTTGTCATAGCGTAAATAAAATACATGATGTTATTAAAATCGATGCTACAAAATATAAAAGTTTATGTGCTCAATATATTTTTTAAAACCGAGTTAAGTAATCATTACATTTAAACAATATAGTGGTGGGTCTAAACTTATTGATTTTTAAGCAATATTTTTAGAAAGCTACATGAAATTATACGATATTTGATATATTTACCGACATTATTTATTTGCTTTTTTGTGACGCATTAAGCTAGTTTTAGACCATATATAGAAATATAAAATAGATAAGCATTGTATTGTAATCTGAGATATTTTATAAAATAAATTCTTGATAAAATATTCTTAGTTTTTTTTTTGTTCTCCATAGATTTTAATAAAACAACACGCGAATACATGCACACATTTAATGTAACTCTTATTTAATGAAATTACAGTGTTTAGATTAGACGCTATGATTCTAACGCAAATTTTAAAACAAAAAAAATAAACTTCTTAACCATGTTCGAAATCAAAATTTATGTAGAGCATCAATGACCAACATTTCTGATTTGGGCAATGCTTCAGATTTTTTTTTTGAAAGTGGCTCTAATAAACTCGTAGCACATTTGGCTAGGCGAGGCGATAATTCAATTGAAACTGCTCTATAATTTCTAGTAGATTAGACACAGACTGCTCTATAATTTCTAGTAGATAAGACACACAGGGAGACTAATCCTGTGCCATTTCATCTGTTTACCCCGAACCCCGTGCCATAGAATTTAGAGACTAGTTTAAGGCTTGGTGGTTCAAAAATTTGTGTTTTTGAGATTTTTTTAAACAATCTGAGACATACAAAATTGATGTCTTCATTCTGAAAAAAATATATGTGTTAGTTAAGGATCTAATCTAGTCATCATACTAAAGGGAAACAGGATCTAATTAATTTTAGTTGATAGAAAAAAATCTCAAAGTTACCCCTTTTTGTTCCGTTTTTTCCATTTTATTTTTAAACCGCTGATTGTTTTTATTTGATTTTTGGAATGAAAATTGCTGACCTTAAATTTTAGACATACTACTATAGTAAGAATTTTTAAGTTTAACGAAAAGACAAAAAACCAGCAAAAACTAAAAAAAAACATCGTTTTCGCGCGGTCCGATGCCATGCCGCGCCGCTCCCTACCCCGTCAGTACCCTTGTGGCCACGGCCGAGGCCGGTTCTGTGTCAAATTTTTGTTTTCGCGCTCTCGTATTTCGTTTTATTTTTATTCAAATGTAAACAAGTTTTGACAACAGATGTCAAAACAATGAACCATAACATCTGATTAGGATCTATATGAAGCTGAAAAAAAACAATTTTGATACCGATATTACATTTAAAAAACCGTCGCATTACAAACTTACCTTTTTTATTTTCACAGACAAAACTTAAATCGTAGGGATGATAGAACAATAGCTGCTGACGAAAACTTGGTTGTTTAACTGTAGCAGCGAGCGGTCTCAGATCAGACAGTGATATTATAATATTATATAAACATACATAGACCTAAATATTTTACACAAGTTATTTTGCGTATAGTGCTTGATAGCTCAGACTTGCCTTTGGAAAGTTTAATAGCTCGAATTTCTGCCATCTTGGTTTCAAAATGTTGGTAGGTATGTCATTTTCGTTATCAGCGAACCCGGAAATCTACTTATTAAATAATTTTTCTCGTAAAAAACCTATATACTTACAATGCAATATACGCGCTACCGCATCCAGTGTGCCCGCCAGTTTGAGAATTAAACAATAGATAATAGAGGTACACAACAATTTTATTTAATCCAACAGTACACGCAAAATCATACCTACAATATAATTAAAAACAAAAAACATAGTTTACCTTCAGTTTACATATTTAACTAAAATAAAATAACATGTATGTAATGTAAATGTGCATGGCGTGCCAGAGAAGAGGCCTATGTCCAGCAGTGGGCTCTTACAAGCTGATGATGATGATGATGAATGTATTGTCAAGCCTTTTTTTCTGGCTTACTCCGCACTTTAGGTATAAACCTGCAAGTACGTGCGGCGGCAATACGGAAGCGCAGCGTTCTACTTTGTCTATGCCTAAATACAGAATGTCAAATCAGAAGAAACCCAAGTTTCTTAAAATTAAAAAAATATTTAAAAAAATATATTAAGTACATTTTCAGAAATAATTAAATTGTGTACTTCTTACAATATTAATTTATTTTTTGAAAATAACACCATCTTAATGTGATCCGTTACAATAATTGTAATTATTAGAGGTACAATTGCGGCACTCATGCAAACGAACGTCTAAAAACTTTTTTATCAAAAAATTAAACCGCCGAAAAAAAAACCGAAATGCATAAAATAATAATATAATTACTAAGTTCTTAAAGTTATGTAGGGTATACCAAGTAATTTTAAGTCGGATATCCGATTCGGATATTTTCTTTTTGATCAATAATTGTCTTCGGATTAGTTTTTATTTTATTAGACTTTAGTCTAAAGACCCTCTAAGAAAACCCTTTAAGAAAAAGTCCTTTGAAGTCAGATCTGGTGGTGGCCAGGGAATGACGACTACTCTTAGAGAAATAAATTACGGACGATAGGGAAAGTGGTTTAAGAGATGTATCTATTTCCCGCATTTATAGGTATGTAAACATAGTAAATTGAGCAAAAAGTTATCAACTCAAACTATATAGTAATTTGTATGTAATGTTTTTTGAGTCACAAAATCAAATTAAAACAATCAGTAGTGTATTTCTAATGGAAAAAAACACTACAAAAAGGGTTTACTTTGTTTTATTTCTACAGAGTGAAATTCATTAGATCTTGTTACTTTTTAATAACTTGTCTAAACTAAATCCTACATCTATATTTTTCAGAATTAAGAAATCTGTTTTATATTTCTCAGATGGTTTAAAAAAAAACTCGTTATTACAAATACCTTACCTAAACGCAAATTCTTGTTAGCTGAAACGAAAATCGGAAAGAAAAATTGTGCGGTAGGTATAAACATCTCGATTTAACTTCGGCTTGTATGAAAAGTAATAAAATTTAAAACTGCCGCGACATTTCGCATTTCGACGCGCGCATGTCACAGCTGCGAGGGTGGGGGACCCTCATACCTAATTAGGTAAGAAGCTTCAAACTACAGGTCCTCAATATATTCGCCGCGGCTCGAGACGTGCGCTGCCGCTGTGACAAAAAAATCTGTAGCATTTTCTTCCTAGAATTAGGGCCTCCAGTTAGTAGAGAGTATCCAAGAGGTAGTACCTAGCTACAACATATTCGGACGTCCATTCGTTGCTGACTAAGTAGAAGTAATGCCTGCGTCTGTCTCCTCCTTTATTAAAGTTTACGCGCTCGACGTGTCTTGCTTGGACTGAACTAAACTGTACAACACATTGTTGTTTATTTCGACTGCGCAAATTAATGGAAGTCGGGACTTACTCCGCTCTAGCTTTGTAAGTTCTCTATTACTGTCCTCGGTGGAAACGACTTTTATTAAAAAAAGGAAATAAAAACAACTGAAGAAACGCTCAGCTCCTTTAAAAAAAATCGGTAATTAAGTACTTACCTACCTACCTACCTATAACCTACCTGTAGCTTTAACTTTAATTTTATTTGCCCATTTTCTATTTTGATACTTTGATACAGAGAGGTTGGAAACCGCCGCTTTGATACCTAAGTAGTATTATATTCTCTGTGCCTAAGTACAGTGGCGGTCTAGGAGGGCGCAACTGATTTGTCTATGGTCTCGTGCGCCCTAAACTGTATTACAAAAGAACAATAGCTATTTTGCAATACAGAAAAACCGAAAGTGTTCCGCCGACCTAGACCGCCGCTGTTCCTACGTAACTTAAAAATATTAAAGAAAAGAGAATTTTGTTCAATTGTTACTTTCTTTCTTTATTTTTCTTTGTATTCATAATAATAAGTATAATATTTACGTATGTGTAGTGTACCTTTCCCATAAAACTTCACCAACTTTCTCTCGAGTCAGCAAGTGTGGTGTCAATAAAAGACGTCTTTACATCCCTCCCCGGAACGGAATCACATCTGGGAATTGGTTGTCACTGGGCCGGATTCAGAATCGTTCCGCGCCGTCACCTCGGCTCGGTCCCAGGTGACAAATGAACGCGACATGTCGACGTCAATTATACGACTTAACGCTAACGATGCTGTCTAATGCGGTAAAGTAAATCTGAAGATCGGAAAATGGGAAAATATGAATCAGCCGGTTGGGAAGACTGAAAGGTATTTACTGATTTCCAGAAAAATTGGTATCATTTAGGACAATGGACTCCACAGAGAATGCTGACCTTACTTTCTGATAATAATCGTCAGTCATGTCGTGACTATAAGAGACCCTAGCTAAATATAGGTATAGGTATTCTTTGTGTGACCTATCTGAAGTTGACTGAGAATATTATTAGGCAGAACATAAACTAGCCATTTTTGATCACATAGTCTCTTAAATTACCGGTAAGTGAGGAGGTAGAATGACTAAAGGTTGTACCCCCAAAATCTTGATACTTTAATATTACCTTCATGATAAGGTTTGCTTTTACGTGACAAATTGCCGTCAAACGTCAAACCGGCTTGTCCTTTATAGATAGACGGGTAGGTAGCATTTCGGTAAAGTACTTGCACGGAATCCACATCGCGGTGGGTTGCAGTTTAGGTCATTACGAATTGATTTGGTTCAGTAAAATTTTGTCCTATGTCGCTGCGTTTTCGCGTTACAGCGGATTGAACTTGTCAAAAAAAAAAACTATGCTAAATCATTTGCACGTGTCTGCCTTTGGGGTTCATGGTTACAATCATCTTGAAAACAAAGAAAATCGAAGAGGCAGACACTTAGGGCTCTGCGTTTTCATGTGACGCAGGGGCAAAAATGTAAAAAAAAAAACTCTACTAAATCATTTGCACGTGTCTGCCTCTGGGGCTCCTGATTACAGTCATCCTGTTAACACGTAAAATCGAAGAGGCAGACATCTAGGGCTCTGACTTTTGTAGTTATTAATATATTTTTGTTTTTTTTTATGATTTAAAAAAAAAACCACAGACGTTGGCAGACGTGTATTTGCTCGCCGATTTTTAGTTGTACGACTGTTTGAAATTCACGGAATCAAGGCAATGCGGGTATTCATATGGAAAAGGTTGTCCTGGGGCGTTATTTTTGTCACTTTTTACAGAGCAGTAAGATTAATATTGTCAATCGACACGGTATGCTTCAAAGTTGGGGATCATTCCAGAAATTCATACTAATACATCCCCTTGTTTTTTTTTTCAGAAAAATCCACCGGTTAGAAATAACCGGAATGATCCGAAATTGGTTCCATGAAAATTGCATGTTTTGAAAATCATTCCTTAGGGCGTATATACACATAGAAAGCTGATGACCAGCGCTGGTCTACCAGAGTTTGTTTATTCAAAAATCTATAACTACAAAAGTCAGAGCCCTAGATGTCTGCCTCTTCCATTTAACGTGATAACAGGACGACTGTAATCAACAGCCCCAGAAGCAGACAATGTGCAAATAAATGATTTAGTATAGTTTTTTTAATTTAAAATTTTTGAAAAGTTGGCAGACTATTTTTCCTAAGTCCTTCTCATTTTTTTTACTTCTTAATATACACGTCTGCCAAGCGTGCAAATCATATAATATTTTTTTTAAACAAAAAAAAAATTCAAAAATTAATAACTACAAAAGTCAGCGCCCTAGATGTCTGCCTCTTCGATTTTACGTGTTGACAGGATGGTTGTTATCAGCCCCAGAGGCAGACACGTGCAAATGATTTAGTAGTTTTTTTTTTTACATTTTTGAGACCTTGTCAATTGAAAACGCAGGGCTACCATGGTGGCAGACGCTGTCCTTGATGTTTGTTAGGGTTTTATTATCGCTATTAATAGCGTCTGCCAAGCGTGCAAATAATTTATTTTTTTTAAATCATAAAAACTAAATCAAAAATTAATATCTACAAAAGTCAGCGCCCTAGATGTCTGCCTCTTCGATTTTACGTGTTGACAGGATGGTTGTTATCATCAGCCCCAGAGGCAGACACGTGCAAATGATTTAGTAGAGTTTTTTTTTTTACATTTTTGAAACCTTGTCAAATGTAAACGCAGGGCTACCATATTGTTTGTTAGGGTATTATTATCGCTATTAATAGCGTCTGCCAAGCGTGCTTATTATTTAGAAATTTTGCTCGCCACCTCCCTAATTATTACTGTTTGTGGCTGAATTAACTTTAACATGATATTTTCTCGGCTGGATAATATGTAGCTTATACTTACTTATATTTTTGAAAAAAATAAGTAAGATAAGCCTGCTCAGACTCGGCATGTAAGGTACCAAAGCTTTGTTGTGAAAACGGGCGCGCATGTTAGCAACCCTTTTTATGTCCCGGGAAATTCCCGTCATTGTTCCGGGGTGTTAAATGGGGATCGGCAGACAGCTTGTCAGCTTTTGGTTCCACATAAATCACTGCCGGCCGAGGCCGATTAACGTCGAATTAAGGGTCTGGTGTGACCTTGGTTGGTCGGCATGAGTGTGGTGCGTAGCGTAGTCGGTTTATGTAGAGGAAAATTTCTTCGCTTAAGCCGCATTTTCGCGTGCTTCGCAATTTAGCAATACCTAACGTAAAAATAATCAACAATAAAGTTTTCATTCGGAGGAAATATTGTGTTGATTTATTTACGTCATTATTTTATTTAAGGGGCGAAATGGTGCGATTAACATTAAAAAATATCTGAATATACTAAACTAGAGGCTGCCCCGCGGTATTTCCCGCGCAGATTTCTCATAAACACAAAATACCCGTTTTTTTCCGTTCCCGTGGGAATTTCGGGAAATCCTTTCTTAGTGCTCACCTACACTCCCTAAGGAACCTACATGCCAAATTTCAGCCTTGTATGCCCAGTAGTTTCGGCTCTGCGTTGTCTGTCAGTCAGTCAGTCAGTCAGTAACGGAAGAGTTTTATATATATTGACTAGAGGCTGCCCCGCGGTTTTACCCGCGCATTTTTCTCATTAACACCATAATCCCGTTTTTCCCGTTCCCGTGGTAATTTCGGGAATTCATTCCTTAGTGCTCCCCTACACTCCCCAAGGAACCCACGTACAAAATTTCAGCCCGCTACGCCCAGTAGTTTAGGCTCTGCGTTGTCTGTCAGTCAGTCAGTCAGTAACGGAAGAGTTTTATATATATTGATTAAAACCCAAAAATTAATGAAGCCCTCGTTTAAAAAAGTCCCGGACCACAAACCATCAGACCCTCGAATATGTATAAATAAAAAAAAAACGAAAAGAAAAGCAAAATCGACGCGATCATTATCACCAAGCTCCTGCAAAAGTGCAGCGAGGTGTTGTGGATTTTGCTGAAAACCAGACAAGCTTGAGCTTTGAATATCCTAACGCGCATACGGGAGCGACAAGCTAGATGAGGCGATACAGTGGGATAAGCAAACCAAGTCTATTAACTTTAAACTGATGTGTTGAAATTCATGAAAAACATTCAATAAAAGCTTTAATCATCATTGGCGCGATCATTATCACGAGGTGTTGTGGGATTTTTCTGAAAACCAGACAAGCTTGAGTTATGAACGATACCGCGCATACGAGAGCGACTAGACTATGTAGATGAAGCGACACAGTGGGAAGCAAACCTAGTCGTTGACTTTTAACTACATAGCTTTACAAGAAAGAACAGTGAGGGAGGCGGTAATCTCACTTAAGCGAACAAAGCAACCCATTGGCATATTTATAGCTAAAATTCGCATTCGTTTATGCGAATTATAGCTACCTACTTACTAAAGCAGCCATCAAGAGACTAGTTTTATTAGCTAAATGAAACGTAAACATTTCATGAACATAAATACGATTTCGGTAATCAATGCTGTTTTTTAAGGACCAACATGACAGTCATAAGAAAAGTAGACGGTTTTTGAATGCGCTTATGTTCTTGTCACTCCTGTGGGCGCAGGCCGCAGGCACGTAAGTTAACGCTCGGCATACTTGCAGCATTTCTGTTCTGCTAAGAGGCGGGAGGTGCGTCTAGTTCAACCTGCCGTCGAGGCCTGAAGAACATGAGAAGAGCCTCTTTGTCCCTGTTGCATAGAGCGGCTGCAAAGGCCCGACATTCATTTGCTGAAAGCCTTTCCCTTAAGTGCCGTCAGAATTCCAGAACGCTTTCATTTGCTAGGGAATTCCAAAAATTGTTTTCACCATGGACCGCTCTAGGGCGTAATTTAATGAATAAGCTTACGTAAGCTGACGCTAGTGAATTTTTTTCAGTGGATTGGAAGGCATTTTTTTCTGCTGAATGTATTTATTTATCTATGTTTTATTTTTTTCTTTAGACTAGACCTATACTTATAAATAAACAAGTTTCTAACCGCACTCCGATACTGTACTTTTAATTATACTTGAAAATGTTAAAGATAATAAAAGAGCCAGAGTTCTTGGTAACAGCAACAATGTGAATCAATGAGCAGGACAAGCCATCACGCAAAAACTTGAGCAAAAATGAAGTTTATGGGGACTCCTTTATGTAAAGAATTTATATGCACTTCTGGAGCAATATACTGGGTGTTTCTGACCAGGCGGTAATAAATCACAGGAGGGATTCTGCTCACCATAACTAACAACTTTCCCAAAGCAACATGGGTCAAAATCTCAAAAAAAATAACAGCTGTTCCATACATTGGTTCGATCAGTTGACGGGGTCAATGTACGGGACGGCTGATTTTTGTTTTGAGATTTCGACCCATGTTGCTTTGGGAAAGTTGTTAGGTATGGTGAGCAGAATACCTCCTTTGATTTATTACCGCCTTGTCAGAAACACCCTGTAAAAGCAAAAACTCTGTGAGATGATTTAAACAATGTTTCATAGTAAGTGTCCAGTGCAGGAGCGAAGTTCCCGCGGAGCTCACCCGCGCCCTGTCAGGCGCAGACTTTACTGTCCTCATGACAATAGGTACGTTTGTTTAGTTATCACAACTTTAGTTATTACTACCTACGTAATTTTAGTTTAGTATCTTTACTTTAGGAAATACTTTTTTTTCACACATTACGTATACAGTGTACCTACTAATTGCACCAGCACATACCTAAATAAGTATAGTAAGGTAGGTAATTGAAAAAAAAATTCAAACAATATTTAAAATTCCAGGCCTTTTCTTATAAAGCTTAGGCTAACGAGGTATTATTTATCAATTTGAACAAAAGTAATTAGCGATAGGTTACCATTAATTTATTTTTTAAACAGTTTAGTAAACAACAAACAGTACTTAAAGTTAGGAAGTTACTTAATATTTTCAGATCGGCTCAATTTTTATAAGAATTAATAAGTCAATCTATTTATTAAATATACATATTTTATTATAACGGTATGTGATCTTATTTATTTCATTTTTTATTTATTTTTATGATAAAGTATCACTTATGTACTCAAGTGTTATTGTGATAAAGTTGGTAACACAAATTTATAAAATTACTAGAGGCTGCCCCGCGGTTTCACTCGCGCAGATTTCTCATATACACAAAAATCCCGTTTTTTCCCGTTCCCGTGGGAATTTCGGGAAATCCTTTCTTAGTGCTCACCTACACTCCCTAAGGAACCTACATGCCGAATTTCAGCTTAGTACGCCCAGTAGTTTCGGCTCTGCGTTGTCTGTCAGTCAGTCAGTAACGGAAGAGTTTTATATATATTGATGAACATCTGATTAAAGGAAAAATTAAGTAGTAGCAAAAATTAAGAAGTATCCGCATCAAAAAGGTAAATTATGGAATCGAACCTGCTAAGCTCTACCTACGAAGAATAGTCTACGCCGCCAGCGCGCTGCGTGGGCCGAGGCCGACTATAAAAAGGGAACATTATAAAAAGGGATGATGTTTTATTTCATCCAACAGTTTGTTCAGGACGCTACACATTACACGTGCCAATGTAAAATATTTTTTAATTATAAAAAAACTAAATAAATATTTAAAAAGTTTTTACAAAATGTACAAAAGGTAAAGTTTGACGAACATACTTACTCGCACATTTCTACAATACACTATAATTTTAATTTACCTAGGACCACTTATTTTGACTTTTGCACTAATCGATACCATAATATACACTTTATTAAAATCAAACATAATTTCAGTTTACTTAAATTATTATATTGATTGCAATGGTCAGCTTTATTGGTTAAAGCATAACATACATATAAATATACCTACTGAATACTAAACTTTTCAGTCAAAATATAATAATACTAACGAACATTTTCCTAACGCTTAAAGGGGCCCTGCCTGTGACCAGCGACACCCATGTTCATTTTGTCGTCAGGTTAAAGATTAAAGTCAACATTATTTCAAACAAAACGTAAAACATAAAATAAATCGATCCGATAGTTATCTTTAATATTCCAAATGGGTACTTCCTCATTCCAGGGACATGGAAGTGATGTTGGCCCTGGTTCTGACCACCCTGGTCGTGCGGGGGAGCTGCTCCGAGGCTCCGGGAAGGAACGGCTTCAGCTATTATAAAGGTAAAAATCATACAAAAAACTCTACTTATGGTTATATTCGAGTACCTTTATAATCGTATAGGCGACTAGCTGAACGGCGAACTTCATACAGCCTTACATGTGCTATATTCTGATTTTTTGATAATATTCTATAGCTTTTGTCACCTGGGGATAATGTATCTTCCCAACAGTGAAATAATTTTTCGGTTCTGTATTTTCAGAGCCTATTCAAACAAACAATCAAATCTTTCCTTTTTAAAATAAGTACCTATCCTATTAGGTTAGACCACAGAACAAGAGAATACAATAGAAATAGCATCATGAGCTTTTAGTACTGAAACCAGTGTGTCCAAACTCACACATATAAACCAAACGCTCACTATGAAATCCAAGCTACCATTGGTGATTAACGACAAAGCCGAAAAGATCTACATCACAAAACTTTGAAGTAGACTATAAACCTTTTTTACAAATAAACAAAGATCAAAATCAAATAACAATTATGAAATACTTAAGATAATGATGACATACATATGATAAAAGAATGAAATTAGGTTTTTCCAAAGACATGGTAGAAAGCTATACATCCTCTTTGCTTTAAAATCCTCATGCATTGTTCCTAGTTTTACTATTCGACGCTAGATGGAACTACAGCTTTTGTACTACCGCTACTAAACACTAGGTGGCTACGTCGAAAAATGAAAAACTAAGCTAGGGATGTACATATTGCGGGAGAAAGTTTGTCGATGAGAAAAACCTATCGATATACAACTTTCTTTCATATGGCTACATACAGTTAACAATTACTTTTTTTTACGAAAAACTATGGGTATTCTACGCAAACGGCCTTCTTGGTGATTGGCGATGTATTGGTCGCTCATAGAACAAAGTTTATTTTACTGTACAGTTTAATTTTTATTCATTTCCAATGTCGTTTTGTATTCAACAGTTATGCTTCGCATAAATAGAGATTCAGAAATAAAAATGTGTTTAGTTATAAAATTGTATATACCTACAGTACTGCAAAAGTTATATTGCGCATAGAAATCTTCGTCACTGTTCGACAACGGTCATATTCCCAAGCGACGGAAGACTATATGTATTTAAGGAGGTTAAGTGCATTTTCTGCATGCGTAATTAAGTAGAATTATGATTTTTGATTCAGGTGTTTCCGTGAAATCGACAATTAGCGAATCTGCATGCGCATTATTAATTTTGGAGTAAGTACTGTACTTTAAATGAAGCTTTATTTTAACCAAAGTAAACAATTTAGGTGGATGGGTAGATAGACCAATAAAACAAGATGGGTTTTATATTTATATTATTTTATCTTATTTAATATCGAAGTACTTGCTTATTTATTACTTGCCTTAAACTCTTAACTAATCTTGGTTTTTTTAATACATAATATTTAGCATTTTTTCTTCTCTAGGTATTGTTTACTGAAACTCCTCTTAGCTTAAGAAGCTTTCATGATGGCTCCATCTTTAAGTTTATGCTTAAGGCGGTAACTCACGGTATGGCGCGAAATTCAAATTTTTTCACGTTTTTTAATTATTTTGGCGAAATTATTCATTTTTAATAAAGTTTAAATGAATTCGCGTACGCAAAAACCTATTTCCCACATTGTGATATATCGTTTTTGAAAGACAGAGTTACCGATTTTGTGTATATTCAAGGAACTTGTTTTTTGGCCTTTTACCCCTTAGACACAAAATCTGTAGGTCTGTCTTCCAAAAACGTTGTATTGCAATGTGGGAGATGGTTTTTTACATACGCGAATTCATTTAAACTTTATTAAAAATGTATACTTTCGCCAGAATAAATAAAAAACACGAAAAAATTTGAATTTCGCGCCATAGCGAGAGTTACCACCTTAAGTGTTTAGGTTCTGAGCTTGGCCCAAGGTGATCCAGTAACACAGGCTGTAAATAAATGAAAAGAAAAATAAAATATAGCACACTATAAGAGTGACGACTTGTCTTTATACAATACTAGTCGACCCGGCAAACTTCGTACCACCTAACCTATTATTAGAACGTGCATGTTTTATACTTATAAACCTTCCTCTTGAATCACTCTATCTATTAAAAAAATCCGCATTAAAATCCGCTGTATTTTTAAAGATTAAACATACCTAAGAACTGATGCGGAAAGCGACTTTATTTTTTACATATTACAACATTATTGTTATATGATGATGATATAATTTCATTCGTATTCAAGAATTTAACTTTAAAGTAAATCACATTTTAAACCGAAAAAAAGGTAGAGGTTTTCAAGTCGAAGCGAATACCTATTTTTTTTTTTCACTGAAAATTATTATTATCGATAGATTTTTATCATAGAAAATTATCGATAGATTTTCATCATGTTGAGCAATCTCTAACTGATTTCCATTATACTGTTGTCAAAATGTTCTAGAAAAAGTCATGAGTCTAATACCATAGATAAAGAAGAACGCTAAGAAGGTACAGTCACAGTCACAGGCTTCAATGAAAATTCAATTTTACTGCTCCGTAATTAGGGTGTTTTCATTTTCTCACTTATGGTTTTGTTTTCTTGTTCATGTATAATTTCAAATTTATTTAAAAATACAGTGAAATATTACTTACCGATGTAATGATACGGCATAATTAGTACTTTTAAGACCCCAACTTTAATTTTTGCATTCCAACACAGCACAATTTGGCATCTTAGTGGGTTTTTTTTTCATATTTTTCCTAGTGGTTTGTTTACAAGAAGAATAAAGCAACTGAGCTTATCAAATCTGTCAAAACTACGCATAGGCACTGCAGAGCTTATGATAGGCACGCGGGCTCCGCCTACTCGCGATTTCTATTTAGAGAGAGAGAGCATCTTCCTTGTTCTGTGGGTTAGACTACCACTCCTACTAAAGGTTTAAATAACAACTAAATATCACTTTTTGAGAAATACGCTCAGTTTTTGAATTTATCGTTTTATATGGTAAGTAAAATAGTATACTTATACACTGTGTCCGAGAAGTAATAACAAGGGTGTATTTTATGATCAATTTCATCGACAAAAACATGCAAAAATAAAAAACATCACACGGAAGGTGTTTTCGTCGATGAAATTGATCATAGAGTACACTCTTAATGTTATAACTTCCCAGGACAAACTGTATAGTTTCTAAAACATGAATATTAAAGTACCTACTTACTAAATATTTTATAATGATGATCAGTAATGTTAATTTAATATCTTCAAAGTAGTTACGATAAAAAAATGCTTCAGCAAAAAACAGTAGAGTTAATTAATCTTTTGCATTTTCATTAAATTCGTTAAAAATACAAAAAATAAAATTTAACTAATGCGACTAAAATGGAGCTTATGAATAAATTCCACGTGCCCACCTCGGTCCTGAGGGATTTTTAATTAATTCATTCAATGAGCGACGCGCTTTTATACGCTTAACGGCGTAGTCGGCGAGCGCTCAAATAAAGACGTCAAAAGACAAGACCTTTCAGCCGAGGAATGGCGGCTCTACGATATTTAACAAAAACAATAGCTTCTTTGAAAATATCGCCCGAGAATATCCCACTGAAAAGAAAATAACTTGCTTTTCACCAGTAATGAGATACTCGTAATTCCCAAGCGCTCATTAAAGAGATGCCTTTTAAAACTCCTAATTTGATGAACCAATTTAAAGGTCTGAACGTTTTACCAAGATTATTTAATTTGCGATGCAATTAATTACGGCAATTTTCTATGACATTTTAGCATGGATAGCATGTCAGCTCTATAATAGCCTTTCAGTCCTCTATAATAAGTATTATGAAATGTAAAGTTTGTTAGTGAAGCGATATATTAAATTTGTATGATTTGAGAAGCAATAAAAAAAACCAGTGCGACAATTGTAATTTATATGGGGGAAAAAATACGCTTTAAGGAATGGGAATACTACACCACAAATAAATGTAATATACTTAATAATAATTATTATTGTGTTCGTATGCAGAATAAAATTTCCACCTAGTAAAACCTCAGAATTAGAAAATACGATCATAAAATTATGATTTATGTGGGTTCAAACTTTTGGGACACGACTCATAGGTGCCTTACGAAGATCTAGTAAAATTCGACACAATAATTTACATAGATAAATAATGAGTGCGTTGTTATAAGCATACACCGTTTACGTGAATTTCTTTAATAGTTGCAGATTATCTGCGCGGCCGCTCGGACGATTCGCTGGAGGCACCTGCGGCTGCAGACCGTACGTTTTGTAAGCATATTTTAAACTAGTTTTTAATACATAATTTGATTGATTATTCTATGATTTTGTTTAAAAAAATATTGATTAATTTATCCTATACGTCGAGTTTGTTTAAAAAAATATTGATTAAATTATCGTCGAGCAAAAATGTGGTTGTGATCTGTCTCCGTGAGATATAGCCTGTACAAAATGATTTGAAAGCATACCCAGACTCAGAAGCTGAAAGATAATGTTACCGTGTTACAACAGTCTGTTGATTTTTTTATTATAAAATCCTCAGTGACCAGCATTTAGCGTAACTGTAAGTTGAATTATCTTTTTATCGTTCGTTTAGAATTCTACCTGCGCTAAACATAAATAATGAAATGATTCCCTTCTCGACACTAAAATCTGGTAAACCCAGTTTTGCTAAACAGTGTCACAGGTTTGCGTCAGCATAGAAAAATGTTTCCGCGTCAGTTCCATGACGGATGACATCCCGCGGGCTCGGTCTCGTAATTTATCATCGCCGCTGTCTACTCTGATGGAGACAAAACTTGTAAAGCGTTTAGAAACGGACGATTGCTCCTCTATTTAACTATAGTTTTCTTGAAAATTACTTTATTGATAAATGCATGTTATCAATACTATTAAGTTCAAGTATATTATTTAAAACAAAGAACTGTAGGGTTAATGTAATTTCAATACTTACTGAAAAACAAAATGGTCTTGCGCTTTAGCCGGGATGCAAAAGCTAATCTAGGGTGTCACAAACACATACAAATATAATACAAGTAGGTTATCTTGTTTTGTGTATCGAAAGAACGAAGAGGTAGATTTAAGATATATTTTTGGCCTGCAGACTTCTACAGGACGCCGCTGCAGCTGTACCCGGGACTGCTGCCTGCGCTGCTCGACCAGGAGTACAGGAAGAGAACTGTCAACGCGTTTAAAAGTAAGTCGAATATATTTGTAAGAACTTTCTTACCAAATTTCATTTTAATCTGTTCAGTAGTTTTGGCGTGAAGGTAAGACAGACAAATAGTAACATTTGCATTTATACAATTTAATTAAAATGTACCTAATGCAATTAAAAATATAAATTCAGGAGATATACCGACACTAAGTTAGGTACTTGGTATAGAAACTCCTACAGATACGTCCTTTCAGTAAATCTGTACAAATAATTAACTAGGTCTTTATATTTCTAAATTCAGACCACATGCTAAACAAGGAAGCGTGGAATGGTGCTGACGCGGCCAAGAGAAGTTCCAAAACTGCCTTATCGCTCATGATGGGGAATAAGCGCGAGCCTTATGACAGGTCAGTATAATACCATTTACACAAGTTATCTCATTCGATGGCTAATTTTCAGTCAATTTCAATAACCTTCTCAAAGTTTTTTAAATAGGAAATCTTGGTTTGTTTGAAAAGTTTTTTCCGCTGTATAAGTAAACTGTCCCAGTCTCACCCCCTGCCTTCTATTGGGATGAGGCTGAATTAACGGAATCTTATCAATACAGGTACCTATACATCATTAAAACACCTTACATTCACATATTTATTTATTAGCCATTTATTTATAAATTTGACTTTACTTTTTTTTTTTTTTTTAAGGCGGGGAAACTCCTAATGAGTACCCTGCAGCCCCGGGGGGAGCCGCAGGGTTATGTGGGGTTCGCACCCACTAAAACCCCGCCGGTGTCCTTCTCGGCTGATAGCAGGAGGGTCGCGGGTAAGCCTGTGGAATTCTCCGCGACCCCCCACAGCATTGGCTGTGTAGCCTCTTCACGGGGGGACAGGTGGTGGTAGTCCCCCCTGAGCGCGGATGGCTCTTCCTACGCCCGACGACGGAACTGGACACCTCGTTCCGTCGTCCTTCTCGGGGCCGTTATGTGACTACACGAGGCCCCCGCCTCGTGCACCCAACGACCCCGGGGTCCTGCAGCGGTGCTGCAGGGCGGATCGGGGCCTGTCGGCCCCGCCACGGCGTATGTGATCCACCGTGGTGGGACCTTTGAGGCCCCGCCCGCTCTCCTCCTCGACCGCCCCATCCAGCAGTCGAGCGGGAGCAGGGCTTGTCACTCCCCACATGGCACCACGTAACGTGCCATGTTGGAAGCGTCAAGTCCCCGCCCCTTCCTCCTCGACCGCCAGGTGCTACTAGCCGTTCCACCTTGGCCGCAGCACCCAGCGATCGTGTGTGACAGTGCCCTGGATAGGACACTGCCACCCTCTCCTACGGGGCATTGTGAGCGCCCCATCGCCACGCCCATTGCGGCAGCGACGGCGACATCAAGCCGACCGCAAAGCGTGGAGAAATGACAGCCCGGCATCTACTCCCCTGCGGGTTCGGATCAGCCGGGTAGACCTGTGATCCCAACGGTTGGCGACGTAGTCATCAAGCCAACCGTGGGCAGGACTATTGTTCCCGGCATCTAATAACGCAGGGTTTCTAATCAGCCGAGC
Organism: Euspilapteryx auroguttella; assembly: GCA_951802225.1. NCBI lineage: Eukaryota > Metazoa > Arthropoda > Insecta > Lepidoptera > Gracillariidae > Euspilapteryx > Euspilapteryx auroguttella. The sequence continues at coordinate 3,817,829 of OX637649.1, read as the reverse complement.
CATCAATCCCCACGTGGACGTGCCATTGGGAAGCTCCCAATTCCCGCACTCCATCTCGTCGCCATCCTTCTTCTCCAATCTCTCCTCCTTCCTTCCCTCATTTTTCTTCCTCGCTCAGCAGGGCTTGTTAGTCCCCCCACGGCGCTGAGCAGTTCGCCGTGGTGGAAGTCTCAAGCCCCGCTCTCCGTCTCGACTCACACTATGCTCTCTGATAGGGCAGAGAGCATGTGGAGCGCCACTCCCGCCAGATTATTAGCCACCGGACGATCACACCAAACGGGAAACGAAAAGTGTGATCGTCCGCTGTTGCCCAGGGTGCACCGCGTGGAGGTTCTCTGGCCAGCACCCCAGTTTTTCAATACTGCTGTAACGAATAATCATAATCATAATTATGATAACTACATACATATTATGTATGTAGTTTAGTCAGTTTCGGAATATACCTGAAGTAAAATAATTTCAAAAACTGATAAGAAAGCAAGTCGTAAAGGGAGAATGAATTATTAAATGGCATCTAAAAGGATTTTGATGCATATTTAATATGCGTCCATTCGGCTCTCTGTCCACCTTCCTCTAATGGACACTTTGATTTTGATAGCATCCACAGCTCGGTATGCTTATGGCTAATCTCTATTTATATATAGGAATTTCTAATATATTTTTTTTACATCATTACGGTAGTGATTATCTCCACTCTGACACTATTATAAAACCTAATTCCTACAAATGATTCTGATTTCTTGAAGGCGGGAAATAGAGGTCATAATAATAATAAGCGTCACTGCTCTGCTACTAACTAACTAGTCAAATCCTGTATCTAAGGGCCTGAAATACATTATGTACAAAGACATATAAGAAAGTAAAGCACATTCCAAACAATCAAACATCAAAATTTATAATAACAATATTCACCCCGCCGGCAATCAAATCCAGACCTGCAAAGTCCAAAATAGTTACTGCCAACTGAGCCACGGACCGGTTATATAAAACAAACAAAAAATGTATGTTTTCTACACTTTTATCTTAAATACAATAATGTTATTTTGATTCCGTATTATGCCTCAGATTAGTTACCACTTATTTCAGGCTGGGTGGCTCTTGCCCATTCGGAAAATAACAATGGTACGTTGCTATACGATATTATATTTTATATTTCTATTTAAAGTATAGTAAAAGTCTGCAATATTTTTAATAATACCATTTCGATATTTTGATACTCACTAATAATTGTGTTTATCCTACTTATAAACTTCTCCGTTTAAGGTGGTAACTCTCGCTATGGCGCGAAATTCAAATTTTTTCGTGTTTTTTATTTATTCTGGCGAAAGTATAACTTTTTAATAAAGTTTAAATAAATTCGCGTATGTAAAAAACCATCTCCCACATTGCAATACAACGTTTTTGGAAGACAGACCTACAGATTTTGGGTCTAAGGGGTAAAAGGCCAAAAAACAAGTTTTTTAAATATACACAAAATCGGTAACTCTGTCTTTCAAAAACGATATATCACAATGTGGGAAATAGGTTTTTACGTACGCGAATTCATTTAAACTTTATTAAAAATGAATACTTTCGCCAAAATGTGATAACTGAAAACGGACTTGAAAGTTATAGCAATAAATTTTAAATTTACCTTTGGGAACTAACTTTCAACATTTCAAGTGTAAAAACATTTAAATATCTACAGTTTTATGGTTTTGCTTGTTTCAGTGACGAGGAGATCAAAGAAAACTGAATACCCAGATCGTCTGCGATGTATACATAAGGTTTTTAAAGCACTGCATTATTGTCGCTTATAAGTAGGCACTTTGTTATGGATAGGTATAATTTCTGAGATTTCGCAACATAATTATGTTCAAATCAACAGTTATTTAAAATAATGTTGATGAAAAATGGATTTGGAAAATTTAATGATTCTAGACCGCAATTATTACTTACATATGATAAATAATAACTTAAACTAAGGCTGAATTTAAAGTTTCTTACTTAATATAATTATGTCAAAATATAATTTAAAGCTAAGAAAAAAAAAACTTAATAAATATTATATATCATTTACTGTTGTTTCATTTGTAAGCGAGCATGGAATCATGGAGGATGGTTATATCCTACATGACATTGCAAAGTGATTTTTAACGAGTTCAGTTTCAAAGTGCAATGAAAACAGACTTGTTTTTGCAGCGCGAGCAATCGTTGGAAGTTTTATAACGATAATTAATTAGTGGGGCTTTTGGATTTCATGGAAATTTATAGCTATAAACTGCTGTTAATATATGTATTTTTCTTTTATACATAGCGTTTCTTTTTTTTTAAATGCTGGCTCAAATCTATACCAATATTATAAAGAGGAAAGATTTGTTTGTTTGTTTGTTTGTAACGAATAGGCTCCGGAAATACTGAACCGATTTGAAAAATTCTTTCACTGGTAGGAAGCTACATTAACCCCGAGTGTCATACGCTATATTAGATTTTCAAAAAAATTAGGGATCCTTACCTAAACTCAAATAATGTAACCCAAGGTGCAATATTTTTTCCGTTGTTTACATATTTTGACAGGTGGTTTGTTGTTGTTATTTGTTTTTTATTCGGCCATTCTGGGCAGGCAAAAGAACATAGTCTATAGAGCCAAGTCCTTTGTAGTATCTTATATTCTATGGCGTAACGAAGTAAGCCGGGAAAGCTCGTATATTATAATTAACATGGTGGCTCATTGACAATGAACAGCAATAAAAAAAAAGTTTTTGTATTCAAGGTTTAAAGTGACAAAAAACTTTATATTCTGCCTCTACATGGACCATGCCAATAATAGGAACGGGAGCCAAGAATGGTGCGGCTAACCCTACATATTATCTTAATCTTTATATCTGAAGCTTCAGATTATTTATTTTCTTCAGTGGGTACCTAATATATAAGCCAAACAGTTTAAATCAAGAGCTGCATTCACAATGATCCCTAATACATACACAGACCCAATATCATATTCCTAAAAGGCACTGCACTTTGTACCGAAGACAAAAATCCTTTAGAATCGTTTGATGCTCGGAGACGATAAGTGTTATAGCACTCTACTGGGAGATTCCAATCGCGTAAAGCATTTCAAATAATAATATTCAATCGAATTGCACTGTAGTTTTTTTTTTGTTATGTAAAGGTTAAATACACCTAACAAATTCAAAAATGATTTTCAAATAACCCTGCCGTACGATTGATACTGCAAAACTACTTATTCTTGAGGCGAATCGCTACCCAGTAAGTACTCTTTTATAGTGTATTCTACTTTTCTCTACTTTATTTCGCCTGTATTGTACGGCGCTTCACCTGGCGCAACTTTCAGCAGAGCTAGAGTGAAAGAATCGTCACCCGACTACAGTTAAAAAGAAAATATACGAAAGCCACAAAATATCTAAGAAATTTTCATTTAACTTTTGTTATTTATCAGTAAAAATATAAGAATGGGGTTTGTTTTGGAAAAAAAACTTAATGTGTTAGTTTTGTTTAAAATCTTAATAATTTTTATTATTTATGCGATAACCAATATGATATCTATGGATGTTTGTTGCACTTTTTCATAAACAAATATGTACCTATAACTAAAGAATAGTTTTAGTATAGTTACGTGGCACAATAGTAGTCGGGATTAAAATAAAATTACCTTAAACATAGCGTATTGCGATGCGATGCGCCCGCTCGCTTATGCATGCACTCCCAAGACATTGTTTCAAACTTTTCAGCGAGCGAAACGAGCTCCATCCAAAACTTAAACGGAATAACGTAACTATTTGATTTCACTTGAATTGGAAATTTTACTAGAAAATGAAGTTATAGTTAACATCTCGGCAAATTGTGCTTATGCCTGCACAAGAATAAGTAATTATAACGTATTTAAAACTGGAGCTTGTTTTAGGGATAGGATTGTACGGTTGTTCCTAATTTCTAAAGTAAATGTTGAGTTGAGAAAGCATTATTGAAAAAAATAATGGTGGTTTGAGCAACTGGGTTCTTTATACGTGGCGTATTTCTCTATTTTGACAGCCACTATTATACCAGAGCAAGTCAACGTTTATACCATACAACAATGATCCTAAAACACTTTTTATAGATATTTTGTTTAGATAAGATAATTGCAAAAGAGAGAATAAGATTTGAGAGTGTTAATTATTACCGGACAAGATTATTCCATACTTCAACTTCTTCTGCTAGTATTTTGCTAACATAAAACTAATTAAGTAACAGATATTATAATATTTATTTTGTACTAGTCGACCAGGCGAACTTCCTACGCCTAACCTATTAATATGTTGTTTTCCCGGTATAATAATTCGATTTTTATTCGCCGTAACGTCTCGCCGTTTTTCTTGGACTTCAACGAACATTAAAAAAAAGAATTGGTAAAATTGGTCCAGGCGTTGTTGAGTTATGGTCTTTTCTTTGCCATCACATTTTGCGATTCATTTTTATATTATAGATATGTTAGAAAGTTTAAAAATCCTAACCACTCTACATTATCTGTAAAATTCTTGCCTACTAAATTCAGTTAAACCAACATATTTCATCAAATAAAAGATTGTTACGAAACAGAAGGAAAGCGTGACGTAATTATAGACGCAAATGTATACTCAAATATAATTTGTCGAGTTTTAAATTAATTTGGACGAAATTTAATAAAGGACGTGAGTGCTCTGAGGGCCACAACTCTTGAATTTATATATTCGTGAGATGTTTTTGGGACATATTGTTTCAATTGCCTAAAAGAGAGGGATGTAGAGTTAGCATGTTACTCTAGCCTTGGCAAGTAGTATAGCTAACTGGCCTACGAGCTAGTTACTTTGATGTAATGTATTCATTCAGACAATTTGTGTTAACGTTTCATAAATTGATTATCGATTTTTAATTTTTTTATTGTGAATTTGTACATAAATGCTCAAACGCCTACTCTAGCTCTGTAGGTGCTTAGCGTTATTAGGAAAATAACAAAATTGCAAGCGAAGAGATTTGAGGCCAAAGACCAGATTCGGGCCGCTATCTCGGGCGCCGCCGGCTGACACCAAATTTATTGTATTCAGTATTCCACTTATTAATTAATGCGGTCGAATTGTATGAACGAAGTTGGGAAGTTTCGCGGCTTCGGCAACGATATTAGAGTAATTCTATAACCGCCTGGTGGCGATAAGTGATCTAGTTATGAGACCCACTAATTGTTCTCATTGATAGCCTAATCAATTTATTAATGTTAAGCAGGTGCAGCTTTTACCAGTCTAGTTGCTAGCTAGTCATAATATTTAAATAATAAAATATGTTATGCGGGACGAGCAACTGCTTTTAATGCATTTGAGTGATGGTACAGTAGATAAGGTAGAGCTAAATAGAAAAAACATAGTGCTTACCAATGTTGTAGTAGGTCTCAGCAAGTTACCGAGATTATGAGTCAATCCGAATACCCTTGAAGTGGGTCTAAATGAACTTCTTAAAGTTGTTAAATGCTTAACCAAAATTTTGTATAAATACCTAAATGCTATACAAGTGTGCTGAATTAAAATAAAATATGCAGACCAGTCACAAACATGGCTAGAAACACTTTGTATTCATTGCCACAAAGCGTCCGCTCAACATACAAACCACAAAGTGTTTATTCAAAGAAACAGAATAACCAGGAAAATCCCGGAAAAATATAAGTAATGTTTTCTCGCCTCGGTATTTTTGGGTTTTTCAAAAATAAACGTGATCTAAATAACCGATACGCACTTGATAAGGGTCTAATAAATTTGGGAACAGTTAATGAAATTGGGTCAGGATTCGTCGATATTCTTCTTTTTAGCTCAAAGGAAGGCATTGCGAATGTCTTCTGAGATAAGACGTAGAATAACGTTAACCGCCAATAGAGGAGGAATATTCTGAAAACAAATCCTAATGGACTTTCAATTGATTCCTTGTGGGTAAAGCATTTAGCTTAAATATATATATTTTGGGAGATTTCCTCTTTTGTAAAAATATTTATAAGGTAAGTAAAAGGGAAGTAAAAGCTTTTAAATAAATAGCCAAGTGATGAAACTAAGAATTTCAAATTTATATTATAAGAACTAGGATTTAGAAACTTCAGTGCAGAGAGGGTTAGCAGAAATACTTAATTTAACTTTACTAATAATAAATTATCCACAATGCAGTAGGAAAAGTCCATAATAATACAAAAAACCTTCTTACTATCTTAAGTTCAGATTACTCCGTGCGTATATTTCACATCTGAAATTGAACTCATTCTGTCTATGAACCCATTGCTTCTCAACACCTTATTTATATGTAATTGATACATTTTTTTTTTGTATCTCGTAAGTTTTTTAGTTTGACAGTCTAGAAAAGGTATTAAATTTTTTTGAATATATAAGTGCGACAATTGCCTTGCTACATAAAAACTTTAACTTTAAACTTTAACTTTAAGCACTGAGTTCCATAACGTACTACTGTAAGGCACAGGTCTTTGAAGGAGGTTCAGTCAGCGCAAGTCCACAACGCATGCCAATTGCAGATTCCAATTGAAGACTATTAAAAAGTCACCCGAAGGAACTTATCCCAAGGCTTCGATTAAGAAAGCTCGCTTTATTAAGGAAGGGATTGGGCGCGCCCAAGGTTGAGAACCATAGCTCAGACGACTAAGACGAGTAACAAACAGTAAATGAGCGTCATCTATCGAAGTACCTCACGTGCCCTGTATCAATTTGCGGAGACGTGATCGCGTTCCCAATCGGCTCTGAATTGAGGCCCTTCTTATGACGCTTCCTAAGTGCACTTAATTAAATATAATGTGCGATCACTTCTGATGTGAGTATCTTTTTTGCTGCAAAGAAAAATCAACGATTTGTTTTTGCTCAAGGCACTTACAGGAGAAAGTAGGTCGAATCACTCTAGCTAGATAAAATTATAATATAGGTACTTATAACTAAAACAAAGACTTATCAAATACAAATTTTAAAAAACATATACTTAATAAACTTAGCAGTTAGCAAAGTTTATTTATTAAGAAGTGTAAGTACTTTGATACCAAAAAGCCATATCATTAATAAGGTTGAGTTTATGAGGCTAGCTCCAGCAGAACAAAATAAAAGTAATACTTCATAATAAGGCTCAAGTTATAAATTTAAATATTTCGAAGACGCAAAACGTAAAGCTAATTTGACTGAATAATTTCGAGTCCTTGAGTGTGAGCAACAAGTTAGGACCAAGTTCATCATTCATATAATATTAAAGATATCTGATAATCTAAGGTAAATTGGTCCATAGCGATGGTTTGAATATCTGTAACAATTTTTAAAAAATAATTAAAAACAGTTTAGTTATCCGATCCTTGTGAAATTTTCCTGAGTTCGAAGCAATGAGATCTTTATGGCCTCGTTAAGATAGCTGCGGGATCGAACCGTCGAAAACAACCTCAAATTTCAGACTGATAACGTTGTTGGTTACAGTTATTTACAGAGCAATTTAGATTAGAGCAATTTAGACTGTTGTGAGTGAGTAGACCACATTGTTGTTGGGTAATTATATGCCTAGGGTTGATAGATATTTATATAAGGCTTGGCAAAACAACGGAGAGGTAATAACATCTTCAAAAGAAATCTAAAGCAGTGCTTTATTTTTAAATTGGTAAAAAGCTTTCGTTTTTCAGAATTTTTATTAGCATGCTACAAAAAACTGTTATTTTTCCTTATCTAGGCACAGACTGTTGCAAAAATATACTACGTTAGTAAAGTAGCAGTATTTATTGTAAAGAACAGATAACACTTTTTTTTGGAACCAGCGAACGGATGCAACGTACTTATTGCCTATAATATACGAATAAAAAATAAATTATTTGATTTTTCATTTAAACATTTCGGAAATAATATTTACATATTATGTATCTTATGAAGAGAGATTTCAATTTGAAACTAATCTGGACAAGGAAGTGTCAACCCTCACAAGGCTGTGAAACAAATGCGTAAATCAAAAGGACTGTACCCACGGAATAGAATCCTCCCTTCGAGATGCCATCACGGCTGAGAGTCGCTGCAACTCTTTGTTCTTTGTTGAAATACGATAATTGCCAGCACTTGTTTGTAGTTGTGACCATGGCTCAGTTGGCAGTGTTGTTGATTGTGACTTCGAAGGTCTGGGTTCGATTACCGGCGGGATCGAAAAATTCTAGGTAAGTAAATAGTAAATTAGTTTAATTAATTTTATCTAACCACTTCTTGGGATAGAAAATATAAGTAACTACTTAACTTAGTAGGTAGTACTTTAACTACGAATACATAAATGCGATTTATTTGAGTCCCGTTTCCTGTCTCCCGGCGACGAAGAAAACAGCTCACTTTTATGTAAATAACTTTTTAATAACATTTAATTAGTTTCGCTTCAAAGCGGAATATATTCAAACTCCAATTACAACTTTAAAGACTGCCAATTACAGGTAATTTAACAATTTCCACCGTTTGAACATCGTGAGGGAAGGTATATTTAATCTTCTTAATTCATGGATAATTACTTAAAATATCCATCACCATCACCATCATCATCTCAGCCGAAAGACGTCCACAGCTAGACATAGGCCCCCCTCTCAGATCACCATACCGACTTACCTTGAGAGACCCTCATCCAGTGTAGTCCCACAACCTTTACCAAGTCGCCTGTCCACCCTTGTGGGTGTCTTCCTACTCTGCGTCTTCCAGTGGGCGGTCGCCACTCAAGAACTTTTCGGCCTTTGACCATCTGTTATTCAAGCTTTAATGTGCCCTGCCCATTGGCAAGAGATAAAATAATCAATACATACATAGTATAAAACAAAGTCGCTTCTCGCGTCTGTCCCTATGTACACTTATATTTTTAAAACTATGCAACGGATTTTAATGCGGCTTTTTTTTAAAGGATAAAGTGTTTAAAGAGAAAAGTTTATATGTATATTACATGCACAACATAGAAACAAGTAAGGCGGTACGAAGTTCGCCGGGTCGACTAGTTAATTATAATTCAAATCTAAACAGTAAATGAGTACTATACGTATATATAAAATATACGTATATATACTATATTTACAATTGGCTGCGCAAATACTTCCTCTCAAAGTCAAAGGCAAAATCCTCGAAATCTGATTCTCTGTGAACACACTGCTGTTACACGGAAACATTGATCAGGATGTGATTAATCACTCACTTGAGTTGAGTGATTACATCGCCTCGGCCGAGTCAGCTTATTGAGGAATCACAGACTGGCTGGAGTAACCTATGCCTATAGTCCCGGGACTACTGGTTATTTTTTTTTAAATAATATTTGTGCAGATTGTTATCTAAAGATGAGATATAATTATGTTTTTAGTAGTGGAGAAGGAACTAAGTTTGTAGCACTGCAGCGGCGCTAAATTAGAGTAAAGACCTTTTTAACTGACTTCAAAAAAGGAGGTTATCAGTTTGACCTTGTATGTATGTATGTTTGTCCGCGATTATCCCGAGTTTGGCTAAACTGATTTTGATGCAGTTTTCACAAAAGTATTTGTAACATTCAGGAGATGGATTTAGTACCTATTTTAACCGACTTTAGAAAAGAGGGAGTTCTCAGTTTTATGTATGACTGTATGTGTCAATTTTGAAAGCGGGTTCATTTTTCTTATTTTACTCACTTTTATTTAATAAGATGCTATAAGCAATAAATTAAAGATGGGCAGATATTCCATTCTGATAAAATGAAAGCCAGCTTCCTATCGCGAGGTCAGAAACGCTCGCAAATTAATTAAAATCGCGCGTAAAAATGTTCATCATATTATTTTCTTTGAATAAACCTTTAAAATACGATAGGTTATAGGTAAAGTGTAGCTTATGCTTTATTTGTAAACGTTGAACATTGTTATAATATTATCAGTTATTAATTTAAGTTAAATGTATGACGGACTCACGGATAGACATCAGCCGTCTGTAAGAACCGTTAACAAATGAGTGGAGAAATGTGGCCTGCACCTGCTGCAGTAGGCCGTAAAAGGGTATGTTGTTACAGTTACAGAACAAAGTAATCTTTATAACCACAACTTGTCGACCCGGCGAACTTCGTATCGCCTAACACACAACTATGTTTTGTGCATGTTACGGAATGATACGGTACGGCTATTTACACATGTAAACCTCTCTCTTGAATAACTCTATCTATTAAAAAACACTGAATTTAAAACTGTAGCGTAGTTTAACAGATCTAAGCATACAAATGTACATAGACACAGAAACCGGGAAGCGACGTTGTTTTATAATATATATATTTTTTAATATCTTTTATTTTCTCTTCTTACAAAGTATTTTTTTACATTTAGAAAGATAAAGAAAGGTAAAACAACTATAATAGTTCTAAGGCAAATAGTCTTTGTAGCGTAGTGGAGCGGATACGTGTGCGTTTTCCGCAGAACTCTCGGAAGCGACAAATGGCGGTCACAGACATTACGGTTGGTGCAATGCGAGTTTCCCTGCTTTCCTTGAGCATAAGCTGTCTTCTCATTTGCTGTTATAAGACTCAGGAGAGGAAAATAATCATTGACAAACTTTTCTCGTTCCATTCCAGGTTTCTGGGGAAATTCTACAAATTCAGTTTGAAAATCTTTTCCAACATCCAGAAAAAAAAAACAGTTTTTTCTGTAGATTTCCAAAATGTATGGTTTGTGGTAATCTACACTATACTTTATATAAATGCAATAGATACTCCTCTGTCTGTCTGTGTGTTTAGTAATCACGCATTAAATTCTGAACTCCTTTGCCAGGCTTTAGACTCTAGCTATAGCCTGACAAAGGACATAGGATACTTTTTATACCTTAAATCCTACGGGAAAGATTAACAACTCACGTTTTGAAAGAGAAAATCATGGCACCCCCTAGTAATAAATAAAGCTTTAAAATTTCAACCCCTTACCTAAAGGGTTAGCGTATAATAGCGTGAAAGCCTCGGGATAAGTTCGTTATAGGCAGACGTTTTCTCAACTTACTAATAGCACCGCAAATTGGCAACCCAAGGCTGAGGGCTTGAGCCTTGCTTGCTTGATGCTGGAACCTGTAGGGTTACTGCACGGTTGATTATACTTTAATATGTAATAGATATTTTTGTAGCTATTTTGGTACTATGTATCTACTTGGTAAAATATTTAAAAACTACTAGGTATTACATATTATAGAATTTTCTTATGGTGTTTTATAAAATAAATACTTTACGGCCAATACTTTGTGTAAGGTAAGGTACGGTAAAAATATTTTTATTAAAACTACTAAGTATAACATATAGATAAGACTGCTAGCTTTTAACTTGTCAGTAGCATAATAAAGTTATTTAACAAATAAAATTTAGTTAATTATAACAATGAACTAAGAAATGGTTACCCTTTTCCGCTCAAGCTTCGAAGACTTCCTGCTAATGATCTTAGAACGTAAACACTTTGCTACGGAGCGCTGGAGATTGTGGGTCACGCGCCCGGGGATAGGTTACGTTCTAGCGTTGTTACTGCACCAGGCGTTCCGGTATACTACATAATAACACAACGGAGATTTTTCTCCTATTAGCTCAGTATATTTTAAAACCATATATATTTATTATGCTTTCAAGGTATTATTTTCAATTTGATTTAAATGATGGTTTGTATTAGAAGTGTTACGCTGCTGCTTGAATTTATAAAACCATTGTTTTATAAATTGTATGCAACAACAAGTCTTTGAAACATTATATGAAAAGTAAAAAAAAATCAATTAAGTAACATTTCCGCACTTGGCAAGCAAATAAGATTCAAGTGATGGATAAAAATATATTTCAGGAAAATTGTGCTTAATATATTTAATTTATTACACATTTTTTACGAGCCGTTACGTGATAGCTTTCGGGTGCGAATAATTTAGGTAGACGGAGAAACAACAAAAAATAGTAAAAATAATTTTACTTTTTTACCCTCACAAAAGTATTAAATTCAAAATTTATCATAACCGAACCCAATTTCGATTAGGGTCGGTTGGCCGAGAACAGGGTGTGTTGCCAAACCTCCCTTATTTATCAGTAGTAGGCTCTTTCGCTACTGAAAAAGTGGCTTGTGTAAAAAAAAAAATATTGCTTCTCTTTCTCAAATAGGAATTGTTTCTTTAAAATCAAGGATTCAGTAAAAATCACAGACTGATAAAAAAATAATCGTATTTTAATAATACTTAAAATGTGAAACTTTGTGAAAATGTTTGTATTTTTGGAGGTTTATTCCACTTTCACGAAAAATACTGATCGGATTTTATGAATCTTCATACTCCGATTGTTTAAACATCAGAATAGCACTGAAGCTATAACTTAAGAGCCATAGCACAGCTGAAGTAGCGCCACCCGAGAAAAAAATAAATATCTTCTAAACTAAGGCAAATATCAAAAATGTGAAACAGAATCCCCCTAGATAATTCAGCCTAGTATCCTATCAGTTTCTTTCTGTGGTCTTTAACCTAAAAGCTATACAACAATGCCCTAGAAATACTAGGCTGAATTATCTAGGGGAATGCTGTTTCACATTTTTGATATTTGCCTTAGTTTAGAAGATATTTATTTTTTTCTCGAGTGGCGCTACTTTAGCTGTTCCTCTTAAATTAAAACGATATTGTATAAATATATACTGTAAGGCGATTCAAAGTTCGCCGGGTCAGCTAGTTTATGTTTCGATACAAAATGAAGGTCGGGTGGAAGTGTGTTCGGTGTTCGCCGATAAGCGAGCAAACAATTTAAGAGTGCAGACAGTGTTCGGATCTCGGGGGAAATTTGCAACGATAGGACGCTTCATATTTCTGCATTAAAAGTGAGATGCCGGGAGGATCTGGAAAAATTCGCTCTTGAAAAGAAAACTTTGTTGAAAGGTAAGGTTTATCAAATATTTGAATGAAAATACAATTTCGGAGAAGAAAATAAGGCAAATAAAGAATTCTTATTTGGGCAATGAGAATGCGTGACGTCCGAAATAACTTTGTTATTTACAATTTCCGAATCCCCAACAAACCCAAATTGTCATATCCATGTCAATCATAATCCTAAAATAAAACTGAACCATCAGGGTACTCAGAGACAATGGATACGATGATACATGCTACGATCCCGACATGCTTATGCATCTTTCGCTTCTTTTAAGGTCAGAATCAGAGTCCTTTTCATGCCCATGATTTTCGTAAACTATTTCGGCAAGAACGCGATGAATGGAAAAAGGGGAAAGAGACCTTTGCCCAACAGTGGGACAGCACAGGCTCATAATAATAATAATAAGTTCAGCGCGGCCTCTCTTAAGGACATCACCGATTTGCTCTGTGTACGTTCGCCGTGGCTTGCCTAACCGTTTCTTCCGAATTCGCTTTGTCAATGACCTGGATTAAAAATCCCAAGGTACCAAATCTCGAAACCGCTTTTAAAAAATTGCCACTCTTCTTCATCTACAAACTCCTAATAACATTGATTGAACTGCTATTTTCGTATTCGGTTAAAAATACGAAAATAATAATCCAGCACTGTTTTAGAAAACGGGTTAACTCACCAGTAAGGTATTAATTGTTGTTCGTAGGTATTAACAGATGATTTTATTTTGACTGCTCCGTGGCTCAGTTGGCAGTGATGTGGACTGAGTAAGCGTGTGCACCCGGGTTCGATTCCCGGGCGGGGCGAATATTGATATGATGAATATCGATGTTTGTTTCCGGTCTAGGTGTGATGTTCGTCTCTGTGTGTGTTTCGGGCACCCTAGATACAGGTTCTTCCTAGTTTGGGGCTCTGAGTGTGATGTGTTTTTATTGTTATTATTATTAAAATTTTCTCCGTTATATTACATACATGCTACTTATTTGATTAAAAATAATGTTACTTAACTGAAACAACAGTTGTTACCTACTTGCTTGGACTTCAACTGCCAGCTTCGCCTGAAGCCAAGCTCAAGTAAAGCACAACAAAATGAAGTAGAAAATTAATTTGTTACTTTCCCAAGAATCCTTTACAAATTTTCCTTTAAGAATTGCTATACCAAATTATACTCTACTTACTTGTTTTAGAGTTCCTTTTTTTATTTTAATATACTAATGTTGTATTGTATACTAATACAATGTTTTCGAAACTGAAAACTTTTGTGTTTAATTGTATATGTGGCAATAGCGTTTGTGGAACTTTTACAAAATTTTCAACTTTTCATGTTCTTATTTAGTTTTAAAATCAAATAACTCATAACTAAAATACTTACTTGTTACTAAGGTGTTTTTTTTAATGTCTTAAATAATATCAAATCGAAATAATTAGACAATGGAAACTTTGTGATTAAATCTCTATAAATGTTCACTTTGAGTGTATGAATCTTCATCTCAGCCGAAAGATATCTACTGAGTGAAGAAAAAAAAAGGAAGATAAAAACCAGTCCCAGGATGCACTCCTGGCCCGCCAGGTCCTCGGCAGCGCGTGCGGCAGCTTGCCCGTGGCCAGCATTGTTGACACGCATATATAATAATATAATATTATGTGTATACGCATATTTACAAAATAAACTAGGTATTATTAACTAAATTTAAACTGACTCGGCGATAAATGAATCAAGCTCGAAAGTTAGGTAAGTAAAATGGATTTCAGATAACAGATCCATTTTTAAACAAATGACGAATATATGTTTGACCCTAGTTTGACCTATTAAGGGGTAACACGGTGCGAAACTAGCGCCACTTCCGCAAATAATTATATCTTCTGAACCATAGCCGAAATTTTAAGGCTCTGTTGTGTAGCTTTCAGGATATAATGATCTTATATTCGTTTGTTGCCAAAAGTGACTACGTTTAGTTATCGAAGTAGCGCTAAACTCAAAGTTTCGAATATTTAATTTGGTAAACAATAACTAGTTAACTGGTCTTTTGAGCTAGTCCAGTTCATAATTAACTTTATTTCGTGAATCTCCGCCGGCTACAATAACCGCAGGATAAGCAAATGTTAAAGTTATATTAAGTTTCCGACGCGTTTCTCAAACAAAACTTGGACAGTTTCACAGTAAAGCAAATTTAACTTTAACCCGGAAATGCTATTTATATAGGAACAAATTAATTGTTTGGCCATTAAAAGTTACCGTTTGTAGAATAAACGTTGAAAAATTAAGTAAGTCAAAAGAAACATTTGTGAAAAAATGGTTTGGTTAAACTAAATAATATTGTAAAGGCAAAAGTTTGTGTGTATGTTTGTTACTTATTCACGTCTAAACGGCTGGTACGTTTTCAATGAAATTTGGTATGGAGTTAGCTGACACTATGGATAAACACAAAGGCAGAACATTTCTTACAGTAGTACATTTGAATAATATAGCTACTTGACTATTCATCCACTGATTCATTAGGCTCTTTATTCTCACCGTCCAAAGTTTGCGAGGCATTAAATTGGGTCCGCCTCACAGATATTGCGTAGGCTTCTCGAGCTCGCCGCGACTCCCGCAAGATTTGAAAAGGCCCATTCGTCGTCAGTATTCTATTTACTGTCATGAAAGGTACTGATAACGTACGTTAGCTATAATATACTGCCACGTGGGAACTAAAAAATAACGAGCTCTGACTCCTAACTTTCAACATGCCAAAGGCAGAATATCTCTTTTATAAGGTAATTATTTCACTCTCTGCATGTTTGCAGTATCATTATTAGAAGCTTTTCAAAAGCTGCTTTTGAAGAGATGATTTGAAGAATAATAAAAAAATAAGAGCAGGGATTAAAGTACCTTCTGTGCGTTCATTGTGTTATTTAAAAATTATAATGGTGAGCCGCGGGATGCCTTTTATTTGAGCTGATTAAAGAGTGATTAATCACCGGTCCGGTTTCTGCCGGCATTGTTCAGGGTTTATTTATACGTCTTTTGGGTTAACCGCGGGGCTTAGAGCAGATTATGCTATGATGGTTTAATTATATTTTTCATTTAAAATTTTCAGTAACGCGTTTTGTCACGGTCAGCAGTCAGGTTACAGTACAAAGTAATTATTTTCACTGTTCACTGGAGTGTGTTAATAAATTTAAATTCTGTTTTTTTTTTTATTCGACTCATATTACGATTCGTTTAATATTTTTGTGTAAAATAGGATTTTGTATTTCGATGACACGATTTTAAATGAAAATAATAATTATTATTTATAATGTCAGTTTTTTTCAATTAATAATGTAATAGAATAACTATATGTTTTATTTAAGAATGGCACAATGGTTGAAACTAAAACTTTTCAGACAGAACACTTCAAATAATTTAACTTAAAGGTAGGAAGATAATTATTTTTAGAAGCATCGTCTAGCAGCAGCAGCACTAAGCTAAGCACTGTTTGTAGTTGTTGTTATCTGAAATCACAGCGCCCGCCCCCGGGTCGCGTTCTCTTTAGCTTTAGTGTTGCAGAGAGAAGAGCTACCTAGTACCTAGTTGATGAAGTCGCTACTGCTTGTTTGTTACATAATTTAAACAACAATGTTTTAGTTCAAAAAAGCAAGATTATTCCTAATGTAATCCAGGCGGTGTTTTCCGTAAATTAATATTTAAATTAGTGGATAAGTTTAGTTTAGTTTACGGCGAGTTTCCGCAATTTGAGAGCTATCGTGCGTATTTTGCGTGAAATACACGGTATTTTTCTTATCGTTGCGGAAACTTTCAGGAACTCTTTGCATGATATATGACTAGAATAATTTTTTTTTTTGATTTTTTTTTAATTTCAAAAAATAAAAAAACTCATTTAAGGCCCATGGCCTCCTTGTTCATCCCCCTGCGCATTGCCCTCTACCCCTGGACTCGTCTGGCACCAGCTAAGCGACCGTAGGTATATATAAATAATAGATTGTATTTTTTTTAATAAAAAAGACAATCTTTTATTTATTTGATAGGTAATCGTAACAAACCTTCGTGTAATTAACAAAACAAAAGATACTCTGCAAGCTGTTACGAGCTAAATTGATTGTTTATATAATACGTTATTCAAAATTATTAGAGAACAACATAAATTTCCATTTCAAATGTAAAAACCACAAAAGCTCGACCTCATTAGTCCGAAGCCCACTGAAGATACTTTAATCAATGCGCAGTACGTGCCAGCAACACACGAAATTTGTATTTTGTATTTAAATAATGAAATCGGTAACACTAATCTGTTGTCAAATTGAATTTAGATGAAAACTCTGAACGGAAATAGAAATTAAGATTGCTGTATATTGTATCAGACAGATTTCGCGGATCGTTTATTTGATGTCTTTGAAATAACTATAATATAATTGATCATCGATAGGTGCTTACGCGGTATTCGATGTAAGACTCTAAAATATCTGCTTTGAAACGATTATGCAATCTGTTTTATAATATACTAGTTAACCGTACAGCCTAACCATAAACCGTCCTCTTGCCTCAAAAGCAGTTGCACAGTTTAAAAAAATTAAGCATATATACCGGGTACTTTTGACAAGGCGGTAATAAATCAAAGGAAGGATTCAGATCACCATACTTAACAACTTTCCCAAAGCAACATGGGTCGAAATCTCGAAACAAAATCAGCAGCTGATGTCCCGTACATTGACCCCGCCAGCTGAATGAACCAATGTATGGAACAGCTGTTTATTTTTGAGATTTCGACCTATATGTTGCTTTGGGAAAGTTGTTAGTTATGGTGGGCAGAAGCTCTCCTTTGATTATTATTATATACAGACAGCGGAAGGGACTTTATTTAATACATACTATATATTGATTTTGTTTTAATTAATTAATTCTAAAACCAAGAAAATTCTGTGGAACCAGCCAGGTACTAATTTTTATTATACTCATTCTGTAAAAACTTTATGTCCATATCGGATTCTAAATAACGTTTTTTATATTTTAATATTATAAAATGTCAAAAATATTTTAGAGTTTATTCAGGCTTTCATGTATTAACAAAGGTCTAAAGTACTTACCTTCTTTGTCTAGTCTACCTTTATCAAACGTCACTTTAGGCACACATTGGGATACATTTACGCCTTGTGTCCACTGTTTTACTGAAAATATTACCTTACCTGTAAATTTGGAAAGCACAAGTAACATATATATAGTACACCTATTTTCTGAGCAAACAATTACATTTTGAGCTCCCTAAGCTTGTGTTCTAAACTTAAATTTAACAATAAGTTACAGTGTAGGGAGTTTTTCAATTGACTATCTGGCCAGCTTTTTGATACATATGGCACCATCCGGAATTGCAGTATTGAAACAGAAAAGAATAAAAATCATGTTTGATTTGAGGTAGGAAAAAAAACAAGTTTTAATTATAGTGACTTTCGATATTACTTCTATGGGTTCGATATTCCGAACACTTCTTTAATAATAGAAAAACTAAAACAGTCACCTCATCAGATGTTTCCAATTAATACCTACCTTACATTAAGATTTATCGTACCCTATTCAAGAGAAAGAAACCTCAGTAAGAATTCCCGCTGTAACACGTAGCAGAATCAATACGGTGGACGTCAACCATCACGATATCCATTATCGGGAAACATTCTTGAGGATATTGTCACGCTGGCGATGGCGGTCGAATAGCCCATTGCCTGTACTCCCTTCGGCGGATGCGGGGACATTACCGTTCTTGCCGTGGCCTGTACTACAGGGCAGGGAGTTGTGTAGAATTGGTAAACATTTTTTTAATCTATCTGTTAATCGGACTTGCAGCGCGTCGCGAAGTATAATACTAAGTACCTTTTAGGAACTATAGCAACACCCATCAATATCAATATATACATAACATAGTATAAAACAAAGTCGCTTCCCGCGTCTGTCCCTATGTATGCTTAAATCTTTAAAACTTCTTAACGGATTTTGATGCTTTTTTTTAATATGTAGAGTGATTCAAGAGGAAGGTTTATAAGTTTAATACATGCACAAAATAGTAATAGGGTTGGCGGTACGAAGTTCGCCGGGTCGACTAGTTACGTAAATAGATAAAGTCGAAAGCAGAATAAGAAATTATGAATTTTGCGTAAACGTGTGCAGAACGTAGTCATAACGCAACATATATACCTACTTACTTATAACTATATGTGGAATTTTATAGGTAAGTACTTAATAATTGATTTTTTTTGTATAATAATTATATGCATTATATAATTTTAGGTATTCTGTCTATGTTTCAGGAAAAGTCAATTGAAATGGTGTATACTATAGAGGTGCAGTTAAGCTTATAAAGGCTATATGGCGCTCGGCGCTCAACAAAGCCTCTGCGCTATTTGTTTAAAAAAAAGACGCTGTGATTTCGTTCTTCCTTCTTTCCTTGAACAAAATGAATTTGACGATAATAAAGGATTCTTCGAATGGGCTCTTTGGTATAGTACTTACTCGTAAAGAGCAATTTGAATTGCTGCGTCTTCGTGTTCTAGTTTTTATTTTATTTTAACAAACGTGATCGTTTTATGTAAGCGTTCAATACATATGATACAACTTACATACGTACGTCTTATCAATTTCATGTTGTGCATGCGCTATACATACCTATAATAAACCTTCCTTTTGAAACGCTCTATGAAAAAAAAACCGCATCAAAATCCGTTGCATAGTTTAAAAGATTTAAGCAAACATAGGGACAGACGTTGGAAGCGACTTTGTTTTATATACTATGTTTTGATTAGTTTTATTTTATTTTAACATCCTTGATTCTCACTCGTAATAGTAATACTCTGTCACTAACTTATACCTACATTGAGGATAACGAAACATAAACGCGGCCAAATGTGGGTCCAGCTCGATGCACTGTCGCCTCTCGGTCACGGTCAATAAGCTGGTGCCTCTGCCTACCCTTTCGGGAAATATAGGCGTGAGATTATGTTATGGTTACGATTGAGTATATAACGCCCATGGATAAACTTTAATTAAAAGGATTTTTTTTTATCTCAGGATTTAATACAAAAAAAATGTTGCGTACAATAATAGAAAAGCTAAATAGCAGCGGCGCGGCGGTAGGATTCCTGCCAGCATCGCGCGCCAGCGTCTGTCCCTCACCTGAAATGTTTGCTGGACATGGGAATGCCGAGGCTGGTAATAACAGCACGGTTTACCTGCGTCCAGAATGCAGAGAAACAATCTCCAACATAGCTGCTTATTCAGTTAATGATATTTGTTATAGTGAGGTATGCTGTCACATTCTTGGCCCCCTTCCGATTATTTGCAATTTTCAATGGAGAGGCTAAATAGACATGAATTCGTGGCATTCCACAGCATGCCAGTAAAGGGAGCCAAGGATGGGACGGCTTACCCTTTTTGTTACTAGAATAGACTTATGCATTTTTGCTGTATCATTTGTAATTTTTAAAAAGTTCTTAAGTGGCGATAGAGCACCAAAAGACGCAGAGTAGGCAGACCCCCACAAGTTGCATGGACGGATGGATGGACTGGATGAGGGCGCAACACTCCTTTTGGCGATCAGTGTGGACGCAATATTCCCAGCAGTGGACGTCTTTCGGCTGAGATGATGTTGATAACGTCTTGTAACTTTTTCATAAAAAGTAACAGCAATAACACGAAGACATACACATAAATATTCCTAGAATTGCTGTCGCTATCACAAACATCAGCCTTACAAGCTGCGCACACAATATTTTCAATCAAACTTTCCCAACAGATGCTCCAAACTTGTGAACTCGGAAAACATTGCTTTCAAAATAGTTGAATTAGGACGATCTCTAGAAGTTTCCAACATTCGGTCACGTTTTGAAACCTACGCTGAGACTCGTCGTAAAGTGCAGTCAGCGATGTACGTTCAAATACTTACTTCGCACTGACAACAGTCGAGATTCGAGACTCTGTTCTCAAAACTGAACTAAAAAGTAATTTCTGCAGCGATTTTTCTTTGTATTTTTCTAAGAAACTATAAATTTAAATGAAATCATGTTTGTCAGTAATTTTGTTCAGCTATTGTACAATTGAGAAAAGTACTTACTTCAAAACTTATACAGGAGTAGATTTTGTTTTGCCACCTGGAGGAAAAGTACTTGCAACTAAAATAGAGAAGACAAAAAATACTTATTATAGATAGAAAACAGTCTTCAATTCAAACACTTAAAAATTATTAGCCTAAAACGGGAATCGAAGCTGCTGATATCTGCACAATTCCATCCTGTATAAACTTAGCGTTCGAAAACAAACACAGGTAAGCTTCCGCGCACTTCACAGGTATTATTCAAAACATTTCCCGAGCTCGGGCACCGGTAATTATCACCTTACTCTTGGTAGTTTTCGTTTGGGAGTAGGTAGGTATGCGGGTGTATTTTAATTGAGCAAGAATTCAGCTCCGCTTTGTGCGAGTTGTGTTTGTGGCGTCGCTTGCAGATAATAGCTTTAATGAAATGTGATTTACTTACTAGGTTAAAAAAATACAAGTTTGAATTTAGTTTTTTTACCATTCAGTACGTTTATAACCGCAACTGGATTGCGTACAAATTAATTATTAAATATTTAGGTACAGTTATTATCTACCTACCTTTAATTTATTTGTACAGTGGCGGTCTAGGAGGCCGTAACAGATTTGTCTAGGGTTTCATCAGCCCTAGACTGTATTGCCAAAGAACAAGAGCTATTTTGCAATACAGAAAAAAGGAAGTGTTACGGTGACCTAGACCGCCACTGTACCAAAATAGCTATTCTATTGTCAGTTCAAGATAAACTCCATATTATCTGATCCCTCTCCTTTGCGTGTCAATATCAGTAGATTAAACTTTCCAAGAATCTCGCTAGTTATCGCTCTAAGTTTTAAATAACTGTTAATCCCCTCTAATAGGTTAAGTTTATACTTTGTTCTTGAAACCATTATTAGTTTTATTATTCTTGTTAATAACTTTGTGAATTATTCTCGAGTGTAACATGCAATTATTATTATCATCCCTTAACTAAACACTGCTGGGTAAAGGTCTCTTTCGATAATTTGATAACACTTTTTCATTATTTTTTAATAATTAATAATGGTCGCTATGATAACGGTATGGCTGACTTCTACTGTAGATCATGGGTCTCTTTTGTAGTCGGATTTTACGAGTTAAATCATCCAAATGGACCCAGTGCTGATTAGTTGGCAAATTTGTAGGCAAGTATGTAAAAATACATAAAAATAATCATTTATTTCAGGCAATATTTACATTAGTGGATGTAGAATAATATAAACAGAGGCCCTTCACATAAATACCTTAAAACTAAAAATACATAATACTTAAATTAAATTTCAACTATTTTAAGATTCGGAATATTTTTTTTAGTAAAGGTAAATAAATGCAATTCAACAATTTTAAATGTACGTGCATTTTGTTGCAATTGCACCTCAAATAGTCACTACTAAACTTTTTTCTTTATTTCATTTAACACCAGGAGCTACATCGTTTTAGAAAATGAGTGGAGCGTTTTGTTCAGTTTATTTCAAACACATTTCAGCCGGTATCTAGGGAAGGCCATTAGCTACCTTTGTAAAGTTGTGGCTACTGAAAATTATAGTCCTGAAATCTTTATCAACACTTTTTTATACAGTGGACTGGTTATGGAAATACTTTAAAGGTATTTACAGGTACTTTTTGTACTATTAGTACTTCGTTTAGTTATTCGACCGTAATTAACTTATTGAAACTTACCTTTAATAAACAAAAAGTCAATCGGTTAATACACTTTTCAGCATATCTTATAAATATTTTATTATCCATTTTTTTTAAATTAATATGTTGTTACTTATCCTATTTTTTCCCGTAAGTACTACTTGAACTTCCTTTTTCTTGCTAGATAAATAATATGTAATGTGCATTTGCATATAATGTTAAAAAGCGATAAAAATGCGCTAAATAAGGTTGTTTTGTGAAAATCGCCATCGCCTGGTTACCGGTCGCACCTTTAAATACTCATATCTGCAGCCGGGAGCGAGGAGCTCCTTCCTCGCTGTGCTAAGTACATTGTTACACCACCCTCCTTTATAACTACTTGTTTCAGTTAGTCTTAACCTTTGTCTGCTTGGCTTGAAAACTATTAAATCTTTAAATGTTAAATTTTAATAATAATAATAATAATAACACACACACTCAGAGCCCCTAACTAGAAAGAACCTGTATCTAGGGTACCGGAAACACACACAGTGTGATGTGATAGCAGTTTACGAATACATTTATTACTTGCTTTGTTTTTGAGGTTTCAGTGATGTAAGAAATTCAAATTTTACTATTTAACACTGTACTTTCGCTTCTATTCATTAAAATTTATATTATGTTAATAAGAGTCGTCACCTATCTTTTATACGCACACCTAGTTAAATGAGTTGTTGAGTATCGTACTAAACAATAGGTAGAGTAATAGAAGTAATATTTTTAAATAAATTAAAGCATATGTTTTAAAATGAGGAAATTCAAAATTTAAGAAAATACGGACAAAATATGTATTATTATGATAAGGAAAACAATCGGAGGTATCGCTCAGTAAAAGAACACTTATTTATTATTAATAGCAGCTGAAGAATCTTTCTTGGAATAATTTTCAGAACACTAAAAATAATTACACCTATGTTATAATATTACAGCTTCTATAAAGTAGTTGTCTGTCTGAAGCAGCCTTTGAGCTCGTCGCAACAATGAAATTAAAGGGATTAGTTGTTTGTCATTTCAAAGCGTGCTATAGTTACCTTTTGTTTCTGGTGAGCTTAACATTACAGAATACATTTAAATTCAACATTTGTAGATGAGGTTTATAAAATGGACTTAGGGCCTGCTTAGTGTCACGTGTAGTCAGTTCAGTGAGTCAAGGGCTCTTTTTCTTATCTTGTTTAAGAGACATAGCACAGCTAAAGTAACGCAACACGTGAAAAAAATAATCTTTTCAACTAAGCCAAATTTAAAACAAACATGTGGAACAGTATTCCACTAGATAATGTAGCCTAGTATTTTGAGGGCACTGTTGTATAGCTTTTAGGTTAAAGACCAAATAAAAGAAAGCTACAGATTGTTGCCAAAAGTGGCCACTTTTTTTGTTGAAAAGATATAAAAAAAAATTTGCGGGTGGCTATGCCTCTAACAACAAAAGATTGATCTCTTTTTAGTTTAAAATATATATATATATATATATATATATATTTTATGTTAACAAAAAGATTGATCTATGCGAAGAAAAGTTAGTTGGGTGTTGATCTTTATTTTTGTTTTTACAAAAGAAAGAGTTATAGTGGGCTCAGATGTTGAATGAGACTCAAGAGATCTTAGGCTCGATTCCTGGAGGAGGCGTTTATTGGCATGACGAATATTGATGTTTGTTTCTGACGAGGATTTTACGGGTCTCACTGGTCGCAGGATTTACCTAGATAAGGGCTCTCAGGCTGACACTCGCGTATGAGTTTACTCGCTCAAGTTTAAATTCGAAGTCACCGTTCTCGTGCACAGATTATCCTGGTTTAGGCTGTCTCTTACTCCGTCGAGCGTATGTTCACTGTGTTTTAGTCAGAACATAGCTTTGTAGTTAGTTGAGATAACGAAAATAAGTTCATAGTTAACAGTTTGAATTTTTATTGAATTAGTGATATTTTTGTATCGAAGGTCAGTTGTGTATAAACCTTCCATCCTATCGCCTCCTCATTATAATAATAATAATAATAACACATCACTCTCAGAGCCCCTAACTAGGTAGAACCTGTATCTAGGGTGCCCGAAACAGGCTTTGTATACAGAGACAAACATTACACCCAGACTGGAAACAAACATCGATATTCATCATATCAATATTCGCCCTGCACACGCTTACTCAGTCCACATCACTGCCAACTGAGCCACGGAGCAGTCAAAATAATAGAAACTGGTATGTTTAATTCATGTTAAAAAATTGCGTTTTTTTTAAATTCTCTCATTTCTTTTATTCGGTTAGGTAATAAAATGTATTCGTGCCGACAGCGACGGATGTGGCTGTGATTTGTGGCGTCACGTCCCGGCCGTGATGCCTCGGAATCTCAACTAAAATTATAATTTTCCGGCTAGAGCTGGATTTAATTTATTATTTTGTTGATATTTATATTTAAGTAGGTATGTAAATAAATTATTAATTCTGTAAGGCCGTAATATATCCATCTTGGTTTAAACCTACCGTCGCATAATGTCTTTCTAGTAAAAAAAGT
This sequence comes from Euspilapteryx auroguttella, assembly GCA_951802225.1. Classification (NCBI taxonomy): domain Eukaryota; kingdom Metazoa; phylum Arthropoda; class Insecta; order Lepidoptera; family Gracillariidae; genus Euspilapteryx; species Euspilapteryx auroguttella. Next base: position 3,792,720 of record OX637649.1, on the reverse strand, counting down.
TGCAGGTTAAACCTCCAAAACAGATTAAACTGAGATGGATATTACGGGCATAATAAAAACAGTCCTCGAGTTTCCCATGTTGGGCACCATATTTTGCTCCGCTGCCTCCGGAGACAATGAATAGGTAGACTACAAGCCTAAAATAGTAACTGATGTAAAACCCATAACAAAATTATTTATAAGAATACCAATATTATGATACCCATAATAAATAGCAAATAAAGGAATACTCATATTTTAGTACCTACATATCTATCCTCAGTTGTTGTCCTCCGGCCATGAGGCCATCCGATACTAACACACTGTATGCACTAAAGTATCACGCCACGTGCCACGTGCCACATGAGCCACGTCGCGTACAATCAACGTTCTTATTTTACAGCCGAGGCTTTCCCACCGTTATTGACATGGGTCTGAGCTGTCGATGCAGGGCGCGTTTAGAGAGCGGCGGGCGGCGCGGCGTGAAGCTTGCTACGGATAAAAAAAAAAAACAAAAGCGTAAACAATTTAAAACTTTTGTGTATTTTGTGCACTCTAATCTTACGATAAAGGCGGTACTGCAATAATATACTGATTAAATGACTAGCCAAGTTTAAATTAACGTTAGACCACGTTTTACGAGGATGCAAGGAAAGATTTCTTTTTTCGCGAAGGGATTCCTCAAGAGAAAATGGGTAATTAAATTCTTCTCTCTCACCCACAAAATCCTTATACGTACTTATATACCAATATTGAAAACCAGTCAAATCAAATCAAATCTAATAATTCTTTATTCAATATAGGATTCAAGATATCACTTATTAGACTACATCTAATCTAATCGCTATTGATACCTTATTTGGTAAAGTATCCTATACTGTAAGAGGCCAGGTAGTTCAGGGTGCCCACCAATTGGCTCAGGCAAACAAATGTTTGGCTTTCCTTACGACAATAGTCGCCTGGAGAGGCCCCCAAACGAGCTCTCCTCTGTCAAATGATTCTACTCCCTTTCGCAATGATTTTACAGCGTAGAGAAGAAAGGGGTAACAAACTCTACTTACTTTACAATTTATCTCTCTTTTTCTGACACGAGAATTTTATATATATAAGATTATTATTATGAACAGTTTTAGGGTAGAAGTATTTTACAGTTTTAACCCTCTTTAAAGTAAAAGAGGGTTAATATTTAGTACAAACGCTTGACAACACATTAAAAAGTGTCTTGCTCAGAAATGCGGCTAATTTCAGCAGGCTACTTGGTAGTCAGAGGGGAAGCTTGTCCAAAAGGGGTGGACGCCAGCCAAGACGTGTATTCTCAAACGCCGGACCTCGATGATGTATCGACCGCTCGGTACTTACCTAAGCCAGAATTTTTACCAACTACATTTACTGTATGCTTACTACTATAATATATCACTGCTAAAATTGGCGTTAACTTGTATTGTCTTATAACTTTATATCTCTGTGTTTTTTTTTGTAAAATAAACTTGACACCTTTCGGTAAAGGTCACGTTACCACTAATTGTACGTGATTTTTTTTTCTCATATTTTTTTTTAACAATTTGAAGATTTTACAAGTGTCTACTAGAAAGGCGTATGGTATGTTTTTTTTTGTGACATAAGAGATCACTAAGAGATCTTCCGTATTCAAAACTACTTACTATGTTATTTAGAGGGTTAAAAACTTTTCCATCATTTCATTTCATTTCATTTCATTTCATTTCATTTCATTTCATTTCATTTCATTTCATTTCATTTCATTTCATTTCATTTCATTTCATTTCATTTCATTTCATTTCATTTCATTTCATTTATGTTAAACGAGGTCACGAGACGACACAACAGTTCCAAGTGAAAACTATTAGAGCAGTAAGCTAGACGTGGCTCAAGATTAAGCTACTTCCAAATTCAGCTTAGACGCGCTTAGCGAACTAAGACGGGGTTTATTCTCGTTGTCAACGGCTTATTACGTGACGCTAGAGATATTTGCATACTGGAAATATTTACCATTTATATCATCTTTTAAGTTTTTATTTTCGCTTTGGCACTTCAAAGTTTTCGCTGCACTGCGTGTTCAAAGTTCAAACCTTCTACATCTAAGCATGAATAATTATATTTGTGTTTCGAGTTATTATCGTTTAGAATAAAAGGTTTGTTTTAATTCTTGAACTAGTGCAAAATAATTTATCTTTTTACGTCTAATGGGTTCTTCCTGACTTTACTCAATTTGAAACAGTCCAGTTTGTTCATTTTGAAAGTGTCTATAAAACTAGAACTATAAAATCTAGGTCCTTCAATAATGTAGGTCGGACTGTAACGGCAGTCGTTGGGAATTCACTGGCCATTCGAAGCAACATCACATAAATCTAGTTCTTACACGACTTAGCGCCTCTTTATTATCCCAGCAGTTTACTGTTAACAATAAAACCGTGCCACTGCCGCAGTAAAATGAGCATAGAAGGGATAGATCAGAAGTAAAAGGAGGGATCACATCTAAAGCTGCGTTCAATATCCAGGCGTCAATCACTCACAGCACTAATTTCGAGTCTGTATTTGCTTGATAGTTAAAAATTTTGTTATTTCTCTTTTTTATTTTAACTAATTTAGTTTTTTGCTTACCATATCAATAAATTTACCGTGTTATTCATAAAGATACAGTAGATTTTAAGGAGCGTTACTGGAGGTCTGCTTCTCTGATTTGTTGTATGTTAAATACGTGACATCCAGTCTAAATTGACATACGTCAAATAACTGCAATGCTCTTTAACTTTTTATGAATAAGAGGGTTAGTGTTAATTACCATTATCCATATGAATTAAATAATTATCAAACCAATTGAAAAGAAAATGAGAAAAACAACACTGTGGCTATTATCTAATTACAGATGAAATATCATATCTCTATTGATTAGACGTTGTTAAAGTACCTACCTACCTAAGTCTACCTATCGCTAAAATTAATGTTCCGTAAAATTTCTGAAGATAACTTACAAGAAGTGTCGCCTCTATCCTCATATTCGTTCTCTCGTGTTAAGTCGAGTTTCCTACTATCTCAGGCCATAACGAGACTTGTGTTAACAGCCGTCGTCGTGAGACTTAAATTCGCCAGTTAATCTTATTGAGGGACTTTAATAATAACTTGAGAAACTGCATGAAAAATTAGCAAGGGATCTGGTTCAACGTGGGTCTATACAAAATAAGAAGAGTAAACACACCTAAAGCTTGATTCATCACTGTATTGGTTCCTGTTTTTAATAGTAAGAAGGTGTTTAAATCTTGAACAGTAAACAATACATTATTGATAAGTGATATTAGCTTCTTTATCTTTCTTCTCAGCCAAAAAGCGTCCATTCCTGACCACATATGCCCACAGTTCGCCACAAAGACTGGTTATGTGTGACCCTCAACTAGGGACCTCCACATTAATAATAATATAATAATAACACATCACACTCATAGCCCCTAACTAGGAAGAACCTGTATCTAGGGTGCCCGAAACACACACAGAGACGAAAATCACACCCAGACCGGAAACAAACATCGATATTCATCATATCAATATTCGCCCCGCCCGGGAATCGAGCCCGGGTGCACACGCTTACTCAGTCCACATCACTACCAACTGAGTTACGGAGCAGTCAAAGATGTTGATGTACATAAATCCCTCATCAGGGACATGGGCTCTCAGTAAAGCTCGCCACTTGCTCCTGTTTTGGGCATCCACCTCTATCTTGCCCCACGGTGCTTTGAGTGTAGGAGCCTTTTGTTCCACCAAGTGGCTATATCTAATTTGAAAAGTGGTGTTTTTTTACATGCTAAATATATTTTGTAAGTATATACATACCTACCTTGCTAGTTATTTAATTTAAGAAAATTTTTAATATGTTAAGTCGATGGTTCCCTATTATATGTATTCAAGTTATACTCAACTGTTTGGTATACTATCAATATATAAAACTCTTCCGTTACTGACTGACTGACTGACTGACTGACTGACTGACTGACTGACAGACAACGCAGAGCCGAAACTACTGGACGTAGCGGGCTGAAATTTTGCACGTAGGTTCCTTGGGGAGTGTAGGGGAGCACTAAGGAATTCCCACGGGAACGGAAGAAAACGGTTTTTTTGTGTTTTAAAGAAGTCTGCGCGGGTGATACCGCGGGGCAGCCTCTAGTACCTACATAATTTTTTTCCTTAGTAGGCAAGGTAAAAAAAATATCTCACAAAGAGATTTGACCCCCTCAAATTGAATTAAATGGTTAGATCTGCCGAGTTTGAGAAATAAAAAAAAGGTCCGGTAACTGATAATAACGATTTCGTTGGGAAATTTCGTGTTATTTTTGTTCACTTAAACCTTAAACGTTGGTTTATAATTTACTAGTTGACCCGACAAAAGTTGTTCTGTCTGAAACTGATTGAAACGACTGACAGTTATGCCAAACACAAACACTTACAATTTATAATGGAACGTTTTGTATTGGAAGTTTATTGTTTTAACGTTGATTCCGAAACCACGTGTTTTGTTAGCGGGCATTAAAACAATAATCGAATAAACTTATAATAACGGAACAACGTTGCCGGGCTTTAAGCCCACTTCTAATCTAATTTGAAAACATGACATTGACAAAATACTCCACTGAAGTGGAGTCAAGTCCATTAAATTAAAATAATAATTTGTATGGGAAAATGAAATTGTTATTTTTTTTTGCTTCCCCCAGTTTCAAAACCAAAATCGGTACAGCCGTTCTCGACTTTTAACGAGACTAACGAACCACGTTTCATTTTTATATAAATAGTAGTTTTAGATAAACCATGATTTAAAAAAATACTGGACTAGACTCAAAGAGACTGCTGCCTCAAGAATTGTTAAAGAAAACTTTTAAGAAGTATTTTAAGTCGTTCATTTGCTAAACAAGGACCTACCCGCGCCGTTTGTCCCCAACTTTACTAATAAAAAAATAAATGGCAACATTCGCTTATACTTCGCTTTTCACAAAGTTTTTAAAAGGTTTACTTTGCTATTTTGCAACTTTAGGATACGACATTCTTTAGAGTTTGTAAATTTTTTGGTATCAACTTTTTATGCTATTTAATCAATATTGATGATCAATTATTCATATGAATGAAACAGCAGAAGGGGGTGTTAAAATAAACGGAGACAAAATACAATTTATCAGATTTGCTGATGATATTGCTGCAATAGCAGAAAATAGACACAGTTTGCAGATAATGTTAGATGCGATGGACGCCATATTCAAGAAATTCAGTTTAAAAATAAATATAAACAAAACAAAGATCTTAACCACATCAAAAACCCCAAAAATTCACACAGCTATCAAATTTAATAACAGCACAGTAGAAGAAGTTAAATCATTCAAATATCTGGGAAGCATTATCACACACGATCCAAGATGCACAACTGACATACAAACTAGAATAGCAATCGCCAAAACTCAATATAATAAGAAAAAACACATATTTAAAGCCAGGATATCCAAGAAAATCAGAAAAACATTCATAAAAACGTACATATGGAGCATTGCATTATACGGTTGCGAGACATGGACATTGACACAAAGGGATAGAGATAGACTGGAGGCATTCGAAATGTGGTGTTGGAGAAGAATGGAGGGAATAAGTTGGATGGACAGAGTCACCAGTCAGTAGTCTTGAGAAGAGTAGAGGAAAAACGAATGATCTTAAACATCATAGAGATAAGAAGGGGAAAGATGATAGGCCATCTGATACGTAACGACGCACTAATTACTAACATTACAGAAGGAAAGATTGAAGGAAAGAGACAGCGTGGACGACCAAGGGGAAGCTACTTCGACCAAATAAAGGAGCGAGTCAGTGCAGAGTCGTATCAGATGGTCAAGAAGCTGGCGGGGAACAGGGGTGAATGGAGAAGGCTCCACCGACAAGAGCACAGCTCTTAAGAGAGAAGAAGAAGAATCAAAATTGTATGTATGTCTGTGGGGCAGACCTGTGTCTATAATAAATGTTTTGAAGCTTAATTCGCATTTATCTAATTTAAATACAAGTAAAAAAGAGCCTTCATCAATAAAAGTCCAATCAGCTACCTACACAGCAAAAAACCTGCAACTCGCGGAAAAAAATACTTGATTGCAAGGAGAGGAAACTAATGAAATAAGTGAGGAAAGCAATTTGCCAGGCTCATTGCAGCGACGGACGTGACTTATATTAGTTGTTTGTTACACAAACCTTGCGGGTGACGTGGCCTGAGAGTAATTAGGTTGACTTAAGACTTGACCGTCAGGCCCTTTAGTTATACTGCTGCTCTCTGTTCGTGACGTAGGGTAGGCCTGAATAGAACCCCTGCTGACAAATATAATAGTTAATAGTAATTTTATTAATGACTAGCTGACCGAGACAATTTTGTCACCTTACAATACAAGTTTAGTTACTTAATTAGGTTCAGTTACATAATCGGAGTTTTCATACGAATCCCTACATTTTTTAAAATATTGCTATAAGCTTTGCGATAGACAGAATATATACGTAGAAAATGGCGGCATAGGAACATCATCATGAAATCTATTTCTATTTTTTTTTTTTCGTCGAGCGTAGAAAGAGCCATCCGCGCTCAGGGGGGACTACCACCACTTGAGTTGAAGAGGCTAAACAGCCAATGCTGGAGGGGGTCGCGGAGTTGAACATAACGATCGAAAGATTACCCGTGACCCCCTTGCCAACAGCCGCGATGGACACCGGCGGGGTTTTAGTGGGTGCAAACCCCACATAACCCTGCGACTCCCCCCGGGGTACTCGTTAGGAGTTTCCCCGCCTAAAAAAAAAAAAAGTAGTGCCTAAGGGAATACTCGAAGGACGGAGAGTAGCTTACGTCCTTCGTTGTATAAAATGAAGAGCAATACGTGGCGATACTGTGATCGGCAACCCGCCTGCCGTGGCGATACTGACTCATTTTTTTGTCCTAATGACGATCTGAGGCAGGTCTCTTGTGAACTTCACTCGTCTGAGATGAAAAGGAAAATGATAATGAGCTGAAGATTTATTTTATTTCCAGGTGTGAGCTGGTAGCGAGAACATCTGCATGCAACGTATTTACATTAACATGAGGAGCGCGGACGCTGTAACGAAATTACGCAAACTTGGAATTTTCCAGCTCGCTGGTTGCGTCTCTAGATTTCTGGGCGTGTAATTTGCGTTCTTATTTATAGTGCTCAGCATTAGTATAGCTATTATGCTTGAGATGTAAGTATGCCTTTTTAAAGCAGATTTTAATATTATAAAAGCATGATATACAGCAAGAAATTGGTAGCAAAACCAAATCTTTAACTAACATTTTTTTTTCGCATAGCCGTTGTTGAAAATTGACACTGATAGAGTTCGCTTTCTTACTAAGATTGTAATTTTATTACAAAGAGAACATTTGTTATTGTATTAGTAAAAAGACAAAATTCATATTTTAATAACAAAAATAACTCAGTACCTAAATCGAGCTAAACTTACTTTTACAACTTTTGTAATCCAAGAACAAACGAACACAAAATAACAAGCCAAAATATTATTCAGAAACTCGTTAATAAACATTTACTTACAGTTACAAAATTCACCTTGAATCATCCGGAACCTTTGTTTTCGGGTTTCAGGGAATAAATTACCCAATTTCCTGGAGAGCGATTGATAACACCGAACCAGTGCCAAAAAGACACGACGAGAAAATATTACGAGCTAGTATCTTACGGATTTAATGCAAGATTTTTTACTAAATCGACAAATAAAATATAATAACATAATCTCACGCCTTTTATTATCCGAAGGGTTAATCAGAGGCACCAGCTCAAGAGCTGGACCCACATTTAGCCAAGGTATTGCTTAATAATAATAAAATAACACAGGAGGTTCTAAATTTATAAGACAATATCAGAAAATATCATAAAAACGAGTTTTTTTACGCATACTAAAGTGTTTTTGAAGCATTTCAACTTTATCCTATGATATTGGAAAAAGTAGCCGATTTTGGCATCCTCTGAAATTCATCAATACTATACCTGTACTTAAAAAATATTTCAAGATACTTGTTTCGTTAGTAATTTGTAGTTTATAAGTGACTTAATCATTGTTTATTATTAAGTCGCTGCCTGCTTGTACCTACGTTTCTGTTTTCATAATTGTAAAAAAAATGTAAATATTATTAATTAAGTTTAAATCTTACCGAGTGAATGATCAGATCAGTTTTCTCAGTAAAACTGAAGGACCGACTACGCAGTTGTTTTAGAAAATGTCTCCAATAAACTCCCTGAGTGCGAAGCTACAAAGTGATATCTCTACCAACGGATATGAAAGCCTTTCGAACATCAAAGCTGACGCTGAAATATTTTTGCCGACGGTCCGCGAATATTTTGATGAAAAAAACCTGTCACGTCACGTTTGATCGACTTCTATTGTGAAAGTCGGCGAAAAAAACAATGACAGGTCTTTTTTAGTTTTGTTGCAGTAACCAATTATATTTGGGGTCTGTCTCCTACTCTACTTTCATAATGATGATAGCTCTATGATGGTCCCACAAGTTATGCATGATGGTAATCTGTGGAGGAGGATATGAATATAATAATAATATTCATATATTTGCAGATGCAGATTTAAAAGGCCGCAGATATCTATCCGTGTTGGTCTTTCGGCTGAGATGTTGATGATAATGGCGAAGTTTTTTTAAGCAGCAAAATTTGTAGACAAAACGTATACTTTGTTTTCAGAAATCCATCCCAAAGGTCCTTGTTCCAATTTGCTCAATAAAAGTGCAGCTTTAGGAGACGAAACAAACGAATTGCAAGCAAAATGCCCGTCACGAAGCTGTTTCCTTTCCGTGTCGTATATAAATGCAAATTGGCTAAAATAAAGCAGGAACGAACGAGGAGGGATTTCCACGATTTGTGACAGAAGCGCAAAGCAATAAATAAGTTTTAGAAGAAATTATCAAGTATTTAAAATATTCAAATTGTCTTTATCATATACAGATTTGAAATGAATGATTTCCCAATCATACATACTTCGTACAGCCTTTTTTTTTTTTTTTTAACCTTTTACTATTTTGTGCATGTTTCATACATGCACCTTGTCCAGTGCACCCAGTGGTGTTTCTGACAAGGCGGTAATAAATCAAAGGAGGGATTCTGCTCACCATAACTAACAACTTTCCCAAAGCAACATGGGTCAAAATCTCAAAAAAAATACTAGCTGTTCCATACATTGGTTCGATCAGCTGACGGGGTCAATGTACGGGACGGCTGATTTTTATTTTGAGATTTCGACCCATGTTGCTTTGAGAAAGTTGTTAGGTATGGTGAGCGGAATCCCTCCTTTGATTTATTACCGCCTTGTCAGAAACACCCTGTATAAACCGTCCTCTTGAATCACTCTATCTATACAAAAAACCACATCATAATCCGTTGCATAGTTTTGAAGATATAAGCATACATAGGGACAGACGCGGGAAGCGACTTTGTTTTATAATATGTATTGATATTGATGATATTGATGATGATATTGATATTGAAACCTTCTTCTGGAATCACTCACTATCTCTAAAAAACGCATCAAAATCCGTAGCGTAATGTGGTGATAGTGATGTGATATAATATTTACAACACTTATTTACTGGCTGTAAAGGACAGCTTCACACTTATGCTTCACGTACGTAGTAATAATAAGTTACTGATCTAGGCACCAAATAGTAGCCAGCACATCATCCTAACAATAAATTGATAAGATAGCTTGATATAATGAGTAGCTTGAATTGCAACCTTCCCACCTACTTAGCTTAGGTATAATCGTAAACAGCGCCAGTGAAGCTCACAACAGACACCACCTTCTTCTCGTATCTGTTTATCTTCAGCGGGCGAATTGTGAATGTTTTAGAGGATTACTCGCGCCAAAATAAATCACTTCGGGGTTTTTACGCTGTCGAACCTAACTAGGCGGTATTTATACAATGCTTTACTTTTCTTTTGAAGGAAACATAATTGGGCTTATTCGTGATTATTTTTGTTTTGCCCATGAGGAAGGCTTACAAATAAGGAACACGTGTACCGTGCGAGAATATTTGAAGATATTGATTTCGAAAATAATACTTTTTTCGTTAAAATTAGGCCGCTCTTCAAGGGTTTTTTTATAGTACCTATGTGGTAAATTGGTCAGGGTGGAAAAGTTAAAGATCTGGCTCCTTGCTCCTTGCAACCGATCTTAGGATCTTGTTCACTGTTAACCGTGGTATACTAAAAAGCAAGGTACTGCTAACAAGCAGTTGTATCAAAATCGAATTTGGAATGCCAATAAACACAAAGCTGTTTGTAACTTGTAGTCTCGTATTCTGGATGTTTCGGTAAAAGATCACAGCGCACGTGCTGTTTTGTTTCAGAAGGCTCTATATTTCTTCAGGAAGTGCGGCGGAATAAAACTTTCGACTGAAAACTTATTTCAATTGCATTTCGGCAAGCTAGCTGAGTGGCGAGAAGTGTTTTGGCTACTTAGCTATACCTAACATACCTGTGAACATACCTGTACATAGGTGTTTAATTTAATTTTCCCTTTTTCGAATTTATTTTAAATTCAAGATTAAATAAATTCCATTTGATCATACTCACGGTCGGCAGGTTTCCATTTAGGTAAATGTAATTTTTGCAGAGTTCCAAAATTTATATTTTTTAAATATAGAAGGCAGGTTATAAGATTATTAAATTTTACGCAAATGACGAAGCCAGTCGTTTTTTCGATGTAATAAAAGGTAAATGTATTTTATTTTTATTGTCTAGACATGCTTGACATAAATTACATTTGTAAAAGTAAAAATGTGGGGATGGCTTCATAGCAGTCGCTCACGCATTACGAATACTGCGCTCGATATAAAATTTAATCGTTAGAGTAAAAAAAGCGAAGTGCCTATTGAAAGCAAGCATGTTTTAGTGACGGTCTTAAGCAACCTTCAGGCATTGTACTCCCGCAACTTTTAGGGCGTATTCACGTACAAAGCGCTTGTTGGCGCCGGTTCGAAAAATGTATAGAAAAATATCTGCATGAAACAAGCGTATATGACCGCCTAGGTATTTTCTATACATTTTTAGAACTAGCGCAATCAAGCGCTGGTTGCAGCTTTATACATCTGATCACCTTGTAGGGGTCAGCCTAGTCTTCTTATTCCGTTTCGATGTCCTCACTCGAGAACTTTTCGGCGCCAGCGTCCATCTATCTTTCGAGCTCTATGTGGCTATTGCCACTTAAGGTGGTAACTCTCGCTATGGCGCGAAATTCTAATTTTTTCGTGTTTTTTATTTATTCTGGCGAAAGTATACATATTTTTAAAAAATTAAATGAATGCGCGTATGTAAATAACCATTTCCCACATTGTAATACAACGTTTTTGATGACAGACCTACTGATTTTGTGCCTAAGGACATAAAGGCCAAAAATCAAGTTAGGTCCTTAGACACAAAATAAGTAGGTCTGTCTTCGAAAAACGTTGTATTACAATGTGGGAAATGGTTTTTTACATACGCAAATTCATTAAAACTTTATTAAAAATGAATACTTTCGCCAGAATAATTAAAAAACGCGAAAAAATTTGAATTTCGCGCCATACCGTGACTTACCGCCTTAAGTTTAAATCTGAGTTACGAGACCAAATTTCTGACTCTCTTTGATACCGTTTCTCTTGAAATATGTTTCGTAATTCCGCTCAAACAATGCCTTTAATATTAAGTACCTCACTCTGCTAAGGTTGAACATTTGCAATAGGTATTTCTGCGGCGGAATCGTAAATAAACCGGCGCTACCTCGGGCGCAATCTCCGTCGATGCCCCCGACCCCGACCTTACAGAAAGATCTCAGTGGCTTTATACGAGAAGCAATATTTGAAAGACTTAATCAAGTGCGACGACCTAACAAAACAGTAATTGAACTCATTGGTGATACAACCCAAATAGTTTATAATAATAATAATAATATTAACACATCACACTCAGAGCCCCTTACTAGGAAGAACCTGTATCTAGTGTGCCCGAAACACACACAGAGACGAACATCACACCCAGACCGGAAACAAACATCGATATTCATCATATCAATATTCGCCCCGCCTGGGAATCGAACCCGGGTGCACACGATTACTCAGTCCACATCACTACCAACTGAGCCACGGAGCAGTCACTAACTTAACACTTAGTAATAACTTTACATTTAGTGATGGAATGTAAGTGCTAATTTCTTATTACAGTTTAAGATTGCAATGTTTTATAATAATTAATAACCAATGATCTAGTCATCATTTAGCTCAACAAAAGGCCAGCAAACTTTCTAAAACATAATTTCATAATAGCCGCATGCAACTTAAGTCTAGCAGGGTAGCTTGCAACTGAGATCTACCTGTAGAGTTATAGTAGTACTACAGGATATTTGTTACCTAAATTTGAAATTGTTTCCAAATTGCACAGGGTATAGAAAACGTAAGACCCTACTCACGAAATATGAAGCCTGTATGCGGGACCAATAACAACAAATAACCTGGCCGGGCCCGAGGCAGGCGTCTTACAGCCATCCGGCGGAAATGTAGATTTTTTAGAGTTCCTTAGTATAGAAAATCGAAAACTCATTTCTTCTATTTTTTGATGTTAAATGAATTATATACTGATCCTAATTGCATTAAAGGATTTTGAATAAATAGGAAAACTCGTAATAAATAAAACTCTAATGTAGAGTATATTTATAACGGGTGAAAAGACTAGAAAATCGTATTCCTGGTTAGGTATGACTAAAAAAGTTATCAAAAAATTTACTTTATCGTATGATAAAGAAATAAAAATAATGTTAAGATATCGTTTAGTAGTACCTACGTGGAGCAGGTTCGATTGCTGCAAACCGCAGTACTGCACTTGACCTACGCCCCTTCTCAGAATGGATAATGATGGGATGGAAGGATAAGTACACTCAGCAAACTTAATATTCGATTTTGCATTTTCCTAGATATTGTAGCATGTACAGTATAACAATTTTGCACAACAATGTTCCAGAAGAATGTATAGATGGCAAATTCACTAATTCTGCTTAATAAGATGCCTAAATTTTTTTAATTCTCAAAATTTTCAGTTATACATTGGCAGTCGTGTTTTGTAGAAATTAATAATATCGTCATTTCAAAACGTTCTATTGTCCTATAAATTAACTTATAAAATATATTTCTTTATTTGTAACCTTTTTTTAGTAATAACGATTCATAAAATAGGGAGGCAAGCACTTGACGTGGAGCTTACAATTTCATGTTTTACAGCCTGTCTTGATTAAATCCGGCTTAGACTCAGTCTCATAATCCTAAATAAGAATCCTGATTTATTAATAAAGTATTGGATTAAAATAAAAACAACTTTAAAAAGCGACTTTGAAACCGTGTGCTTCTGCATCAGCATGCAAAGTTATCCTTTTTTTCTGAAACTCTATGCTTTTCATTGAGTTTCCTTAGTTCATTCGCATAAAATGTCTCAACTTTCGCCGTTCCGAGCTCTTCTTATTTCCATTACTTAGTAGAAACTTGAAAATGTAACACAAACTTTGTGTAATTTAATTTCACACATAAAATGGCTTTGCAGTTTTATCAATAGAAAGAAATTTGAAGTCATTTTATGTTTTAATTCAAGTATTCGGTGGCTGACTGCACTGTGCCCAAGCGGAGCAGACGACATGAACGACTATTATCTACAAAATATCCATAGAAATACCGAGGCACAGAGAATATTATACGAGGCAAATGATAATGTACTAGCTGACACGGCGAACTTCGTTACGCCACAGAATTTAAGATATTACATAGCACGTGGCTCTATAGGCTATGTTCTTATGACTGCCCAGAATGGCCGAATTAAAAACAAACAACAACAACAAACCACCTGTCAAAATATGTAAACAACGGAAAAAATATTGCACCTTGGGTTACATTATTTGAGTTTAGGTAAGGATCCCTAATTTTTTTGAAAATCTAATATAGCCTATGACACTCGGGGTTAATGTAGCTTCCTACCAGTGAAATAATTTTTCAAATCGGTTCAGTATTTCCGGAGCCTATTCGTTACAAACAAACAAACAAACAAATCTTTCCTCTTTATAATATTGGTATAAATGAGTATATTGAATATACATGTATAGAGACTTGTAAACTCTTAATATTGCAGCGATACATCTGCTGCTTCTTCTTGCAGTCATCGATTACTGATTTGTACCATAACGGGAAAAATTAGTGAAGTAGGTATACTTATTTGAAAGCTCAGAACTAGGGGATGCCTGCTTGGGCAAGCCCAATTATTTAGGGTGAAAAAGACATATCAAAGGAATGAATCGTTCGTCGTTTTCCCTTTGAACCATCCTAATGGTGACTGAAGCAAATATATTTGTAACAATGACCAGGATCTGAAAGACCTCATTAGACCAGTCTCCATATTATAGGTTAAGTATGAAATATAGGTATAACTATTGTCCCTTTATGTTCGGCCTGGCTTGTTACTAACGTTTCATGTTAAAAGAGAAAATTATTCATACATTAGCAATGCTTCTTCATATTTGCTTTATTGTTCATAAAATAAAATTTAATTGGTTTTGCCATTAAAAAGGAATGTATTGTCATTTTATTAATTTCGGTCTAGTTAGTTAGTCCTGAAGGAGTTCAAAGGGTTAATTATATTCCTACTCAACGACTAGTAATATAATATTTTATACAAGTTAAATTAATATCGTAGGTACGGATATAAAATTTAACCTTTAACCTAAAAGTTACACAAACGTGCGCTAAAAATACTAAGCAAGATATTTTAGTGTCATACAGGGATCACGTTTATTATTTGCCATGGTTTAGAATATAATTTTTTTTCCGGATTAGAAAGTGTAATTTTCTTTTCCGTTTTAGGTCGATTTATGTTACGCCAAAATAAAGTTGTTGACAAAAACGTAGAGCTATGCGATCGTAATCCGATACAAAATCAATTATTTACTCTCATTAATTGTGCGGTAAATACGTACAGAACAATGTTAAAGAATACAAAATGAGTAGTCATTTGCACGTTAAGCAGACTGCATTGTAAACATGTGCTTTAAGCCAAGGAGTAGGAGTAGGAGTAGGTGCGCACCTCATTCCGCTCAACGCCTCTAGGCCGATAAAATAAATGAAGTTCCCGACAACGTAATTATTTTTCCGCTTAACTTAATTACGCCGGAAAGTGTTGAGCCATTGCGCTCATAAATTTAGTCAGTTAAAAGTATTTTGCGGTCAGTTTTTAGACGGGTCAAACCCTTTTTTTTTTTTTTTTAAGGCGGGGAAACTCCTAACGAGTACCCTGCAGCCCCGGGGGGAGCCGCAGGGTTATGTGGGGTTCGCACCCACTAAAACCCCGCCGGTGTCCTTCTCGGCTGATAGCAGGAGGGTCGCGGGTAAGCCTGTGGAATTCTCCGCGACCCCCCCCAGCATTGGCTGTGTAGCCTCTTCACGGGGGGACAGGTGAAGGTAGTCCCCCCTGAGCGCGGATGGCTCTTCCTACGCTCGACGGCGGAAACGGGACACCGCGTTCCGCCGTCCTTCTCGGGGCCGTTATATGACTACACGAGGCCCCCGCCTCGTGCACCCAACGACCCCGGGGTCCCCTCTTAGTCGCCTCTTACGACAGGCAGGGGATACCTCAGTCCTATTCTTCGGCCCGGTACTGCAGGGCGTACGGGTCACTAACGGGTCACGGCCCTAAGCTAACTTTAGGGATCTTTTTTAGTCGTTGAACTTAGCACTGTCTGCCTAGATCAATTTAAATTAGTTCCAATTAGTATTTTCTCATTTACTATGCTTCATAGCTTTGTAAAGTGTCTTATAATTAAAATATTTTATTACAAGATTTTTAATTGCACTGAATAACAAAACAACAACGCGAAAGTCAATGTACAATAAAGTATTTTATTATTTACAATATTATTGCAAATAATTTTTGGAACGCGAAAACAACTGTTGTGAATTCCCTCAATTCTTCAAATCTCAGTTTTCTGTTTGTATAGTTTCTGATTAGTGTCCAAGCATCGTTCAATTTCAGAAGTTGAGATCCACTCAGCTCTCCTTTGTCACGGTGGTGGTTCCTATTTTGATAAAGGAGCTATCACACTTAAACTATGTCTGTGTCGCTGAGATGGTTTGGTTACCTAACTGTTTTAGACGTCTACATTTAGGATATTTAGAGGTATTATACATTTTATCATCATCATCATCTCAGAGCTCGCAGACGTCAACTGTTGGACACAGGCTTCCCCGTCCGATCGAAACAAGTATCTACAAATATTTTAATGTCACTCTTTGCATGCGGGTTGGCGATCGCAATATGACACTTCATGGTTTTTAACAAAAGTCGCTTCTGGTTGTCTATAGCCACCTGGTACCGATGTGAGTGTACTGACCGACCCATCGGTGGAGATGGGCTGGTGGTGTTCTATGCGTTTCAAATAAAAACAATCCAATGTTTGTAAATAAACACCCTTAAATAATATGTTCAAAACTTCTAATACAAAGGAATGCAACAAGAAAACGGTCTCTATTTACTAATTTAATAAGAGTAAAAAAAGGCATATAAGAAGAAGAAACATTACAAACTGCATTTTACCGTTCACCTCTAAACAGAAGCAGCTGTCTCCAACACTTAGGTACAAATGTAAGGTCCTCTGCGGTAATTCCCGCCGCGATCCGCCCATTGTGTTTACAACAATCGGGATCGGAGCCATTGTTGTGGCATTATCACTCTCGGGAGGAGCGATATCAGTTAATAAATTGGTCCTGTGTTGTATCGAGGACAGTTTCAGTAAAGTTTTTTGGCGCTGAAAGTGTTTTTTTGGATGTAAAAGAGTGTAGGATAAGATCACAATTGAGGATTTATAAAAAAAACTCACTATCCGAGGATCAAAAAACAACTATGATCAGAAACATTTGATAGTGGTACTAATTTGACGCCATTTACCTATACTTATTCGCTTGTGCTACTGGTAAATCTCTTGCAAAAAGAAAACACTCGTACCCGACTCGTATTCTATATGTACTTAATGTGATATTATATGGGATGATAATTATGACAAATCTCAATTAATTAATTTCTTGATTTATAGCTTCCTGCTGTGTTAGACGCACAACAACTTGGCCAGTGTCGGGTATTGGAAAAGACACACAGGAGAGGTCGTAAAATTATTCGATGGAGAACTCCTCACTTGGCTGTTGAGTTAATCTAAAACAAACAATACACAAAAACACAAAGTGTTCTATAAAGGACGGTACTAGTAAAAAAGTAAATTAAATAAAAAATGCCTGAATTAAAATAAGACACAAATAATGAATGTTTAATTTAAATGCATAAGCTAACATTTTTATTTCTAAACGGAATAGGTTTGTTGCATCCTTTGTATTGTATGTCGTTCGGGTGGTCGGTGGTCTGTCGTCAGTGAACTGATTTATTCACTTCACCGATTTTGGTGAGAAAATGTTAAGGTGTGTGGGATCAGAGGTAAGTATACAATACCTAGGAGCTTTATGCAATCGTAGGTTTTTTACATAAATGTGCTAGAGGGATTTTTGATTTTTTCATTTTTTAAGTATGAAAGTAGTATTCTACTAATAAGTCTGTGAGTTTAGTAAAATTTACTTAATCACAATAATACATAAAATTTGCAATTCCAGTTTTCAAGAAATATTTTGTGTGAAAACAGCACGTAATGGCAATCAGAAGCGCGGCAAGCGACTCGTTTTGTGTTTGCACCGAGGCCGCCGTCTTGTTTCTACATTCGTTAGCGAGGATTGATA